>WWET01000247.1:286335-305933 GCA_011038615.1 Limnodynastes dumerilii | reverse complement strand
AAAAAATAACTTTCTATCTTTAAAATAAAAGTCAGAGAATTTGTTACATACATCTGCAGATATAAGATAAGCCCCCAGCCACTTAAAAGGCTTCTTTATTTTGGTGGTCCTAACTCTAAAAATGTCCCAACTTTGGGTCATATATCATGTATTTTTAAATTGAGAGCTCACCCCAAGCAGAAGTCCCCAAGTCTCCATAACAGCCATTCTGAAACAGCACCCCCTGTCAGCTGCTATCCCAGACAAGTTTTAAAACAAACACACAAAATGGAGGTTGCTCAAATCAATTTATAAGGTTATGTAATATAAGTAATCACATGACCAAGCTATCCAATTCTGGTCATGGGCGTTCTATTTAAACCCAGAGCACTGTATCCAGAGTGCCAGAACAACTAAGTCATTCAAGGTGTCTGGTTCCTCCCTGTTTACTCCTTGGGAGATCTCTGTCTGCAGTCTTCAGCTTGCAGCTATCAGCTTACTACTCAACTTGCAGCAATCAGCCTGCAAAACCAGCCAGCAGTAATCAGCCTGATTATCCCAGTCAGCAATGCACAGTCTGTAGATTTCTATTCCAGCTTCAGACCTTTGCTGTCTGCAGATTGTTATTTCTGGTCCAGTCCAGGTCAAGCCCCGTTCCAGTTCATGTCCATTCCAGGTCCAGTCCCGGTCCAGTCTAGGTCAAGACCAGTCTAGCTAAACTTATCAAGTCTAATCCAGCCCTGGTCAAATCCAATCCAGCTAACTTTATCAAGTCTAATCCAGCTCTGGTCAAATCCAGTCCAGTCAAGCTTGTTTTATCCAGTCCAGCCAAGCTTGCTTTGTTCAGTCCAGTCAAGTCTTCCTTGTCCAGTCAAGCCACGCTGACACCCTATCACGTCCCCTGCAACCAAGTCAGTCCGTGATACTCTTTCTCCGTTAAGAGGTGTAAATAAGTCTTAGCCATAATGTTGTAAGGTCCTTTACATGTACTGTATGCTCCTATCTCACTTTACTATATCTGAAAATATATATATAATAATGTTTGAATGTATGGTTTTAAGATCTACGTATACTGTATATTGTTGCAAACCATTTTTATATAAAAGGAAAATCTATATACTAAGGATTAAGATGTTGTTATTAATTATTCAGCTGTAATACTGGAGGTTACTATGATCCAACTTGCATCAACTTTGGCTGTATATAATTTTTCTAAATAGACAACATAGGTGTGTGATAAAATTCCACTAATGGATTTTGGTATAATTATATACTATTCTAGTGTAATTATATCATAGAGAGTTAACCACTCTGTAAATGTAATGTGTCTTATTTCAATACAAAACAATTTATGTAAAGTAAAACTGAGTATATTTTCAGTTTGAAATAGTTTTATTTAAATCCTTTTGTTCTGATGTGCCTAACGATTTGAAACGTCATCTATTTCTGAATATAACAGAAATATTATCTCTACATTGATTGAGAATCATAATATAAAGGCCATAAGGAAACCCTAAACAACGGAGTTAACTGACAGACTGACGACTAATTAATTGACACTAAGCTGTGCAATCAGGAAATAAGGAACCACCAACGTGCAGATTACAGTCTGCTTTGAAAAAATCTTAGGTACAAAACGAAACATCAACAGGAGCACATTAATCCCTATAATAGAGTGCTTGCCAATATTAACTGTTGCTGAAATAACCTGTAAGAACTGATAGAGGTGAAGTGTGGAACCAGGCTCCAGTGAGACAGTTACTGATTATGCACCACGTACTTTACAAAATTCTTTCCAACTGCACATTGCTCTACCAATGAGATCATTGTTAAGGATAACTACAAGCAAACATCAGAAGGTATTTTGGCAAACTAACTTGCATACAACTAATTGTGCATACCTATGGGAGTTCAGCATTCTTAAGATTTGTTCCTTAGACCCCAAAAGTGTGACTAATGTTGTTATACAATACCTGCACACTAGTAGGAAGGCGACTTTAGGTTTTTAAGAGACTTACATATAGCATAGGGCTTCCTTATCCTTATGTTCATAGTTGTGTGCATAGGGCGTATAATTACAAACGTTACTGCATAACCACACCCAGATTTTCTCATTTAAATGCCTCCACCCAATCTTCTTAGCTGCGAACTTATTTATTCCAGGCACGCCTCTTGCTTCGTAAGTTACTACGAACCTAGAGGCATTAGGTTCGTGGTGGTTATTCACAGCATTACCCTTCCTAAGTCTAACGTAGATTGCGTATATAAGTTACTATGCATGCGCAGTATATGCCTTGCTAAATATACGCACCTAAAGCCCCACAGATTCTTAACTGAAAATCAGGCCCATTGTTCCTAAGAACATATGTTGCTTACATTAACATGGTCAGACCGCATCGCATCAAAATATCTTTACAGGTACTGTATCTATTAACAAATCGGCAATCATTCTATATTAAGCAATTGTGTTATCTATTTTTTTTAGTCTGCATGTTTTTAGTCATACACGTTTTTATTTTATTAAAGGTTTAAAATATAACTACTGCTCAGTTTTTTCTTTTTTCCAAAGAGGTGAGTATATTTTTCTTATTAGAATACATACATATTATTAAAACTGTGCTTCCTTTTTTTTTATTTGGAAAGTACTTCAAGAATTAATATCTACATTTAATTTATGGTTACCATATATTTCTCATATGCTGTTCATAGACTGAAACAATAAATCTTGGAATGTGTTTACTTTTCACAGTCAACTTCCGCCACGGAAATCATTCAAAAGGGAAGCTACAGTTCAACCACATAATAGATTGTAGATCATACTGTAGCTTTTATTATACTTGATAAATCATATGATTTGATAAAGGCAAATTTGCACAACAAATATGAGACTACGCCTCAAGGTCACAATTACTATTTTAAAGACCCTGGGCCAGATTTACTAAGCTGCGGGAAAGAAAAAGGGGTGATGTTGTCCATAGTAACTAATCAGATTCTAACTCAAACTTTCCTATTACATACTAGAAAATGTCAGCTAGAATCCGATTGGTTGCTATGGGCAACATCCCCACTTTTCCTTTCCTGCAGCTTAGTAAATATGGCCCCTTATATCACACAAACTGTCCACTTACCAAGTGTCTGTTTGACAAACTGTCTTGATATTAAAGATAAGCCTTCTCTCAGTCATCTTTCTGACTCAGCCTGGAACATAATTTGTATGACATTAAATTTTGTTGCGGTTGGCTATGTGCTTTAGTGACTCATCAACAACAACAAAAATAGTTGACAAAGAAGAAAAAGCTTTTTACACCATAAAATATTGTAATATAGAATGTCAAACATATCAGTTAGATGAATCATGATTGTGAAAAATATCAGCGTTGAGTTGTACATTGATGTGAATTCAGTAAAACCAAACCATGCTTATTTTTTTCATTCTTTAGTGGTGTGCACTCAGAGACGCCTTCACTCTGACCGCTTTTTCCAGGACGCTGGTAATCGTGAGTGACCCCACCACTGTACACTGCTTTGATTGTTTTATGTATATGTATGTATGTATTGAACCAGCAATCTCAGATAAATATCAGGATTGTGACAAGCACTCTTCTCAACAAATAGTATAGGTGGTGCAAAGGCAAAAGGATGAATATAGAACAGTTCCTTGAGGAAAGCCAGCACTCATATTGGTAGAAAAATGGAATGAAACTTTATTAATCCAGTGGATTACAACAATCACTATCCACAAATAGTCTCCGCAGTGGAATAGTTACAACAAACACAAATAAGTTAAAAACATTGAGCCAGAACAAGAACACAGCAGCTAGTCCAGAGTGATCAAATACAATGACATGTAATGAGATGTTGCCAAAAAAGTATCATAGCTTGGCAACATCTCATTACATGTCATTGTATTTGATCACTCTGGACTAGCTGCTGTGTTCTTGGTCTGGCTCAATGTTTGTAAATTTTTTGATAATACAATTTGAAATTTGTATAGTACAAAAGTAACATTTTGGACAAAAAAGTCCAGCAGAAAAAAAGCATGCCTTCTATATAAAGGGTATCATTTAGTGACTGAGCCAGTGATTGGTAAAAACAGATTTGTAAACAACATTGAACAGAAACATTTGAAACTTAAAGTGTAACATATAAACCATGTCAATACATAAGAGGTAAAGGTAAATGTTTACTCAAATCGTAAGGGAAAGCAAATATCAGGATGTCAAATTCAACATCCTCTTTGTGACTCCTCCATAGCTAAATCCTTTTTGTCATGTCATTTAGACATGTATAAAGCCTCATTATTGTCATCAGTATCCAATTGCGAACCTTAATTTTCGATTTGGTTACATAAAAACTGCATGGGATATATATAATGACTAGAGATGAGCGGTTTGGATGCCATGAAATCTGACACAATCGAACTTTGGAGTTCTGAGTCGAACCGAGCCACGCCTCGGTTCCTCTCACCAAATTCGGATCGGTAATTGAGGCAAAACACCATTTTCACAAAAAATTTGGTTCTTTCAAGCATTGTATTTCCTGCTTCCTGCCTCTGACAGAAAGTATCACATGACTGTGATCAGCCAATCAAGGGGGACTGAACATACAGGCAGTCTTATGGTGAATTTTTTTTTTGGTTAAACAACTACAGCATTATTGAGCTGAGTGGAAAAACTAAACAAAATGCATGGGATGAGTGATATCAGGGGTGCAACTATTGTGGGTGCTAGGGGTGCAGTTGCTATGGGACAGTCATCCCCCCTCCACTCACCTTTATTCTAATCCACCCTATTAGCAGCTCCCCTGCAGCCCTGCTGAAGAAACAGTCCTCACATGCCATTGCTGGAGCTACACACAAGGTAAGAAAGATCAAAACTAGACTGTCAGTAACCCAGTGGACCACCCATGGGGGGATTCTGGTAGCCCAAAATACCCCCAAAATGATTATTTAATAAAAAAAGAAAGAAAGAAAAGCATTAACTTGAAAAGTGGGTGTGGCTTCATTGACTTGTTGACTAGACAGACATAAAAAAGGATTCCCACCACAGAGCAATTACATAACAAGGGAGCAAGTTTCCCCAAACGTTTTACATGAAGTGACTGTGAGGGGTCCATGTATCCATCAGTGTCACACACATACAGCAGTCATGCACACAGGCAGGAATGATCAGCCAGTAGGGTGATAAGGCTGCAGGGGTGATCAGCCAATAGGATGACAAGGCTGCAGCCACTATTCTTTCACTTATACAAGTAAGAGCCATTAACCCTTATGGTCAGATTTACTAAGCTGGAAAAGTGGCGATGTTGCCTATAGCAACCAATCAGATTCTAGCTCTCACTTTCTTTTTACATACTAGAGAATGTCAGCTAAAATCTGATTGGTTGCTATGGGCAACAACTCCACTTTTTCAAACTCGCAGTTTAGTAAATCTGGCCCTTAGTCTGCTATAAAGCTGAGAGGTGGTCCAATTTGACTGGAAATGAATGTTATTCATATTAATAATGGTTTAGGAGCAAAAAATACATAAACATTACTTGATTTTAGCAATTTCAAAAAATTACAGATCTAAAACCAAAACATTTAATTTTTTTTTGACAAAACCAAAACACAACGAACATTTTGAACCAAAACCAAAACACGGGGCTCAGCGCTCATCTCTAATAATGATACAGGGCCTGATTTAGATCTCTGTGTGACTTACGTATACATGGAGATCTGTAATTAAGCACAGGGGAGAGGAGTGCATGCCCCTGGCTATCCCCTCCTCCTTACGGCATTCTGGACACTACCAGAACCCTCCCTTAACTTAACCGCACAGATCTGTGTCTGTACAGATATACGGATCCATGTTAAACTGCCTCTTCATGTCCCCGGTTCTTAATTAGCATGGCTGTACAATAGGGTTTAGCAATGCGTAAATTAAATGCTGGCCCCTTCACGAAAGTTCTTCCATGCGGAACAAAGATCAGTGCGGAAGCCCTTCTGACACGTAACATCTGGCGCACATGTTTCATGTGAAGGGGACTTGCATAAGTCTCCTTCCATCCATAATTATGAATCAGGCCCATAGATGTCATTTTCCTAATATTTTTCTACCCCACACACCAATGTCGCGGTTTCAAATACAGACTCCAAAAAAAAGCATTTTTGTAAAAGTTTCTGTCAGTGACATACATTGATGAGCAAGTTTATATCCCAGTAACGTTTTCTTTTTTCCTTAGGTAGCATATATTAAAATACACAAGATCCTACTCATATATAAAAAGAAATGAAAACAGCATTTTTGTTTACTAGGGGGACTTAAATGCTAAAATATTGCATATAAATGAAGTGGCTGATGATGGAGTACAGTGTTTTATCAGGATGAAGGGATTCATGCAAAATAAAAGAGCAAGAGGCAGATCATTCTGAAAGATAAAACACTTTTTTTCAGCATTTATTTTGTAAAACAAATACTGTAGGGTTGACTGAGAGGAAGGATATAAAAGCAGCTAATGGATGTGACAGTCAAGGATATGACAGCGGTGGAACATTCACTGTCATATTTTCAGTGCACAATGTACTCTGTAACCAAAATCTTTTTATGCACAGCTCTTAAATACTTACTGGGAATATAGTACGTAATTGTAGCAGATCCTCTTTAGTCTTTGTTTTGAGACAGATTAATTAGCACCAGCGTTAGGTTTAATTTTATGTATTTAACTTGCAAGAGGAAATTATGGTTGTGTTTATGTCTGAGGGACAACAGGGGGCCCATCTGAGCTGTCTAATCTGGTGTGGATAGACAAGGGATAAGGCAGTGCAGCCCTCCCATTACATCAAGTGAGCTTGATTTGAGCTCGTGGGACAAACTGGTGATGGAATATCGAACATCGCTAACAGGTGAGCGGAGTCCGATGGGCTGACTCACACTCACATACACACAGGTAGATGGACACAGTGATAAATAATAAACACCGGAGATGGACTCATGGGGGTAGAGACACAGGAGAGATGGTAATCACCAAGGGCCTGATCCAGACCTACGTATGAGCGCCGAGCATATTAGCGCTCAGCGTAAAAACTTAGCACTCCCCCAACACTCCACTTACTTTCATTTCGTTACGCCGCCTAAACCCTACCCTAACTTTTCCCTGCGTTACGGCGCCTGCCGTTCGTACTAACGCAACGTAACAAGGTAACCCAGCCCATACTGTACGTTTAAAATACCTCCCCCGCCTACATTCACTCACTACAGCATATTTCCGGGATTAGTTTTTTTTGGCACGCCCCTTTGTGCGCTTATATGCAAATGTTACCAACGTCCGATTTACACTAAAGTTACAAAATTATGATGGAAAAGATCTGCCACACGCATGCGCAAAACATTCTAACTGCCGATTTTACGCTTACGGCCTGCGTAAGCACGCGAGCGGCCGTAGGTCTGGATCAGGCCCCAAGTGTACACTACACAGAAGCAGTCCAGAGACCAGATTCCAAATGGTGAGTGATGGTAAAAACAGTGTGCACACACACACAGACAGGAAAGGAGCAGATGGCAGGTACAGACAATGGGCTGGATTCAAACTTAAGTAAGTGCTTAAAATTAGTTACTCCTGGGCTAAACTATGTTGATCACAGGGGAGTCATATGACATGTGTTGCAAACAGTATTAGAGTTGAAAGGTGATGTTTCCTATCCCAAGTCTAAATAACAGTGTGATAGTAAAGCTGGTCAGTATCTGTGTGCAGTAAGCAATTCAAAGATATATCCCTGCATGCCAAGAATACAATTAACTTGACTCCCCTGCAATCAACATGGTTTAGCCCAGGAGTAACTAATTGCAAGCACTTACTTAAGTCTGGATCCAGCCCAATGTGAGATGGTAAACACACAGACTGTCACGGTCTACGGCGCCAAGTGCCGCACTTACCTGACCATTAGCCGTCTGGCAGCAGTTTCCCCACTGAGTGCCGCTCTCCAGCCCTCCGGAGGTTCCTGTGTAAGTCTCTATCTGTCTGGGATTAGGCATCTGCATCATTACCTCTCTGGTGCATGGGCGTCGCCATCTTGCCTCCTGTCAGGTGATTCCCAGCAGCCACTCAGGTGCTCCTCTGCGCACACAGGATTCCTCCAGCCAATCTGTGCACTGGGCGGACTATTTAAACTCTGTGCACAGTCCCTGCTGTGCCCAGATCAACTTGGTCTTCTAGGAACCACTTGTTCATTCTAGGTGCCTGGCTGGCCTTATATTGCCTCCTGATTTTGTCTGCTGGTGCTCCTGCAATCTGGTAATGCCTGCCTGCCTGCCTGCCTGCCTTACCTACCTCGTGGCACCACTGGTCCCAGCAGTGTGTGGATCTCTTCTCCTGCAATCTGGTAATCCTGACCTGCCTGCCTTGCATTGTGGCACCACTGGTCCCAGCAGTCCCTGGTAACCCTGAACTGTCTGCCTATTGCATTAAAGTCAAGTCGGCCTTGTATCTGGTTCAAGTCACTGTTGCTATACAGTTTTCCTGCCTATTGCATTCAAGTCAAGTCTGCCTAGCATCTGGTTCAAGCCACTGTTGCTATACAGTTTAGCCTACTGTTGCTACCCAGTCAAGCCTGCCTAACATCAAGCTCAAGCATTCTGTTGCTATACAGTTTAGTCTACCGTTGCTACCCAGTCCCGGTCTCATTGCCGTGGTCCTGCCGTCCCGGTCTCATCGCCCTGGTCCTGCCGCCCTGGTCCTGCCGTCCCGGTTCCGCTGTCCTGGGTCCTTTTCTGGTTCCAGTTACCGTGGTCCTCGCAGTCTGGTCCAGTAGCCTTGTCATCCAGCCTGTACCAGTAACCCAGCATGCCAATCTGGCGCAACCTGGTCCTGTCTTCACGCTAGTCCGGCGCAACCCAGCACTGTCTTCACGCCAGTCCTGGTACAGCTTGCTTCTGACTTCAGTTCTGATCCAGCCACCCTATTATCCAGTTAGCAAGCTACCTAGCTATCCTGAACTTTGCACTCAAGTCCGGCATAGTCCGGCCACCAATCTGCTACTCTCTGGACGTTCACCCTCACTCATTCCACTGCCATTTACTCTGTCTTGTGCAACCATCCTTAATAAAAATCACTAATTCTACTTCACTCCTGCTTGTCTGTTAATTCCCTGGAAACCTGGGACAGGTCCCACCATTCCTCACAGTTCGTGACACAGACCACTCAGCAGAGGGAAATAAGCTGATCCTGCCGGAGACTGCAGGCAGAGACAGAGAGGGCAATGGTAACAGAAGGGCAGAGAGCACAACACAATCCAATGCAGGAACACAAGGAGAACACGATCAGAACAGCAATCAAACACAGGAATCCAAGCGCTATTGCCAACAGTGAGTTTTCCCCGGCTCAGACTATTTAAAATCCACTCCTCCAATCAGCTGCAGAGATCAGGCACACCTCAATTGGTTATCCAGCAGCTGAGGGAAACCAGGCACATAGGGCCTGATCCAGACCTACGCTGTTACACTGAGCATTTTAACAACAGCGTAACAGCAGCTCACTCCTCCGACACTCCCCCTGCTTAGAGCGTATTTACACTCCCTAACGCCGGCTGAAAACTACCCTAACTTCAGCCGGCATAAGGGAGTGTAACTACGCTGGACGGCGGCGTTATTGTAGTAAGCCTCCCAGCCTCATTATCCTTCCTCCCTGCACTAACCTGAACGTAGTAACGCTGGGGAACACCCCCTCTAGCATTACTACGGTGCTGCTACGGACGCCCGATCCATGATCTGCCCTGCGCAGATCGGCTTTTAATCCGATCTTACGCTGCTGGCCGGCGTAGTAACGCCGGACAGCGTAGGCCTGGATCAGGCCCATAGAACCCAGATGGGAAATTTTATATGCTGATTTGCTTCCCTCTGCAGTGTGTAACAAGTAACACTTCAGAGTCCGCTCTGAAGTGTTACTAGTCTTTTATTAATTAATAATTAACTGAAGACAATACTGTGGACTGTGGGCTTGATCCTCATTAATAAAGTGCATTTCTCTCTTCCATGCATACAGAAAAAGCACAGAGATATGGATCAGGCCCTGTATAACTACATTTGATTGTAAATCCCTTTTTAAAGTTTGTTATGCTGGCTGTTTGAATGCATCTGTCTGTTTATCTATCGTTTTGGTCCTGGCTTTGCCCCAGTAACCCTCAAATGTTTTGGTTATTGTTATGTATTTTTGCTCCTAAAGCATTATCAACATGAATAACATTAATTTCCAGTCATTCCTAGTCAAACTGTACCACCTCACAGCCCACAAGATTGAGCTATTGGTGGTCCAGTATGCAGACTGGATACTATGGCTATTGACCACAGGAGTGAAGTGTAGTATCTGTTCTCATGTGGTCATTAGATTCAAAATTAGGAGGAAAATCTCCATTTGCCCTCAAAAACTATTAAGGTTAATCACATACTTCCTCTAAGTAATGCCTAAACCGTAAAATTATATATGGCGTTTTAACAACAACAAAATGGAGACATTTTGAAATGGACTGCTGGGTCGATGGTATTGTTCCACTTGAGGTGAAATTCTTGGACCGGCTAGAGATTAGCCAAGGTGAAAGCATTTATACAGAATGTCTTCATTAATCAAGAATGAAAGCTGGAAAGTTTGAAAAAAAAAACCCATAAAAACAACCAAAAAATCAAACTGCCCTAAAAAATGTTATGAGGATAATTATGTACTACCCCTAAGTGATGCCAAGTGATGCTATGCCCTGTAATGGACTCTTTTCATATCATAAAGTGAAAATAAAATATGTCATTAATAACACCAACAAAATGGAGGCATCTTTTATTCCAGGGGAGTGGAGTGCCCGGGGGATAACCTGGGAAGATGCAGCTCAGGGAAATAGCGATGTCCTAGATGGTAGAGCTTGTGCTCATTATGGCCGCAGCAACTGATATGAGCTTCAGCAGCACAGTCATCAGGAGGACTATAAAAATGACAAGGAACAGTGGAGACTTTCATGGTATATTAATAAATGTCTATGCCTCTCTCACAATGAGTTGAGCTCTCCCACCCACCCGTATGTTGAACATAAACTGTTTGACAAATCAAACACCTCAGCAACAGACGGATATACAGCTGTGGCTGCAGTGCTTGGTTTGTACAGCCATACAGGGATATAATATCCTCAAGGTTAGACCTGGCATCCTCCTCATTATGGGCCAGATCCTAAGCTAAGTAAGCTAGCGTATTTACGTTAGCCAATGACGTAATTTCACCCATTTGTATTTACTGCACATGTGAGCGGCAGATGTTACGCCACATAACTCATAACGTACGTACCATCAGCGTAACTACGAACGAAGGGGTGGGGGCATCAATACGACACTCGTAAATTATGCTTAATAGGCGGAGGGAGGCATTTAAATTGGACAGTATATGCTGGGTTTGGCCGTCGTGTATGTAAATCAATTATGTACGTCAGTACTTACGCTAGGAAAGTTTAAGGTAGGGTTTGGGCAGCATAAAATGGCCAAAGTACGTGTGAGCGATGGGAGTGCCTAGGGAAGTTTATGGTAATTTACGCTAGTGTAAATGTGCTACGCGTTCTAATGTAACTAGCCTGTAGGTCTGGATCTCCCCCTTTGATCCTTACTGTTGTTTATATCATCATTGCACAATATAAGCCCATCCCCACTGAAAGCCACTGTGAGAGTCTCTGATTGACATTTTTGGCTGAAGTGTTCATCCAAAAAATGAGTAGTTAGTTTTAATGAATATCAACTTCTCAACATTTTTGGGATTTAACCCAGGGTTGCCGACTCTCCCGGAATGTCCGGGAGACTCCCGAAATTCGGGCAGTACTCCCGGTATCCCAGGAGAGCCAGCAAATCTCCCGCAAGTGACTTGAGGCCCGTGGTCTCACTGAAACCACGGCCTCAAGTCCTGCCACCCTGCCTAGCAACACTAGTATATTAGTGTTGCTAGGCACAGGAAGGGACTTGATGACGCAATTTGCGGCATCAAGCCCCGTCCCGACCCCTATTTCAGGAAAAAACGGGTCAGTATGAGCCAGGGGGTGGAGCCTAATGACGCGATTTGCATAACCCGTGTCATTAAGCCCCGCCCCCGCATGTTTCGCTAGCTTCTCTCCTAAGATCTAAGTCATCTGGAAAACATTACATAACATAGCACTTAAACCTAGGATCAAAATATAGTGATCAAAATATGGTGATCAGATTGCAAAATCTGGCAATCGCTTGTGTCCTGGCGAAGCAAATGAAGAACTTGATCTACAAGCCCAACATGCCTTGCAGATTTGCTAACTTTCATCTCCTCTTTCAGCTTCTCCAGCTTTGTATCCACCAGTGTAAAGGTTTCAGTTTCTTGCAGAACACAGAGATTATTCTCCAGTGTACTGCACTCAGGTAATATCCCTCTCTCTCTCTCTATGTCGTGTATGTTTTTATAGCCTGTTGTTGTTCCTCAAGTCGTGGCAGCAAATAAAAGGTGAAATTCCACCTAGCTACTACCTCTTGCCTCAGTTGGTGGGATAGTAAATTGAACTTTTCTTGTAGCTAATGCAAAGTTGACTGAATGTCGGAAATGGACAGTGATTTTATGTGCCACAGCCAGCATCTCCAGCACAGATATGTCATTTTTTAAGAAATGCTGCACCACAAAGTTGATTATGGGCACGAAACATGGTACGTATGCAAATGCATTGACAACTGTCCTCAGGATATGGTTAAAAATATTTCTGCACAAAGGATATAGATTTTTTGGTTCTTTGACCACGCATGACAAAGCAATTATCACTGGCACAAATCTTTGACACTGTGACTGTCTTCAACACAAACAAAATCATCCTCTACTTGTTGTCCAACAATATCCTCATCATTCACATTAGTGTCAGATACACAATGCTCCCTCTTCACCTGTTGCTGATTTTCTACTACCGCAATAGCATCCTCAATTTCAATGTCAATGCCATAAGCATCATTAATTTTCCTAAGGGTCATCCTCACATTGGAAGAAGGATCAGAAATGGTGGAAGTAGGCTTCTCTAAGATTACAGTGTTGTCTGAATCACAAGTGTCTGACTCACACCCAGCTGCTGTGGACAACCTTATACTCTCCTAAGTACATTGTGAGATTTCAGAAGCCACAATTATTTTTCCTTTTTTTTCTTTTTGGTTATGGATTTGCCAGATTTACAGGTGTCTGATACATGGCTTTGTTTGGAAATGTATTTTGCAGTGGGGATTCTAGTGCATGTGGCAACACTTGCAGGACTGGTAAGTGCAAATAGGTGGTAGCATGGTCTGAGCCTTTCCTTTTCCTTTCTAGTGAATGATATGTTAGCAATGTGACATTTGTGTGCAATAAATTTCCCCCTCAGTCTTTGTGGTGAGGTTTCACGAAGTGGGGAAAACATGTTTGGGCTTTGAGAGTGCCATTTCTGATGCTTTCCTGCACAAGGGGTTATATAATTTAACAACAGCAGAGGAATATCACTGCCCAACAAGAGTGGATCGTTGCATCAGCCTCACACTCACACAGTCACACACAACATTCTTCCACCACCAATCTCCTATCTAAAATGGCTCCAGAATCACGAGGGAGTGCTTTATAGACCCGAACAGTGCTCCTGAGCTCTCCAATCACAAAATGGTTGCCAAATAATAAGAGATTTCAGTCTGCAAAATACAGAACGCGAGATACGACATTTCCGGGAAAATTGCGTTTTGCCTCGATTTGGGATCTGAACTTCGGGAATATCTGAGCCCTGTCAGATCTGTCAGATTAAACAGAATCTGAACCACTCATCTCTAGTTGATATTATTAACAGTGTGGTTTCCTGGAGCCCCAGTGGGAAGTATTCATTAGAGGATAATGCATTTCTCTTTCTGAAGATTAGAATGACCGCTGTGCATCGATTGGGCTTTTGCTGTGTACATGTATGACATCAGGTGCAATATTGACCCTTCTGAAAGGAGAGAGATGCTATTTAAATCTGCAATCAAATCCTTTTGTGATGTGATTTTAATTACTGTTAGATGACAAACAGGAATAAAATTGGCTTCACATCTGCAGAAGTGATTTCTAAACAAACAATATTCATATGACTGAGGGTGCTTTACATAGCCAGTACTTTCTTCCACTGAGAATACGGAAGCATTTCCCTTGGAGTAAAAGGCATAATTATGAACTGAATATCTACTTTCCCCAAATTTCTTCATCTCCATAGCAACAAACAGTCTACATCCGTCCACTATTTACACTACCTAAGAGACACAATGTACCTGCCTTTGAAAATAAAAATAAAGATATAGCTGCCAGATCAATATTAGAATAGAATGCAATATCAACGCTGTACAGCCATACAGTAAAAAAATAATATCCTGCAAGAGAGTTTCTTTATATTTCAATAAAACATGACAAATAGAATAATTCCTTCCAGCAACAGAATGCACCACAACACAATAAAACATTGAAATGAAGCTAGCAGGAAAGTGTTGTTTAGAGATGTTTGATATTAAATTATTTGCAAATTGGAACTAATCAATGTTGTTTCATCATCAACACTTCATGGGCCAGATTTACTAAGCTGCACGCTTGGAAAAGTGGAGATGTTGCCCATAGCAACCAATCAGATTCTAGCTGACATTCTCTAGTATGCAAACCCTAAATGAGATCTAGAATCTGATTGGTTTCTATGGGCAACATCTCCACTTTTCCAAACCCGCAGCTTAGAAAATCTGACCCCATATGTTTAAAGGGCAACACTACATAAACGGAATGATTTTCACATATAAATAGTCATTTTGGCCAGCAATAAATTATCTCTGGATCAGGAACTACAAGGAATAAAATAGTCTTTGTGTCAGAGCTATGAGCCCAGCTGTGACAGAGAACCAGATCAGAGGCGTAACTAGTATGGGTTTTGTAGGGCATGTTCCCTAGGCGCTGATGGCTATGGAGGCACCATCTGGTCACATACCCTACAAAACCAACACAAAAAGAAAGAAAATGAAAGAATAAACCTCTCTTACCTTACTCTCTGCGTCTGAGAGCAACTGCAGCGCGGCATCCTCCAATCAGTGTTCCAAATGCAGAGCGGCATCCTCCAATCAGTGTTCAGCTGGACAGCACCGGTCACATGACACACTGAGAGAGTGAGCTAATCTCGCAGCGTGTCCTATAGGTCGGCGCTGTCTGGAGGGGAGGGGAGGATGCCGCGCCACACTGCAGTTGCTCTCAGATGCAGAGAGTAAGGTAAGAGGGGTTTATTCTGTGTTTTCCTGGGGGGCAAACCATGTAGCTACATCCAGTAGAATAATTCACTGTGTTACAAACAGAGGTATGGGTTTTGTAGGGCAACTGCAGCATGGCGCAGCATCCTCCAATCAGTGTTCAGTCGGACAGCGCCGGTCTATAGGACACACTGCAAGATTAGCTCACTCTCGCAGTGTGTCATGTGACCAATGCTGTCCGGCTGAACAGAGGATGCCGTGCCGTGCTGCAGTTGCTCTCAGATGCAGAGAGTAAGGTAAGAGGAGTTTATTCTGTGTGGTCCTGGAGGGGGAGGGGAGGGGGGACGCCATTTGGGCATATGGTCTTGGCGCCCCTGAACCAGATTCACGGTTAAAAAGTTGCTGCTATTTCGGTGCGTATTTTTAAGAATGTTTAAACTGCGCATGCGTAGTACCTAAATTTACACAATCTACATAGCTTTTAAGAATGTTGATCCCTTGCATTGGAAACAGAGGCTGCAGAGGCTGCGCCTGTTCAGGCATTGCTACCCATCTGATTGTGTCCAAATCCAACTACACAACTACGCTAGTGGAATCATCCCACAATATTTAAATGAGAAAAAGGGTGTATTTCTCATTTAATTAGGTGGTAACATAGAAAGGTGTCTGCTGTTCCGTGAAACGCTTACACCATCTTAGGGGGTGGTGTAAGTAAAAGGTGCAGGTCTTCAATATGAAATAAAATTGGTTTTAGAAATAAATATAAAAATATTTTTCCCTTTTTCTTTTTTTATAGCGGACTCGCTATAAATCTGTATCAGCTCCATAGACAACAATTCAAACCATGTTGTCTAAAAATAACACCATGGAGCCAATGTAATGAAAGATAACAGTGCTGAATTGCCCCGCATACTACCAGACAGCTGTTTGCATACCTCTGGTTAAGAATTCCAATCATGGAGTATTGTAATATATACGCATGGTGCAAACACCACTTGTTTGCTTTCTCCTGACAGCTGCATGTGTTGTCCTGATGCGAATCACAGTGTTTGTGCGTTGGGTCTCCAATGTATTCGAATTTTGTATCCACATTTGGTATATAGAAATTCTTGCTTAGGTTTTTATACTAAAGCTCTTACACACTTCTTATTAGGTAGAAAATGTCTCTTTTTTTCTATATCATTTACATAAACTTATATTGCACAGTTAAGAGGCTAAAGGTCTAAATAGTCAAAACTTTTTCTGAACAATTTAATTTGCAAGGCTAATGTTTTGAGAATGAGCCTATATTACTATTGAAATATAATTTTAAAAAAAGGTAGAAAACGAACAAGCAAAACAATTTATATCATATTTAAGGCATTTGAAGATCAATTTAAATATGTACTATTACTGTAATTAAAATGAATTCCAATCAATATTTTACATGGCTTAGAAAGTTAAATTAAAGCCTATGCATAAACATATCTTGAATATATGCACACCTGTCTAAATGAATATTAATATGTTTAAGGTTTTTTTAATTGATGCAATCATCTTTCAAGTATAAGCTGATCCTTCACTCAAAAACCACATGTCCACCATTAATGTAATTATCAATATTTATTTAGCAAATTACACACACAGCTAATAAATTCACAATCCATTAAAATGCACTTAGCCACTTTATTAGCATAATACATTTGAATGCAAGTTTATTTTTACACTATTGAAAGCAGCCAGTTGTAATTCTCTTAAACTTAGTAAATTTGCTACCACTTATAAAAATTGGTAGAAATAGAGGCACACTTGTTCAGTGTATTAAAGTTAAATGGTAATGTCTACATATATATTAATACTTATTACAAGAATTAATTATAAACAATAATAAATCATCTCCCGTGTTGATTACTGCAATGCCCTCCCTATTGGACTCCAACAATATAAAGTTATCCCCCTACAGTCTATATTGCATGCAGCAGCAAGACTGATTTTCCTTGCAAAACATTCAAATAGAGCTAGTCCACTCTGTCAGTGTCTACATTGATTGCATGCTTACTATAAAAAAAAAATTCTCTTACTAACCTATAAAGCCATAAACAACAATGCATCCGCATTGATATCCTCACTTGTCTCAAGATATATCTCAGCTCGCTCTCTCAGATCATCACAAGATTTAAAACTCTCCTTAAGCACTTCAGAAATGCTCTGATTACTGGTTGTAGGACTTCTCCCGGGCTGCACCCACTTTCTGGAATAACCTTCCTCGCTCCTCAAACTATCCTCTACTCCTCAAACTTTCAAGCACTGTCTTAAAGCTCACCTCTTCAGACAAGCTTATCAAATTCTTCAACCTTCTAAGCTTTATTTACCATATTAAAGAAAACACTTTGCTTTCTACTTTGCCTTTCTATTACATTATTAACACAAACTTGCGCCATCTCTCTTTCTTTTCTAAAATTCTCTCATCTCTGTTACTAACACTGCTGTGTGGCTGGATCATACGGAGCACTGAGCACTTTTACCATCCAACCTGGCTGATCCATTGTGTGCTATATAGCACTTGCCCTTATCTATCAAAACCATTGTCCTATAGAGTGTAAGCCTATGGGCAGGGCCCTCTTACCTACCCAGTCTGTCTGTTACCACCCAGTCTTTTTTATACTGGTTGTTAAAATTGTAAAGTGCTACGTAATTTGCTGGTGCTATATAAAAACCAGTTAATAAAGAAATAATAAATAAATACATACTATGTTGACATAAAACTATAGTCTTACTTGCTTTTTTAAAAGTATCTGACTTAGCTAAAAGGAATAAATAGTAAGGAGGTATGAATAAATATCTATATAGGACTTGGATTCTAAGTAACAGCACAATCTTTTTGTAAGATTTAGGAACCGTGAGACTTCCTGCATTTTGCTGAATGACTCGAGTGACCCTCTTTTCAATGCTAACCTTGCTTCTTCTTACTAATTTCTCTCCCCTCACTTGTAATCTCTCTCCTGCTTTCCCCATTATATATATATATATTCCTCTAATTATAGCCAAGAGCTATAATAATATATACTTCCTTATATCGACATGTTTTTGCTTATTTCTCTTCATTTCTTCCATCCACTTTTAATGTTTACAACCTGGATTGTAGATAACACTTAAAAAAAAGAATAAATAGTAAGGAAAAGGCGTAGAAATGAATGAAAATGACTGGTACATGTCTCATTATATTGGAACGCAAACAATTGCACTGGCAAGATCTGAAACTGGTGGCGTGTGAGACTACTTCTATCCCCTGTAGCCACACATTCTGTTCCATAGTGTAAACATCCTACAATTCATACAGGTAAAACCAGGGCTGAACCAATAGAGTGACTCTTCACAGCCTGGTAATGGAAGAGCAAGGATACACAGTGCTAGGTGTGTCTTATAAACTGAAAAGGCATTAGTATTATAGTTGAAGGGTACAATATGATGTTATTAATGTTATTATAAACATCTGGATCTGTACTATGTTGCACAATAAATGTCTATATCACATGGGTTTCGTTTTACAATTTTTTATTAAAAACTCTTTAGACAAATTGTTAGAAAATATGAATTTTATGGCTCTTTGTTTAATCAGAAACTACCTCTAAATAAGGAAACAGAAACACTACCAAATGCTATGTACATCAATTGTGTTGCAGCCTATTTATTAGCAACACCTGCAATAAATTTAGTTATGTATAATACTGAAAGGCTTTTGCTATCCAACACTTTAAAATGTCAGACAGATTGAAGGCATTTCAGTATAGGCACATCATTACTTTCTACAGCAAACCGCTCCGCAGAACCTTCAATCATCTCTTAGCACTGCCAAATAATCAATTTTTCCTTGGACAGGTCATATCTATTTGGACTTCAAATATTTTTTGCTATTTTGGGAAAGGCAGAAGAAAGTTATTTTTTAGTTTTATATATATTCAAATTTTTAAAGAGAGAAAGGGTCATATATAAACAGCAATCATAGTTTGAGTAATGTGGTCATCTTCCAACCTATTGCATTCTTATATGCATATGTGGAAAAATGTCATTATTGACATTACCTAGGTCATTTATGCATAGGACTGAACTATTAACTGTTTAAAACTGGAACTGTGTGTATGTTAATAATGAATGCATGTGCAATTTACATGATAAATGAAGAATGTCCAATATCTACTATAATTAGGGAGTTATAATTAAAATGAGACAATATCTAGATGCCATCTACAGCCTCTTGTTTCATGGTATAAATTGGTTAAAAATGGGTTACAGGAAAAAAGTCCAGAACATATTTTTAAAGCAAAGGTCATATATTTTTCTGCTATCACCATCTTGATGGAAATAAAGATAAGGGGACCAAATCCCAGGGGTGGCCCTAGGTTTTGCGGGGCCCTTGGAGACACAAAT
>WWET01000247.1:244210-272057 GCA_011038615.1 Limnodynastes dumerilii | reverse complement strand
CAGGTTACAGCCCACTGTTTAAATAGTCACTCCCCTTGCAAACAGCGGCGGATCTTAAAGTTAGACCACCATTGAGCAACCCTAACTCTGCGCTGTCATTTGAGATCTTAAGGGAAGTAGTTGCGGTTATTTGAGATCCTAAGTGTCTGCCCGCGCCCACTTTCCCTCATCTCCCTGCCTCCCCCCGCCCATTTCCATGCAAATCCTTCAGATCTTAAACTTCCGCAGCACTTAAGATCTTAAGTGCTTGCGATCGATTCACAGGTCCGCGCTTAGCGAATTTAAGATCCTAACCTCTACATAGACGGCGTTGCACTATTACTACGCATGCGCATTGATGCGAATTTTCTAAGATACTAAATATACGCACCTAAGTAGCGATAAAATCGCATCAGGCCCCTCATCTTTAACAAGGAACATGCCTGCAGAACACTATACATTCATAGTTAAGTCCACAAGGGGACTTACGCAAATCGTTTTCATAAGTCGCATTGCTTGTAACATGATGTTCTACCCTCATGGAGATCCCTCTGATGGGCAGAGTTTACCTTGCGCATGGTAAAACCCCACACCGGAGGTGGGGTTTGTCATGCTAATTAGGCAAACTGGGAGGTAAACTTAAGGTAGGGGTTAAGGACATGGAAGTGCATCAGAGAGGGGAGTGACAGGGGAGTTCACCCCCCTCTTCCGTGAGTAATAACAGACCTCCGCGGGTATGGAAAGCGTTCAGGGGTTTAAATACAGTCCACTGTCATGAATGTTTTGGCAAGGCTCCGTAAATGTAATCTGCATGGCCTTTTGCAAGTTTGTAAGGCAAGCTGTAAATACACTTAGTGACACAGGCAAAGTCCAGACTGCTAACTCCGTTTATACCCAGTACTAGTTTAGGACCCTTCTAAACATAATCATGAGCATGAATTGGAGGCATCCGAGCAGTCTGTGTTTTGTGCATGGTATCTCCACTGTAAACTAGCCAAGATGTCTGTGTGTCAGCTAGAAAAGCGACGGCATAGGTAGATATACAGTAAGTAATGGGGAAGTGTCAGCAGGATGCGAGGTAGAGGTTGAACATTAATGTGTTAATGGGGTAGTAAGATTTGAGAGAAGAGAGGACGAGATGAGGTGTGAAAAAGAGAGCAGAGGAAAGAGGCATGAGGAGTAAGACGGGATAGAGGAGCAAAGCGTGAAAGACAAATGCCTAGAAGAGGCCTGTGTGCCTTTTCAGAGAAACCTGTAATTCTGAAAAGGGAAAACTTAATTTTTATTTTTTTTTAATTCTTCAATTAAAGAACATACTTGGAATTTAAGGAACCATCGTTGTAAGTATATCTACTTCATCCCATCAGTAGCAATTTAATGTTTTGGAAATCATTTATGGAAGAAACAAAATATCTGTTTCAGCTAAACGCTAAAAGTGACACTATTGGTTGCCAATAAGGACCTTCCTTTGGATACCTATTTGTGGACACTAATCGTGAGCAACATCAACTAACTTTTTTTATTTATATACTGTATATAATAATTGTGGATATTTTGGCACTGTTTACATTGGCACTTTAATATATAAGAGGTGATATTGTTTGAAATTTTCTATTGAATATTTAGAGGTTTTTCCTAAAATATGGCAGTGACAGGCACTTTAAAGGGAAATTCAATTTGAAGAAACACTTTATTTAAAAAAAAAAGAATTTTATTAATTTTAGCTAGCGCCGACATTCACTCTGTCCTATTAGAACTGTTTATAACTGTGATGGGTTTGGAAAGAAACAAATAGAAATATGAGATATGTGATGGAAGTAGCTTCTTACGTCAAATTAATATATCCAACATTTCTGCCTTGCAGACTCGCATAGTTAATATTTATTCTTGGCTAAATATAGCCTTCACTGTGATCCTCAGCATGCCTGTGTCAGCTGCATGGCACTGATCACTAAACAACGCTTCAGTCCTGAATAGGTAAAGCAGGGCTTGGACAGGTTGGATAAGGCAGGGCCCCTAGTGGTGAGGGATCCACACTGCACCCAGAACTCACCTCTGAAGTGCAACAATTTTCTTCTGCATATTTCATTTATGAATCATTTCTTTATTTACAGATTGCTGATTTGGGGTCTGATCCTCATTTAATAACGTTAGGGGACTTTGGCAAGCCTCTTGCGTAAGTCCCCTAATAAGTACCATCTGCGCATGTACTGGGCAGATGTAATGCTGCAGATTTCTTAGCGGGACTCAGTTACATGCACTAGAAAATGCACCCGATAGGGCGACACTTAAATTCTGCATGCCTAATTCCCAGCAATCAGGCAGGGATAAGCATGTAAATTAAATGCTGGGGGTGGCAATAAGCAGTACCGCACGGATCTGCTTTTGGTTGGACACTAATCCATGCAGAGAAGTTAAGGTAGGGTTCTGCAGGTGTCGGTCGCCGTTGATAATGGCCCTTTTTTGAAAGGGATGTTTCCGAAGCCGCATTTCAGAAGATGGATCTACTAATAAACTTCCTGCCCCGCCACAGACAGGTAAGAAGCGCCTGTCCCTATTTCCCTAAGCCTTGTAATAATTCTTACCCTAACCCTCCCCTTCCATTACCCTAACCCTCCCTTCCCCATAGCCTAACCCTTCTCCCATCTATCCCCTCCTCACTGCCTAACCCTAAGGCCACACTACTAAAATATATCCCCTCCACCAAAATAACGCAAACTTCGTGTTGAATTGAGCCCTATGTGTCTTACACAAGACACTGCTAACATTCTCATTTATGCACTGATCATCTCCCGAATTGATTATTGCAATGCTTTCATTATTGAACTCCCACATTATAAAATTACCCACCTACAGTCTATATTGTATGCAGCAGCTAGACTGATTTTTATTGCAAAAATGCTTTTAGAGCTGCTTCATTCTGTCAATCTCTACATTGGTTGCCTGTACTGTATACGACAGAAGCAAATATAAAATGCATGGTGGCTCAGTGAGTAGCATTTATGTCGCACAGCGCTGAGGTCATGAGTTCAATTCCCGGACTAGGTCTTATCTTTGTGGAGTTTGTATGTTCTCCCTGTGTCTGTGTGAGTTTTCTCCTGGTACCTTCCCCACTCCTCCCCAAAAAAAACATGCAGCTAGATCAATTGGCTGCTGAGTAAGTTAGCCCTAGTCTGTGTGTGTGTGTTAGAATGTAGCTCCAATGGGATAGGGACTTATGTGAATGTTAAATATGCTCTGTAAAGAGCTATGTAATTTGATAGCGCTATATGAAAACTTGAGCAAGAGAGGGAGGACCGGGAGAAGACGGTTTAAATAACAGAAGTCTTTTGGCGCCGATTCGCTATACACATGACCACTAGCAGATTTTTGCCTTCAGGCTGTCTGTACTGCAAGATAGAGATCATCCCATCGTAATGTACTGTAAGTAACATCTAATTTATTCTACATGGAAGACACTCTTGGTGCCGCATTGGAACTTTTGGATTCAGTCTACATTCTTTAGATCCTTTTAGAAGGCAGAGACTGTTCTGAATAATCAATTATTGGACTTTGTAAAATTACCCCTTACCATTGCATTTAGCTGTATCTTGTTATTTTGTGTATACTTTTAGCAACATTGGGCTGGATCCAGACTTAAGAAGGAGCTTGAAATTAAGGGCCTGATCCAGAGCAACGCTCGCAAGCGAGCGTACGCTCATCGTATGCGAATTTTCGGCAAAAAATTCGCAATGCTCATGCCCAGTATGACAGCTTCCGGTCGCCTGAGCGTCATGAGCGAATAGCGGGCGTATCGTTAGCGTATTTTTCGCTCGCTGGGCGTATTTTTTTTACGATGGTCGGCTGGGCGCCCGTTTTACTACTGGGAGGCGGGGATAGCCATTTAAATTGTAGAGTATGGGCGTGCTAAGCGTATTTTCTCAGCGTATTTTGTGCGAATTTTCGTACGGCCGACGGTCGTACCCAGTGTAGGGTATGCCCGCCGTAAGCAGGGACTTTACTATGGGAGTGCTAGGGGCGTGTAGGTTGATACGACGAGCGTACGTTCGCATTCGCCCGTCGTGCGAATTTTCGTAGTGCTGGATCAGGCCCAATGTCCCAATATTTATGGACCTGACTGTATATGTATGTGTGTGTGTGTTTTTAAATTGAGAGCTAACTTATCTCAGGAGGCCCCCGTTAAAGCTTCCAAAATAGCTGCTCTGGAACAACGCCCCCTCTCAGCTGCTGATCCTAGACAAGCTCCCAAACAGAATACACAAAATGGAAGTTGTTCAGATCAATTTGTAGGTAAATGCAAACAGGTGCATGAAAAACATAGGGGTAAACTGCTAGCCACAGAAACACAGGAAAGGAAATGCCCCAGCAACACTGCCATTAACCAGTAACAGACCTCTAAACCTCTATACCTTTCTGTAAAATAAAATGTACAAGCCATCCGTGCCCATCCCCTTTTACCCTACCTTCATAAACACCAGCACAGAACTCTAAAAACCTAAAAATAAATATTGCAAAAATGTTAAATATTATAAAATGACTTTAGCTAATTGGGTTTCTTTGCTAATTTCAACTAGGCTGCTATTTCCAATCCCGCTGCTGCCTGGTTGATCTGATTTCAGACCAGTTAAGTAAATGTTTTTAATGTATGTACAGCCATTTGAAGTATTGTTTTTATGTATCAAAAGTGTTTTTTTTTTCTAATAAATTCTTTAAAATACATTTTGCACAGAAGTGGTGAAAAAACTAAAATTTAAAACGTGTTAATGTAAAAACAGACAAATAAACCTTTATGAAATTTTTTCCCATTCCTTAGATTCATTTTGATATTGTGCATTTTAATTAAATTATGCTAGCTGTGTGTTTTAATTGACACAACATGCAGTTCATTTTCCAACAACTACTGAAAATATGTCTTTGTACAGAGAGCCATTCTGGCTTTCATGTTGTGGAAAATATGCTTTTTCTATAGTTCATTAATACACTTACTGTTACATGGTTGATATTTATTATTTTCCTGTTCTGTAAGTATATTAATTTTGCAGTAAGTTTCCAAATAATGGTGTTCATTGTTCCAGGGTATAAAGCTTAGAAAATTAAGTGAGAAACAAAATGTACAAATAACGATAATTAAATGTTGAATTATTACCTACTGAAAAAATTTAGAAGTTACATTCAGAGACAAATACAATTGGAAGTAATAAATGCAAAATACCTAGCTCAAGTGAATCTGCCTATTAAATGTAAAACCATTATTGAAAGAGCAAAAACGAATATAATGGACTGTGTGAGAATCATGCCTTACATATTGTTTGTGCTCATATGTTGGCATTTCCGCCTGCTCCTGTGCCAAAAGCATTCTGTATAACATATTTTGAGGTTATTTTCTGCATAGATGGGAATTAGGAATATTAGGAATAAGTTTAAGGCTCTCTTACCCTTTGCGACATTCTAATTTTACAATCCATGGGATAGATCGAGACCTATGCTTGTAATCCGTTTCCTAGCGTAGCGTATTTACGCAGCATACCTACTAAGCACTAGGCACTCCCCTTGCATGTACGTACTTTGTCCGCTTTATAATTTCCAAACATTACCTTGATATTTGGCAACATAGTCTCTCACATACAGTACATATAGCTCTCGCGTAGTTACGTCGCTAAGCACAACCATACTGTACGATTTAAATGCCTAACCCCGCCTTTGAAGCGTAATTACTGGTGGCGTATGGCTGGCATGCCCCCTCGAACATTGTTACGCTACTGTTACGTGAAAGGCCCTTACGCTCAGAGTTACGTGGCGTTACATAGCGTAACATCTGCCACACTCATGCTCAGTACATACAAAATAGCATTTTTACATCTCCGCTAGGCGTAAATACACTTGAAAACGTTGTTCTGGATCTGCCCCAATGATTGTATCATGGACTGACTTGATTGCTCTGGGTTCCCAGTGAAATGATAGGGTTTCAGTGTGGTGGTGGAAGCTAGAAGGTTTGATATGTGATCTACTCATGTGTTAGTGGGCAAAGGGTTGACTGGATTGGACAAGACAGGCTTGGCTGGACTGGACAAAACAAGCTTGACTGGACCAGACTTGACTTGACCTTTACTGGACCAAGACTGGACTGGAGCAAGACATGACATGACCTGGATTGTATCAGGAATGGACTGGACTGGAGCAAGACTTGACTTGACCTGGACTGGACCAGGAGACATGAACTGGAACAGCAATAACAAACTGCAGAATGTTCACTGCTGACTGGGATAATCAGGCTGATTACTGCTGGTTGGTTTTGCAGGCTGATTGCTGCAAGCTGAAGACTGCAGACAGATATCTTCCAAGGAGTGAACAGGAATCAGATACCTTGAATGACTAAGTTGTTCTGGCACTGTGAATACAAAGCTCTGAGTGTAAACAGATCGCTCATGACCAGCATTGGATAGCCTGATCATGTGATTCCTAGAGCTGGACTCTGATTGGCTGGAACAAGTCCTGTGATGATTCCAAGTTGGCAGCACCCATGAAATAGTCCTGGAAGCATGGTAATGGCCAGAAAGTGCAGCGGACAGATGACCCCTGATGAGGAAGGTACTGCGGTTTGTGACAGATTAAAACCTTTTCCCCCCTCACATCACTCAATATTTAAACGGAAAAAAAGAAAATTACAACTAAAATGTGATTATAAAGGGTACACAGTTTAATAATTGGAATTAGGTAAATTGAATTGGCTATAAAATGTAGGGTAATTATCAATTATGGGAGGGAGGCAAACGAATTTCAACCCCACCCTAACAGCCCCAAGCAATCCCTACCTACCCTGTGCTTATGTTCTAGAAAAATATTAACTACATGTTGACCGATGTGGGGCGAGGCTCAATTGGTCTTTTATGGCCCCTCATGTCCATGCGGCACTCTATATTGCGTTCTGTGTACCTTGCCACTGTAAATACCCAGAACATATGTGACACAGGGCATGTATACTTTCAGAAAGCTGCTGACATCCAACACTCCACAGACTTTATGGGACCATTACAGTGGCATTCAGCATTCTAAAAGCTTTAATAATGTTTATTTTATTTGTAAACTAAATTTATTTATTTTTTATTCCATTTTATTTAACTAATTACATTCATAACTATTTTATTAGTACAACTGCACTGTCAATTAAGTACTCACAAAAACTAATCACCAATTAACATTAATGTAAACTAAAATATATTGCACTTTGGATTGTTGGAGAAGGGAACGTATCTGTGAGGTATCTGCATTGTGCTAGGTAGTTATGTGTCCATACACAGCATGCTGTTTTGATCTAGAGTTGCAGCTGCTACCATTATTTGTGTGGGGTTCAAACCAAGCACAATCTAGATCACGGCCCGGATTCAGAGTTTTAGCAGATGCGCAATGCGGAGCTGCTAAAACGTACTATTAAGAATTATCGTGTGAACGACAATTCAGACACTGGCCAAAGGGTATAAATATACCCCATTGACAGTGAAACTCTCATTAGAGCCGGGATGTCCTGGTTGCAGGACATAGTTTGCGACGTTCAAGAAGGGTTTTGCCAAGGGCCCCTCAGATTAAAAACTTACAAGACTGGACCCCCAGCAGAGCAGGTAAGTATGTTTTTTTTTATTTTTTAGTGTACATTTGGGCATTTTTTTGCCAATTTTTTGGGAAGGCAGAAAAATGAATTATTTATAATATGGGGACATGTATATGGCACAGCACACCCTGGCTGGCAGGGCATACTGGTGCCTGTGGTTCTCCAAGCTCCAGCATGCCCTGGCATCCACTGGCATGCTGGTGCACCAAGATGCCCTGTGCCGGGTGTAAGCATAGGGCTTGTTAGGCAGCCACTAGACATACCTGCACGCAATATTTAAATGAGAAAAACACCCCTTTTCTCATTTACATATCGTGGAACTCCCAGTTCTACAGGCGCAGTGCTATCGGATGTGATCACAGACAGATGGGTACACTTGCGCCAATCTTTCTGTGCACGCTTCCGATCTGAGCATACGCAGTGCTCTTTTTTGCTGCACTTCCGTCTGAAAAAAAACGGAAGCACATTTCTGAATCCGGGCCCAGGTTCTTTTGTATGGTTAATGGCCCCAACTACAGTTATATACAGAGCCTTCTTAAGGGGATTTAAGTAATTTTAAAAAGTTTTTTAAAGTAATTTTGAAAAAGTTCCCTTAATTTTTATTATAAATACTAATGGCTTTGTAACACACAGGTGACATGCTTTTAGAGAGAGGAGCAAAAGGAGGCAGTACCTGACACTGTATGAAGATATTTGAGGCTAAGTTTACTGAAACTGTGATAAAGGAAAAATAGAGATGTTGCCCGTAGCAACAAATGAGATTCTAGCTCTCACTTTCCTATTACATACTAGAGAATGTCATCTTGACTCTGATTGGTTGCTATGATTAATATCTCCATTTTCCTTTTCCACAGTTTAGGAATGAAATAGAGGTATAAATTTATAATTTATTATTTTAATGTATATAATTATATAAAAGCTGTCTAATATTTCATGCTACATGTAAAGCAGACATTTTCCACATTGCATGTTTTCCAATGTATTTTTGTCCATGAGCAAATTTGTTCCATTTGTGCTTTAGGTCTATTTTATTTATTGTTATTGTTTATTTATAAGGTGCCACAAGGTGTCCGCAGCGCCGTACAAAATACAACAAAATTCAGTAAAGACATACAGGGTAGGGATGAATAGCATAGTATATATTAAGTACAATGGGCCTGATCCAGATCAACGATGTAGCGCTGAGCGTGCTAACGCTCAGCGTTACATCGCTGACTCCCCCCTTGGCAATCCCCCTGTGCGGGCGTATGGCCCCTTCCTTACGCCGGGTGAAGGCTACCCTAGCTTCCTCACCTAGAAAACTGTGTTCAGTTCTGGAGGCAATATCTCCAGAAAGACATAAATACATTAGAGACTGTGCAAAGAAGAGCAACTAAAATGGTCCATGGCCTATGTCACACAACATACCAAGAAAGGACAGAGGAAGTAAACATGTATAGCTTGGAGCAGAGAAGGGAGAGGGGAAATATGATTATTATTATTGTTTATTTATTTATGAGGCACCACAAAGTGTCTGCAGCGCTGTACAAAATACAACAAAATACAGTACAGACGTACAGGGTAGGGATAGATAGCATAGTATATACACGTATACATATATATGTATGTATATAGTACAATATGACTATAAAAATATCACAGAAACACAATAAAGTGAAGCAAGCACAGGACGCAGGGCAAAATGTGAGGTGCAATATTGGAAGATCAGGTAGCAGAGGATAGAGCGCAGTGAGAGGTAGAGAGGGAGCCACCAGGTGGGGAAAGGGTAGCAGAGGGGGACAAGAGGGTACAAAGTGAGGAGGGAGTGGTGGAGGAAGGAACAACATTATGATAGAGGGCCCTGCTCACACGAGCTAACACACTATGTGGGAGAGAAGAACTTACAGAAGACATAAGGAGAGGAAAGGAAGTGGACTGCTGGTTTGAGCGGAGGAGACTGGGAAAGAAGAGAAGGGATAGATGAAGGATGCAGTGTGGATGTTAAGTGGAGGAGGGGTAGGCTAGCCTGAACAGGTGTGTTTTGAGTGATCGCTTGAAGCCCTGCAATGTGGGGGAGAGTCTGACTGAAGAAGGAAGGTCATTCCAGTGCAGAGGTGCAGCACGGGAAATGTCCTGGATACGGTGATCAGTAAAGAGGTCAGACAGCGCTGGATAGCAGAATGGAGAGGGCGGGAAGGGATGTGCATGTTGATGAGTGAAGAGAGGTAGGGAGCAGTGGATGAGGAGATGGCCTTAAAGGTGAGGGTAAGGAGTTTAAAGAGAGGTCAGAAGCGGACAGGAAGCCATTGGAGGGTTTGACATAAAGGAGAGGCCGAGGTAGAGCAGCGTGAGAGGAAGATGAGCTTGGAAGCAGCATTGTGTATAGATTGAAGGGGGGCAAGACGGGTGAACGGGAGACCTATGAGGAGGAGGTTACAGTAGTTGAGGCGTGATATGATTAAAGAGTAGATAAGGGTTTGAGTAGCTTCATTGGTGAGGAAGGAACGGATGAGTGCAATGTTGCGTAGGTGGAAACGACAAGAAAGTGAGAGGGCATGGATGTGTGGTAAAAAGGAAAGTGAGGAGTCAAGGATGACACCTAGGCAGCGAACTTGAGGGGATAAGGAGACAGCCAATGTTTATCGTGATGGAGGGCAGAGGAAATCCTAGGTGGAGGAAAAACAATAATTTCCGTTTTGTCCATATTCAGCTTCAGGAAGTGTTTGGCCATCCATATGGATAGGAATGCAAGGCACTCGGAAATCTTAGACAGAATAGAGGAGTTGAGGTCAGGGGAGGAGAGGTAGATTTGAGTGTCATCAGCATAGAGGTGTTAGTTGAAACCATAGCTGAGGTTACCCAATAAGGAGATGTAGATGGAGAAGAGGAGTGGGCCAAGAACAGAGCCCTGGGGGACACCAATAGGGAGTGGAGAGGGATGGGAAGATGAGCTAGGGGTGGAAACAGAGAAGGTGCGGTCAGAGAGATAGGAGGAGAACCAGGAGAGACCAGTGTCAGTGAGACCAAAAGAGCTGAGGGTTTGAAGAAGAAGAGGATGGTCAACGGTGTTAAAAGCAGCTGACAGATCAAGAAGGATGAGGATAGAGTAGTGGCCCTTGGATTTGGCAGATAACAGATCATTGGTCACTTTGGTAAGGGAATGGTAAGGGCAGTCTCAGTGGAATGAAGGTGCCGGAAACCAGATTGGAGGGGGTCCAGGAGAGAGTTGTCTGTAAGGTAACTGATTCGACGCTTGTAGACTAAGCGCTCAAGGAGTTTTGAGGCAAAGGGGAGAAGTGATATAGGTTGGTAGCTGGAGGGGGCTGGAGGGTACAGATTAGGTTTTTTGAGAATGGGAGAGACAAGAGCATGCTTTAAAGAGGAAGGAAAGATACCAGATGAGAGGGAAAGGGTGGAAAGGTGGGCCAGATGGGAGCTGGCAGTGGGAGAGAGGTGTTTGAGAAGGTGTAAGAGAATAGGGTCCACAAGGCATGAAGATTGCATAGAAGGGGTGGTGGAGAATTGGGGAGATATGGGGGAAGCTGAGTGGAGGAGATGTCATTTCTGATAGCGATAATTTTGGATGAGAAGTAGGAGGCAAAGTTGGAAGCAGAGATAGAGGGTGGAATGGAAGGCATGGGAGGTGAGAGGAGAGTGTTAAAGGTGGCGAAGAGGCGACAGGGGTTGAATGCTTGGGAGATGATGAGAGATTTGAAGAAAATTTGCATGGCTTGGGCAAGGGCAGAGCAGTAAGAGGAAAGGATGAATTTAAAGTGGAGGAAGTCATCAAGGGAGCGAGATTTGCGCAAGAGGCGCTCAGCGGTGTGGGAGCATTGTTTTAGGAAGCACGTGATTTGAGAGTGCCATGGCTGTGGGTTAGAGTGGTGAAGGGAGATGGAGGAAGGGGGATTGGCAGAGTCAAGGGCAGAGGAAAGGGTGGTATTGTACAGGGAGGCGGCTTGGTTGGGGCAGGAGAGAGAGGTAATTGGGGAGAGGAGGTGGTCAAGGGAGGAGGAAAAGGTGGGGATGTCGAGGATGCTGATGTTCTGTCTGGTGAGAATGCGTTTGGGTTTGGGGGGAGAGGAGGCAGGAGAGAAGAGGGAGAAGGAGAGACGGTGGTGGTCAGAGCGGAAAAGGAGAGATGGAGAAGTCAATCAGATTGCAGCGGTGTGTGAAGACTAGGTCAAGGAAATGGCCCTGCATCTGAGTGTATTTGTAGAGAAGGTGAAGTATGTATGTTGTCTTATTAACAGCAACATTATTATTAGACTGCTAGGAACCCCAGACTGTGCAATGAACAAATGAACACTGCAATAATTAATTATTAAACTAAACAAAATGGTTTATCTCTGTAGAGGGTACAGTGAAATATAATGACTAATTTAAATGTCACAAAACAGGGACAGAATAATTCTCACAGTGACTAATTGTAGGCAAAATATATAGTAACACTATTTACTCTTTTAGCTGCAGCATGGCTAAAGACAGTATAATAGGTGGTTACTAAGAGGCAAAACCATATGAATTTCAGCTGTTCTATATAATACTCTTGTGTCTTTTTCCTACTACTCTCAACAGGTATCACTGATATTTGCTGCTCTGGGGTGTTCATTACTGGCCTGCTTTTAAAGCAGATCCGCGGCACCTTGCATCATAAGTGACGTCCCCAATGATGTCACATAGGGGGCAGGGTCCAGCGGATGTGTCCCGGGCAGTTTCTGATGGCGGCCCTGGCTCTTAACACTTTTCCATAAAAGTCTGTGATATCACCCCCCAACCTCATTAAATGTAAAGAACAAGGGACACTTTGCAGGTAGGTCTCTATGACTGAAAGCCATTATAATCTGTTGCTATGTTGCTATGGGCAACATCAATAGTTTTCCTTTCCCGCAGCTTAGTAAATCTGGCCCTATTTATTTAACAAGTCTGTTGGATCTTGCAATTTTAATTTATCTTTGAGAGTAAATTTACCTTTCTCCACTGGCATTAGCAATAGACATACATAAAAAAAAGTAGCATTGTTTTTGTATTGGGGAAAGTATTCAGAAGATCATGGTCAATTATATACTGCCTCATTGCCAATGAGTTGTCCTCATGCATTATCATTATAGAAAATAAGATCAATGCTCTAGTAAAGCTCTCTTCTGGATAATTTTTGTTTGCAGATTTTCTGCCAAACTGCCATTCTATTTATGGGGGAGCGTGGTTTTCCGGTACAATGGTCTGTTTTCCGACAGACCTTCATACAGCAGTTGAATGGCAACTGGTGGCAATTGCTGGTTGTCTTCAATTTAGAGAGCTGCTGTGCTGCGACACCTGGGGCCAGATTTAAGCTGCGGGTTTGGAAAAGAGGAGATGTTGCCCATAGCAACCAATCAGATTCTAGCTGACATTCTCTAGTATGTAATAGTTAAATGAGAGCTACAATCTGATTTGTTGCTATGGCAACATCTCCACTTTTCCATACTTGCAGCTTAGTAAATCTGAGCCCCGGAGTCATAAGGATTTCTCTGGTAACAGATTAGCTTTATATCCTAACCTTAACCCTTGCCTAAACCTCCATGTTTTGCAGCTTTATCCTAACTCTGCATGTCTCACAGCCTAACCCTAACCCTCCACGTACCACAGCCTACCCCTTCATTTCCCACTGCCTACCCCTACATTTCCCACTGTCTAACCTTATCTATCCCCTTATGCCCTAAACTAATCCTTATTATAGATGGTATTTAAAATGAATTTTCCCCATCATGTCTTTCTGAGCACTTTTCCTTCATCTGGCTGGATGTCATTTGTTTTGTTTTATTTTCAAAGGTGTCAAGAAGAATTTTCCCCCATACAACAAGCGGAAAAGCAGTTTCAAATGCATCAAGCTGCTCTTCCAGAGCTATTGCTTCTCCCCAAGCATTTAGAGGCTGCTGTTCTGTGTACTTAAATTCATTAAGTGCATCACTTACATACTTGTAGCCTCTTATTAATGTGTTTTTAGCATCAGCACGAGCTGACCATCTTGTAATTGAAAACCTTTTTATAGAGAAGTGTCCAGTAGATTTATATCATTGATGTGTTAATGAAGAAAAAAAAGATGTAAAGGCACTCCAAAAATATAACAATGATACAGAAGTATCAGCAGCACATGCTCCCAATAGACTGAGTGAGTGAGCTGGACAAGGTACATACAGTGCTAGAGGACTAATTGCACAAATTCTTGCTTGCAAGCCATGGCATATGCCAAGCATGTGGCTGGCATTATCATTGCTGCAAACATCAATATTTTTATTAGAAAGCACTGTTAGTAAATTGTTACAAAGTAAGTATATCAGTGAAAACAAATTTTATTTATTTATTACCAGGTTTTTATATAGCGCCAACAGATTATGTAGCGCTTTACTGCATAAAAGGAAAAGTGGAGATGTTGCCCATAGCAACCAATCAAATTCTAGATCTCACTTTCCTATTACATACTAGAGAATGTCAGCTAGAAACTGATTGGTTGCTATGGACAACATCTCTACTTTTCCAAATCCGCAGCTTATTAAATCTAGCCTAAAGAATCCAAAAGAAGGGAGTTATGTTCATGCAATTCGTTTCTTGTCTTTTGCATGTACTTTGTAATTAGTATTTAATTCTGACAATAATGTCAATAAATTAAATAATTTGTGGTGACCAACAGGTAGCCCTCAGATCTTTCCTGTGTTAAAGTTAGGTTTGTTTTCTACAGCTTACATTTAAAAAAAATTCTTTGTACACCACAAAAAAGAAAAATACATTATTTAAATAATGGGAGATCTTAATAAGACGTCACAAACAACATTAAAGTCAAATACATTTAGGACCGGATCCAGACCTCGTAATGATAGCCCACATATGCACGCCAGGTGAGTAAGTGGCCTAAATGGACTGGAGAGCCATGCGCCCTCCAGATGTTATGTTAGTTTTACTAACATAACAACCATAGTACGGAACTTTGTGCTAAAGTGGGCGGGGGAAGCATGCAAAGTGTACAGTGTGTGTGTCACCACCCACTTACGAGCGGATCAGCGGTCGGACGGACGCTAGGACGCGGCTCTCTGTTTGGACCTGCATAGGTGCTTGCCGAGTATTCCTTTGAGTGGAGATCTCCGATTCAAGGCTACCTACGCGTTTCACCATCAAAGGCTTCGTCAGGGCATGTATTGCACACCGCCGCAGAGTTCCCCACTCACACAGAAGGGCATAGAGCCTCTGTAACACTCGCAGTGGACAAGCAGAGAAGAAAATGCAAGAATACTGTGATGGTCAGTACCAGATGTCATGCAATCACAGGCCCCCTGAGACCCGCCAGGCCCGAGGCAGGTCACCTAGCAGGAAATCCAGCTCTGTAATGGAGTACTGTACCAATGGAAAAAAAAGCACTGCACAAAGTAATACATTGATTGCTACCGTCCCAGCTCTATTCATACATTCTGTGAAATAGAAACTTACTAGTGCAGTGTAAAGCGGCATGTTCTGTTGGTAAATATGATTTATATGAAATGTTGCATGTAATCTCTGCTTGATAGAGTGAGTGTCAACATTTATTTTAAATGCCTTCTGATATTGGAACAATGCAAAGGAGTTGTGTATATAGAGCAAAGAAATTTCCTTGTGTGTTATAGCAATGATGACAGCTCTCAGAAAGGAATACCTTTCCATACATGTTTTCCAAAATGTTTGAATATTGTTTTTGCGCTTTCGCCGTTATCATATACATCTGTGCTTCCGAGCGAGCTCTCATTGTGTACTTTCATTTTATGCTCACAGTGGGGAAACTGCATTTGTTTTCCCTTCAGATTGCTTTTTTCAGGCTTTCTCTAGCTCTTTTATTTGACCTTTTGTAATATATGCAAAATTCATTTTCATAGAAGGCTACAGTATTCCTTTGGATGAATATTTTCTCTCCTATCAAGCTAAAGGAGGAGAAGAAAAGAATGATTACATTATATATATATATGCTGCTTTTTCATCCTTGATCACTGCTAAAATAGACTTTGGTTTATAAATTCTTCATGCAACAACTTAACACATAAATGCACATTGTGTCAATGGGCTTTTTATCAACAATATTTCATTTTAGAGATTTAAATGAAATGCAGAGAAGATGCAAGGTCCATTGACACACAACATATGGCTACATATCAGTCAGGAGATTGTGCACAAATTTAAATTGTAAGACCGTCTTTCATATCTCCTAAATATAATATTACAATTAAAGGAGCCTTAAGGAGCATTTAGAATAGTCATTTTAAATAAAAGAACCTGTGCTTGAATCAGCATCCTATGTGTCTGTAACACGATGCAGCTCAGATTTGATATTTTTTTTAACAGTTTTAATGTCTTTAGATTTTTTTTGAGTGTTTACCCTTATCTACTGTTTGATGTTCACTAATTTATTTTGGTATTTGCAGAATTAGTTATGTCATAAAGTATCTCTTAAGCAGGGTACACACTGAGGGTTATCTGATAATTATTGTTCACACCATTCACACGATAATTGTCAGATAGCTTCAAAATATTTTTAGAGTGTACTGTCAAATGATGCTGCAGAATCAGTAGTAAGAGATCCTTAATTTATCAGATCAACAATGTCCCACTGTCTGTAGAAAACATTAGTTTGTACTAATAAGTGATCTTTATTGAAATGATTCCCATTCATAATTCTGCATAGCGCCACTAGACCGGATTCAAACTTAATAACGCAAGTCCTCTTGTAAGTAACATCTACACTTGCCTGCGGCAGATTTTTTACGCATCGGATCTCAGTGCATACGGAGTTGATTCCTGCATGCACAGAATTCTGTACAACAGGGCTTTACAACACACCGTATGTGCGAGAATACACAATGTGTGTGGGGAGAGGCATTTAAATTATACGGGCAGGGTGAGGCACTTCCGAACGTCAGAAACGATCCACAGGAAACTAGAAAGCAATGTGTTTTGGAGACATCGCTAAGAAGGTCAGGACTAGAATCATTATTACAGATCTGACCAGATGTTGGATTGGTACTTATAACCTTCAGTGTGTACCCTGCTTATATTCAGTATTTGAGGTCAGAATTATTGGGCCACATTTAGAGCTCTCTTTAAAAAAGTGAGAATGTAAGTGGTTAATGGCAGAATACAGGTGCAGGATGCTGACCACTCTATGCATGTGCAGTTAGGCACTGTTCTGTACATTCACAGCAATGGAACAATCTGGTCTGTCCCAGTGCCTTGGATCTGGCCGAAGATGGCCCTCCATCTCTGCTGGTAGAGGACAGCAGCACTGCCGGCAGCTGACAAGATCTTTATAAACAGCTCTCAGAAGCTCTAAGTGCTAAGTTCTATCTATAAACAACCTGGCAGCAGCTGCAAGTTCTGCCGTCCTCTACCAGCACTATCTATAAACTACTGCCAGTAGCTAGGTGCTGTCGCTCTTCCTCACTGGCAGAAATTGTTTTACGTCATAAAAAAGAGCTTGTGATTACTACAAAAATATTGTTACCAAGACAACATACATTTGCATTCAGTCAAGCCTTTCCCAAAGCCAGGAAAAAATCTGTCATACATGGTGGGAAATTATATGCATGGCAGGTCCACCTGCAGGGCGATTACACTCTCTGGAACAAAACTCTCAATTTCGAAAAAGGGACACCCGAAAGTCCTTTTTTCCTATACTTACCATTTTATACTTTTTTAATGAATGGGTGAGTATGCCGTTCGGCATACTTCACCCTTTCACTTTCGCAATGCGCGATATCCCTCTGCCGCACCGTGATATCCCTCCGTTGCTGCTATCTCCGGACCTGAAACAGGTATGTAAATTATCTCTGCTGGGTTAGGGTTAGGGTTGGGGTTAGGGTCAGGCTGCAAGGGAGGGAGGGTTAGGGTCAGGCTGCAGAGGAGGGAGGGTTAGGGTCAGGCTGCAATTAAGGGAGGGTTAGGGTCAGGCTGCCAGGAAGGGAGGGTTAGGGTTAGGGTAGTGAGAGGGGAGGGTTAGAGTTAAGGAAAGGAGTTTGGGACTATTTTTTTTCTACTTTTATGACCATGGAGCTTTCGGTGCTCCGTGGATCGATTGCAATGCCTCTTCAAGGCATATGCAATCGAAATCCCAGCCAGTTCGCAACTGGCTGGGAGAAATCTGATTTTTCAAAAAAACTGATTTTCTTGCTGTGGACCCACACCCCTGCAGGGGATCATTGAATAGGGCTCAGAAATAATTAAACCTTTCTTTAATTAGCAGCTACCGGCTTCCTGCAGAGATAAGACAATGGAGCAGATATCACCTATCAATGTCCTACAAAAGGATTTTATGACTCATCCTGAATTAAATGGATAATGTCAGCTCCATCGTCACATCTCTGCAGAAAGCCAGCAGCTACTAAAAGGTAAAAAACAAATCTAGCTTTCCCACTGCTAAAGTTTGAATAAATGATTGTAAAACCTGATTGAATATGGCTACCAAAGATAGACATTTATATATTAAACATGCACAGATAGAAAAACATAAAAAATATGGTAATCAAGACCAATTCTAACAATAAAACAATAGCAATGAACAACATTAAATGAAAGGCATTACATAATAGCAAAAGGTTAAACACATTTACAGTATCAAGTTTTAAACAGACAGAAAAAGAGAATATCAGAGCATCATTATATCAACAGAATGCATGAATAGGAAAGGAGATACCATTATGATAGTTATATCACCTATACATAGGAAGTAGCAGCAAGACACCACTGATTAATTGACCTCTGAGTTGAGTTTTTATAGACTGTAATTACATGAAGTCCTAAGGTGCAATGCTGATTTGAAGCGAGAGATTCAAATATTCCTTGAAACTGTTTATAGATGGTTTGCAGATATACCATCTCCTAGACCTCCTGCAGTGAATGTAATATAAATTCCCTTTGTTTTACAGATCATCTCACAGACTGTCTCTTGGTTAGTACTACTGCTCTGCTATTGGTTATAGAGATAACAGGAAAAAACGGTTTTGCTTGTGTTTATACCAGTTGCTTAATTAGCATATGATTGCCATTTCAGTCTGCCTGTCTATTGTTTCAATGTATGTGTATGAATGGTCAGTAATTAAAAGATGTAAAGCAGTTCAGGAAATACTGACTCTGTTTAAGTGCCAAATTTACATTGGATGTGCTTTGAATGAAGAGGAACAAAAGTACTTATAGTTATGTTAAAGGTATTTCATATTTTGCTATCAGTTATATCTGTAGTAATCCAGACTGATATGATTTTTTTTATTATGAAAATTTATGATTCCATACAGACTTGGACACCCACCATTTTGCGAAATGTGAAAGCTTTATCTGAGCCCAGCTGTACATGATTTGATTAATGATGTAACTAGAAAAACTGAAGCTTAACATTTTGGACCTGATTCACACTTAAGAAGTTGGGGGGTGGGTTGGGGGCTGGAATAGGGAGTTAGGTGCGGATCTGCCCACACCTAACTCACTCTTAAGTGTGAATCAGGTCCTTTATTATTAAGTATAGCTAATATTTTTTTTATATATAAACACATCTTTCATGAAATAGGAATGACTATTAAATCTACCATACAAAACATTTGATGTAGTAGCTAACTTTAAATGTCTATCTGGAATGGGGAATCTTTCTCATTTATTGGTCTTGAGAAAAACATTTTTTGAAAGACGTTTGCTAATTTGCTAGTTTGGTTAAAAATATCCTTAAGGTTAATGGATGGGCCAGCAAAGTCTCTTGTATTAAAAAAGTATGTAATGACAATTCTAAAGGAATCCCTCTAGCAATGATTTCTTCAAAGACATATTAAATTAAATGTTGAAGTTGCTTTTAGCTGAAATTCTATTTGTCAGAAAAAAAACTTATTGATCTCTATATAGTCATTACTTTTGTATAATGGATAAATTACATCATGAAAGAGAAACCAATTGGAAACAAAAATAAACGTGGCAGCTTTCAAAGGCCACTCAGCAAGGTCAAATATAGTTTAAAAGAGTTTAAAAAAGAAAAAAAAAGAAAAAGGGTAATCTAGTTAGATTGATCGCCATTGGATAGACATCCATTTTCTGCAAACGCTGACGCAGACTAGCCTATTCTGTGTGTAAAATGGTCCTTAGAGTTTGTTTATTTTATTATGTTTAAGACATGTGAGACTATGTAAATGAGTGTGTCTAGTTATCCGGTATTTCCAATTAAGTTCACTTTAAGTGAAGATGGTGCACGAATTTTAAGGTAGGGTTCAAGTAGCCCACAGCTCCAACTGCAGCATCAGAAGTCGGGATTTGGTCCAGTGATACAGGGCCTTATTCAGAGAACCGCATTTTCTCCGATTTCCATGCGTATTTTTAAGTAAGTTTCAACTGTGCATGCGTAGTTACTTTTTATATGCAGTTAACGTAGATTATATGCACGGAAGTGCCTAGCGGACGGACTTGTGAATCGGACGTGGGAAATTCCGCATGGAAGTCCCACGGAAAAATACGCATGGAGGAATTTACATAGAAAAGGGCGGAGGGAGGCATTTAAATGAAGGGAAGTGGGTGCGATTACAAAGATACGCAAAAACGGAGGACACATATACGCTCGGAAATGGCTGCGGAAAGTTAGGGCTAGTCTATGGAGGTGGAAGTCTCCATGGGCACGGATTAGCAAGGGGAGTGACTGGGGTTTTGGTGGGTGTAACTTGTTCTGTCCGTGCATATATTTGCGGACCGATCACCGGACGGATCTCTGAATATGGCCACAATGAGGAGCAATACGCCCCGTATACCTGTATGGGTTCAGACGTGTTTGTTCAAGTTCTGTACAATGTTCAGTTGAAAAATATGCAAATGCAACACTTCTAATCTAATTGGCTTGTACCTGCATAATCCTGGTACAAATATGTACTCACATATTACAGATACTAGGATATTCGAAAATATATACATCATCACATACTAATGGTATGTGCATTCCCTTACCAACAAAAGGGGCGAGTTAGGCCGCGTTTATAAATGGCCACACACTGCCACAATTTTCCGGTGATTTGGGTTCCCAAATCACTGGATTTACTAATGGGATGTTTTATGCAGGTGATTTATCGTCTACAGCATGTATGGTGATTGTCAGCAATGCCTGGCACTTTTTGAAGGGTTAATTTGCAATGATTTAGCTTTAAATCACTTTTAGCTTAAAATCCCTTTTTGTCCCTATTTATAACCTCTGACAGACCAGTCCGTCAGAGGTTATAAATAGGGGACCATAAGTGACTCTTATGTCATGTGTGGAGAGAGTGGCTTTGGAAGCAGCACATCCCTGCCTCTCACAGCTCCCTTAAATCAAGTCATTGGAAGCATTACAGCTGAACTGTGAGTATTTAAAAAAACCAAAAACTTTTATTTATTTATTAATTTTTCAACCATTGTTATATTAGCATACATTAGTTTGAGGGCACCCATAGTTAATTGGGCACATAATACATGCCTCAGTGGCCATTAACACTTAGCATGCTGCTGTTTATAGTACTAAAAGTCACAGCATGCCCTGCCAGCATGCTAAGGGTTAATGGAATGCTGCGCTATGGACTTAAATATTAAAACAGGCTTTTTATTAACTTTCATCAGACATTTATTTATTTAATTTCAGGTCTGGGTTTAAAAAAAAAAGTGATTTTAACAAAAGCGACACTCACACCCAGCGATTATTTTTAGTGATTTTTTTTCAGCGATTTTGTGGTGATTTTATAAACGGTTAGTAAATTCAGCAATTTTAATGATTTGCCTTATCAAAATTGCCATGGCGCTATTAAACATGGCGATTTTGAAAAGTATCCTTTTGGGCAATTCTATGGCGATTTGCTTTTAGTAAATTTGCCAGAAAATCGCCCAAAAATGGGCTTCAGTAAATGTTGCCCCTACTCCCTTTCACTCATGCATCTGCTACCTGTGATCACAGACAACTTGAATATACTGTACCTATGTGACTGAATCTCTGAGGATTTTATAAGATTGAAAAATAAATTGCTATTGACCAGGCGCAGACAACCTTTGGCCCTCCAGCTTTTGGGCAGCTACAAGTTTCATCATGCTTTGCCAGATATCAGCTATGCCTGTGCTATTGAAGCATGCTGAAAGGAGTTCCAAAGGTTGCCTATGTCTTGTATTTTATGAAAGGTGATCATCAAATAGTAGAATTGTCATAAATGTTTTAACTAGCATGGGGAATTATTTTTATGGTTCTTTAATAAAAGTTTTTTAGATTTTCAGTTTCCCTTGCATTTATTATTTCATGGAAAATATAACAATAGCAGAATTCACATGAGGTTTGGAAATAATGATTGCCTGTTGAATTTTTATTTCACTTTCACATTCCTGGCAAATGTCCTGTACAGTAAGAATGATGACTGTTTTAGCTGACATTGTATATAATAAGACCATACAAAAGAGCAGAGAAATATTGGTTTCTAAACTGTTTCTCTATTTTTGGATTGCAGAAATATATACATATATAGTCATAGTCTGCATTCATTTAATACTGTATGAAAAGGATATGTAGAGATTCCACAGAACATTAAGGACCGTATTTAAGCTTAAGAAGCTGCAGCTTCTTAAGAACAGTCTTTTCCGAAACTACCTACGACGCATGTGTAGTAGGTCATTTACGCAATATACGTACCATTTAGGTACGTAGATTGAGTTTGTGTGGTCTTTAAAGACCTCAAGTACTTTAGGAAGAAGAAAGAGGAGTGCCACGGCAGCCTCTGGGCGGATTTAAGAAGATTCGGAGGGGGGTATGGTAAGGAGCCAGGGAGGGCAGGGTAATGGAAAGAACGTTCTTATATTCCTACAAATAAGAATACAAATGAGAAGCTAGAGATGCCCTAGGGCACTATTAAGGTTAGGTTCTTAAAAAAAGGGGGAGGTGGCAGGGAAGGGAGCTTTAAGATGGTGTGGATAAGCATGTATCTGTACCTTTCTTAAAGCTTTCTTAAGCTTGAATACAGTCTTACTTTCTCAGGACAAATATCCCATACTTTCACCCATCCTAAATGGATTTTTTTTTTTTTACTTTTTTACATATGTGTATCTATTATATATCAGTTGCTGACAGGGAGAGCTGATCCACAGCAGCCATTTTGGAGACTGTAAGGGGTGTCTCCTAGGTAAGTTGGCTCTCAATTTATAAACATATATATGGGACCCAATACTGGGACTCTCATTGTTAGAGTTAGGACCACCATATACAGAAAGGCCTTGACGGTGGCTGGTGGCTTATCTCATATTTGTACAAATATGCGTAACGAACATTTCTGTGTTTTATTTTAGGGGGGGACTTACCAGCGCTGCCTGCTGCACTAAGGGGACCTTAGCCACGGGTGCCAGCCCGGGGTGGCTTACCCCTTTGGCTGGAGCCTCTGGCGGGTGCCATCCTTGCCAAGGGATAGATACGCCCCTGCATCTAATCAACCTACAACTAACACAGGGTAAGTGCAGGATTTTAAAAATATTTTCATATGATTCCTGTAATTAATATAAAGACACATTAGAAAATAAATATACATACACAACACGCGCTGTACCATATTGTTAGATATGCCATACATAAGTTTACCCTTCCATACTTTGAGAACAGCATGTACTCTTTAGGATATAACAGCTTTAATTGGTAAGCATTATTTTAGAATCAACCATGTAAATCTCTGACATGTCTTATATACAGTCAACATAAAGCCCCTCTTATAATAATTGACAAATCAGTGACAGCACAGATCATCCTTGCAGGAAGACTGCAGTGTGACATAGAGGAGAATGATACCAGAAGTCTATAAGGAAATCTTTATGAACAACAAGAGAGTGTAAGCAGAACCACTTAATCTCCCTCTGCCCACCTCTAATCTCCTTACCCCAATATTTGAAAAAATCTAAAAATATAGAGATTAAAATTCAATCTTTATTAAAAATAATTAAAATGCTGCTTTTGTTTAGAACCAAGGTTGAAGCCATGCAAGATTGATTATGACATTATTTATGTTATCAAATCTAATGTGTTGCACATACGGTTTTAAAATGTGTAGTAACTATTTTACGTAATCTATGTATCATTTCATTACGATGATTGCATATATGCAGTCTTTAAAGACCATCTGAATATTATTATTGGAATATACATTTTCCTTTAGGTTGACCTATAGCACAATGTTAGATTTCTGCTTCTTTCCAGATCAGAGTTATGTGATTTGAACATCAATGCGGTAAGAAGCCTTCTTTCTTTACAAAGTTAATGTCGTGGAAAGTAGTTAAGATATCCATTGCGGTTGCCTTTGGCTTTTTGTTCTCTAAGTCATTATTGTTTTACAGGCAATTAGAATTTAAAGATTGAGAAATCTCGAATTGTTTAAGGACAATGCAATTGATATTCAATTCTTACATGCACAAGAAAAAAACCTATGGTTGTTCTATACATAGATCACCAAGCGGTAATCATTACATTTAATGATGAACCTGTGTTTTGTGCTAATCCAAATGGAATGTAATCAGTATAAAAACATTTTAAAGTAAACTAATGTAATGCAATGTAATTACACAATTGCTAAAGTTGTTCATGTAAATAACAATAATATTAATAAAAAAACAGGCAGATTTTATAATTGGATAAATGTTTTCAGTTTGTGATAGGAGACCATAGGAAAGTAAGAGAAAACCCTCATTGTTTTCAGATAGGTAAAAACCAAAGTCCAGGACACATACTAACATAGAGATAAGTAAATGAGGTATTGGGATATAGATTCTACATGCATGAAGCATACTTGACATTTCTTGACATTATAGAGCATAGCTAATTATTAGGGATTACTACAACAGTATATTAAGGAATTTTAAATTGGTAATAAATGGATTGTGTATATTATATGGCATTTACTAAGTGCAGACACTATCATCAGAATAGGTGATCAACCATATTGACAGAAATTCTAATAAGGTGCTCACCAGCTTTAAATTTGACAGATAGCTCACAGTGATGCACAGCTACAAGCCTCCTTACTGTATGGCCTGTACTGTCTGTTTTTAAATATGGGACCAGTACTATAATAGGCAGGTCCGTGGAGCTCCAACTTTATGTGACATCACACAGTCTTGCAGTGGACTGAAGAGAGGGAGAGCTTTTCTCAATAAGTCCACCCTATGCATCCATCAGTCTGGTGTTATTGTGCAGCTCTCTAGAAAGATGATTAAGTGACAAGGGCCTTGGCTGGGGTATTGGTAGTATAAAGTCCAGGCCTAGGGCATTGATACTACCCTTCTGAAGATCTATACAGACCATAAATTGATGGTTTTGAGAACAGCAAACAAGATATAGAGATAGAAAGGGCAAATCATTATTAGATCTGTTTGAGTGGCACTCTTCACCGGCAGTTTATGTGCGTCCGTGCCTCAGCTGGATCAAATATAATATATATATATATAGCAGTGGATACTTGGCACTGGACGGCTGTTAAAAAAAACTCACAAGTACATCAGAAATAGGTCCTATTTCTGATGTACTTGTGAGTTTGTTGAACAGCCGTCCAGTGCCAAGTATCCACTGCTATATATCTTGGACATATATTTGATCCAGCTGAGGCACGGACGCACATAAACTGCCGGTGAAGAGTGCCACTCAAACAGATCTAATAATGATTTGCCCTTTCTATCTCTATATCTTGTTTGCTGTTCTCAAAACCATCAATTTATGGTCTGTGAGAGAGAACCATTTTAATTTCATTTTCTTGTATTATTGGCAGATCTAATAATGATTTGCCCTTTCTATCTCTATATCTTGTTTGCTGTTCTCAAAACCATCAATTTATGGTCTGTATAGATCTTCAGAAGGGTAGTATCAATGCCCTAGGCCTGGACTTTATACTACCAATACCCCAGCCAAGGCCCTTGTCACTTAATCATCTTTCTAGAGAGCTGCACAATAACAGCTGACTGATGGATGCATAGGGTGGACTTATTGAGAAAAGCTCTCCCTCTCTTCAGTCCACTGCAAGACTGTGTGATGTCACATAAAGTTGGAGCTCCACGGACCTGCCTATTATAGTACTGGTCCCATATTTAAAAACAGACAGTACAGGCCATACAGTAAGGAGGCTTGTAGCTGTGCATCACTGTGAGCTATCTGTCAAATTTAAAGCTGGTGAGCACCTTATTAGAATTTCTGTCAATATGGTTGATCACCTATTCTGATGATAGTGTCTGCACTTAGTAAATGCCATATAATATACACAATCCATTTATTACCAATTTAAAATTCCTTAATATACTGTTGTAGTAATCCCTAATAATTAGCTATGCTCTATAATGTCAAGAAATGTCAAGTATGCTTCATGCATGTAGAATCTATATCCCAATACCTCATTTACTTATCTCTATGTTAGTATGTGTCCTGGACTTTGGTTTTTACCTATCTGAAAACAATGAGGGTTTTCTCTTACTTTCCTATGGTCTCCTATCACAAACTGAAAACATTTATCCAATTATAAAATCTGCCTGTTTTTTTATTAATATTATTGTTATTTACATGAACAACTTTAGCAATTGTGTAATTACATTGCATTACATTAGTTTACTTTAAAATGTTTTTATACTGATTACATTCCATTTGGATTAGCACAAAACACAGGTTCATCATTAAATGTAATGATTACCGCTTGGTGATCTATGTATAGAACAACCATAGGTTTTTTTCTTGTGCATGTAAGAATTGAATATCAATTGCATTGTCCTTAAACAATTCGAGATTTCTCAATCTTTAAATTCTAATTGCCTGTAAAACAATAATGACTTAGAGAACAAAAAGCCAAAGGCAACCGCAATGGATATCTTAACTACTTTCCACGACATTAACTTTGTAAAGAAAGAAGGCTTCTTACCGCATTGATGTTCAAATCACATAACTCTGATCTGGAAAGAAGCAGAAATCTAACATTGTGCTATAGGTCAACCTAAAGGAAAATGTATATTCCAATAATAATATTCAGATGGTCTTTAAAGACTGCATATATGCAAGCATCGTAATGAAATGATACATAGATTACGTAAAATAGTTACTACACATTTTAAAACCGTATGTGCAACACATTAGATTTGATAACATAAATAATGTCATAATCAATCTTGCATGGCTTCAACCTTGGTTCTAAACAAAAGCAGCATTTTAATTATTTTTAATAAAGATTGAATTTTAATCTCTATATTTTTAGATTTTTTCAAATATTGGGGTAAGGAGATTAGAGGTGGGCAGAGGGAGATTAAGTGGTTCTGCTTACACTCTCTTGTTGTTCATAAAGATTTCCTTATAGACTTCTGGTATCATTCTCCTCTATGTCACACTGCAGTCTTCCTGCAAGGATGATCTGTCCTGTCACTGATTTGTCAATTATTATAAGAGGGGCTTTATGTTGACTGTATATAAGACATGTCAGCGATTTACATGGTTGATTCTAAAATAATGCTTACCAATTAAAGCTGTTATATCCTAAAGAGTACATGCTGTGCTCAAAGTATGGAAGGGTAAACTTATGTATGGCATATCTAACAATATGGTACAGCGCGTGTTGTGTATGTATATTTATTTTCTAATGTGTCTTTATATTAATTACAGGAATCATATGAAAATATTTTTAAAATCCTGCACTTACCCTGTGTTAGTTGTAGGTTGATTAGATGCAGGGGCGTATCTATCCCTTGGCAAGGATGGCACCCGCCAGAGGCTCCAGCCAAAGGGGTAAGCCACCCCGGGCTGGCACCCGTGGCTAAGGTCCCCTTAGTGCAGCAGGTAAGCCACCCCGGGCTGGCACCCGTGGCTAAGGTCCCCTTAGTGCAGCAGGCAGCGCTGGTAAGTCCCCCCCACTGCAGGTTTTCCTATCTTACCCCGTGTCCTCCTGCGGCTTAGAACTGAAGTAGCATTAAGGTCCCGCGGTTGTCGAGACTTAAGGTAAATGAAGTCCCGTGGTCACAGGCTTCTCTATGACCACGGGACTTCATTTATCTAAAGTCTCGGCTACCACGGGACCGGGGCACTACTTTAGTTCTAACCTGGAGGAACAGCTGGATCCTGGAGAAATATGATGGCTGGGAGTACTGGGGGGAGATGGAGGCACATATGATGGGAGTACTAAGTGGGAGATGGAGGCACATATGATGGGAGTACTAGGGGGGAGATGGAGGCATATGATGGCTGGGAGATGGAGGCATATGATGGATGGGAGTACTGGGGGGGGGGGCTGGTGGCACATGATGGGAATATGAGGGGGGCGC
>WWET01000247.1:155807-167772 GCA_011038615.1 Limnodynastes dumerilii | reverse complement strand
GTGGGGGGGATTTAGGGTTAGGCCGGTGGGGGGGAGACTTAAGGTTTGGATTAGGGAGCGGGTTGGGGAAAACTCACCTTTCGGAGCATCGTATTCAGTGCTCAGGGAATCGATTGCTATGCCTAACCTTCCCTGTACAACAGCCTAACCTTAACCCACCCCTCTCTGGAGCCTAATCCTAATCCTTCCTGTCCCACAGCCTAACCCTAACCAGAACGGGTACCTTGTCGAAATAAGACCATTCAACATGGTACCTTTACTGGGATTTACATTTTCTATATTAAAAAGGTGTCGGTAATGATACTACTGAAATAAAGCTTTCAGCTGTTTCATTGTTGAAAATGGGACATCGGAGGGGCAACCACATCCCCTTAAAATGGTTTAAAAGCACTGAGTGTTTGGATCATTCACTTGAAGGGATTCGTTATTAGTTATGTGTCTAAGTACGAGGAAACATTTGTTCAGTGTCCTTCCTTATACTTTTCTGGCAGCTTTATATTCTTTCACCTTCAAAGATGGGAGATAATGAACCTTTTTTGGCCAGTGTCATTGTTTTGATTCAAGGTCATGGGTACAAGTTTAAAAACAACTGCATGAAATTAGTAGTGTAACAAAGGGAAATGTCAAAACCCTTTCCTCATGATAAATATGGCAATTATCATTTAACAACTATGGCAGTGTAGTGTTATAACAGTTTAAATATACTTGAAGCAAGGCTATAATAAAGACTTTCCTCAAGTTTTGTAAAGTACAAATTCAAAATTCTGTATCATAAATAGCAAAATGTATACACAATTATTGTGTCACAAGATTTTTCAATGCTTCAAATAGTGAATAGTTCCATGCATCATAGAGCTGGAATGCAAGATCAGATACTGCAACTGAGAGTGGCCCGATGACACTTAGGGACTGATCCAGAGCTACGCTGGCCCACTGGCCGTAAGTACGGCCAGCGTAGCTCTGGAGCACTCCCCCGACACTCCCCCTGTGGCCGGCGTAATTACCCACTGTTACGCCGGCTGAAGGCTACCTTAACTTCAGCCGGCGTAACAGTAGGTAATTACACCGGCCACAGGGTCGTAACTGGCCTAACCCGCCCTCCCTCCTTCACTTACTTACCTTCCCCCCGTCTTCCTTCCGTAACGGTAGCGTAGTTACATCAAGGAACGCCGCCTTCGCCATAACTACGTAACAGTTAGGGAAGCCCGATCCTAATCGGGTTTCCCTAACTACGCCGTGCAACATCTGCCCGGCACATGTGCAGAACGGCAGAAATGGCATTCTTACGCATACGGCTGTCGTAACTAGTGCGGCGGCTGTAGGTCGGGATCAGCCTCTTAGTGCCAGGAATAAAGGGCCACCAATGCGAATCTGTCATATTTTCAGTCATTAATGCAGAATGTGATGGTGTTTATAAAAATATTGGGCTGGATTCACAGATGTTACACAATGGATCTCCAAGAGGACAGAACTCTATTCGAGTTTATCTTCTACATAGCAATATCCTGCAACGGGGGTGGGGTTTTCCATGGCAAACAGGGAAGTATGTTGATGGATTTTATGATTATCCTTTAAAGAATTCTTGGAGCTGGCTACAATTATAATATATGATCAGTTAATTTGTGGTGTTTATAATTTGTGGTGTGTAATTTGTGGTGTGTATAATTTGTGGTGTGTACAACAGGTACATGTTAAAAAGAATGTATACTCCTAACACTGCACACATTAAACTGAGAAGCATAAAAGGAAAACTCAAAGGTATTTTTTCAACATTTATAGTGTACAAATGGAATAAATTCATAAATCCAAATTATTTTTACAATAAATTGTATAAATAAAACTAGTGAGATAAAAACAACAATAAAAGACAAAAACTAAACATAAAAGTAAATGTCAGATAACATAGCATAAAGTACAGTTTACTAAATAAATAAATAAATAAATACATTTGTTTAATTTGATGATAATTTCAGTTATGACAATATGTTTAGCACTTTTCCATTGTCAGTAGGTGCTCATACGGGGTATAATCAACATTGCCATGATAAATAACTACTGTGCGCTTGTGTTTGCATTGCTGGGAAAGGTACCATAACTGCACTGTGTTTGGCTGGAATACACAATCTTCCATACTTGCACAGAATCTCAGATAAATTCACATCTGAATCGCACCTAAACCTCCATGTTTGCACGTGGTAGGATGCGTTCGTAGAGAACAGTTCATCACTGTGTGCGCTCTATATATGTTGCAATGTTAAATGAAATGTTTTTGATATGATTAACATTTTATCAACCTTTAAAAAACATATAGAGAATAACAGAAAATGTTTGTACATTTTCAAATTAATATTATTATCATAATAATAATAATTATTGTTGTTATTGTTATTTATAGAAATCTATTTTAATTCAACACTTATAGTTGTTAATGGAACAAGGGCAAAATGAATTAACCCGCACCTACAACTAATCAGAGTTGCAACAATGAAACTGAGTCGGATCCTAAAGTACGTCCGCCAGGGGAATTACGTACCTGTTGTACATAATTGCCCTGTTTTTAAGGTTGTGTGCACGGGGCGTGCACTCCCAGCTCTGATGTTGGCTGTACTGAGGATCCGGACCACTGTTTCAACTATGACAGTTTTTATATAAATTCAAAGAATATTTATTCTTTTGAATACAGTTGACTGAAATATGCTTTTGAGAAATGGATCTGTTGCAGCCGCTCCCCCTGCCTGTAAGCAAGATGTCAGAGGCTGAAAGCTTAAAACTGCGCTTGGTACTCTATGTATGAGTGCTAAGAACTGTTTATAAATACATTGCCAGCAGCAGAGCTGCATACAGATAATTATAGATACAGACCCTCCAACATGACCCATTCCATTAGGTACACAATACTCTGCTCCTGAGCTTCCAACTCTCACTGATATTTAAAAAACAATTTGTCTTTTCAACAAAGGTGGTTACCATAGAAACGGACAGGTGGAAACTGAGGAGCAGAGTATTTTGTACCTAATGGAATGGGTCATGTTGGAGGGTATGTAGATATAGTGGGATACGGGACTCCGGCTGCCCTTCTCATAGAGGCTCCCGCCGTGATGGTCACCTGGCTGGTCTTCTGTCAATAAGATAAACATTCTTCTAGAAGTTGTATGCAATTAGAAGGCATGAAAATCAAATTGTGTGACATCATCTCCCTATAAAGGTGTCGAAACAACTCTTTCTGCTCTTCTGTGAGATTGACATTTCATTTTGTTTAGAACTTTACAAAGTATGGAGTGATTAATATTATTTAACACTAAAGCACTGTTAAAACAATCCTTCTTTGCTGATATCTTACATTGAATGGTCTTTTACAACTTATATATACCACGCTATTGCTAGGCACAGGAAGGGACTTGATGACGCAATTTGCGGCATCAAGCCCCGTCCCGACCCCTATTTCAAGTAAAAATCGGGTCAGTATGAGCAAAGGGGGCGGAGCCTAATAACACGATTTGGATAACCGCGACATTAAGCCCCGCCGCCTCCATGCGTCGCTAGCTTCTCTCCGGGATCTTCCGGAGGGAAGGTGCCAAAAGTCGGCAACCATGCTTCACACATGTAGCTACGTTGCTAAGCACGCCCATACTGTACGATTTAAATGCTTCACCTCGCCTTAGAAGCGTAAATACTGGTGGCGTTTGGCTGACACACCCCTTCGTAAGTTGATACACTACTGATACGTGAATGCCCCTTATGCTTTGCCTTACGTGGCGTAACATCTGCCGTGCGCATGCGATGTAAGTACTAATGTGTGAATTTACGCTAGCGGCTAGCGAAAATTCACTCGCGGATGTTATTCTGGATCTACCCCCAGGTGATTTGATTCTAGTACTCCTTTACCCATTGATGTCTGTTGGGTAATATTTAGCTTTTTTTCTATCTAATTCTCAGTGATAAAAACTATATTATGTAATACTTGAACTTGAATCTTTATAGCTATTTTCAAAAATCACAGTATGTGTTGCAATGAGGAACTTAGTAATCCTTGTATCTTTGCAAACGTTATCATGCATGTCAGACTCCATAGAGAGCATTGTCAAGTCATAATGTTCTCTGTAAATAATGTTTCTCTGTATCAAAATTTTATTCTAAATAACAAAAATAAGTATTTTTTTTACTTGTCCCATGTCTATAACAGAGAAATGCTAATCAGAAAGGAAGCTTTTGGAGCTGTGATGGAGTCATATGAGACACTTATCATTAGGAACAAGGTTTTCTTAATGTTAATGGATAAGGCAGAAAAAAGGACACAAAGCTACTTCTCTCCAGTGTAAACCCATCTTGCCCCTGCATTACAATCAAATGCTATTAAGGCATATTTACAGCTTATTTTGGAAAGCACAAATTGGCTTCCTATGTATTAACGTTGACATTAGTAAGTACACCTGGCAAATAAATTTCCACAAGGCAGTCACAAAATGCAAACTGGATCTAAATCACGGGCAAGTTGCATACACATGTCTACAATATACTAAGCTCAATTGGCCAGATCCTCAGCCACAGTCGACAGGGGAATTACGCACGCAGCTATGATAATCTCATCGGTATTACGCGTGCGTACCGGCAGGCAGGGTCGGTGCTAGGGTGATCGGCACCCCCCCTGCAAAGTTTCATTTTGCGCCCTTCTGTTTAACAATTTGAAATTGACACCAGTTACCATCCTAGATTATAGTAAGCGTCACCATACAACACAATTGTAACCACAATAAAACAACGCAAATCATAGTCACCACTATACAATAGTATAGATATATCCCATCCTGTCTCTCCAGCACCCAGTATCCCCATCATGTTTATCCAGCACCCAGCATCTGCCATCATGTGTATTTAGCACCCAATATCCCTATCATGTGTATCCAGCACCCGCCATCATGTGTATTCAGCACCCAGTATCTGCCATCATGTGTATATCTTGGTATGCAGTACCATCATGTGTATGCAGAAACCCCCATCATGTGTATCCTGTACCCCCCATCATGTGTATCCAGCAACCCCCATCATGTGTATCCAGCACCCAGTGTTCCCCCTTTAAAAAAAAAAAACATCACCATGCCAGGAAAAAAAAATGCACTTATATTGCGGCGCCGGCGCTCTCCTTCCGTCCTGGCTCCTCTCTGCTGGCTCCTCACTAAACGTCAGGCGTGATGACGTCACGCCCGATGTTTAGTGAGTGAGAAGGGAGCAGGGAGGAGCCAGGATGGAGAGCGCCGGCGCCGCAATATAAATAAGTGCATTTTTTTTCCTGGCAACGGGACCAGTGGCAGCGGGAGATCGTGGTGGGAGGGAAGCACCTCTCTGGCATGACACCCCCCGCGCTTACCCCGCTTACTGGGTTCCGCCGCCCCTGTCGGCAGGTGTACATAACTTTGTGACGTACACCAGCCGGTACGAAAACGGTGCCAAAGTAAGCCAAAGAAGGAGGAGCTTTTGCCCAAGACCATGAAAACACCAGAGGTTTAGTTGGTAACCCCTTATTTAGCTGCTAAGGATAGAGATTTCCACACAGCATTTAGATAAATTAGTAAAAAATTATTTTTGATTAAAAGGCTTTCCGATCTCATTTAAATGAGTGAAAAGCTATAACCCCTTGAAAGCCGGCACAAGTGTCTGTGTGGTTTATTTCTTATCTATCTATCTATCTATCTATCTATCTATCTATCTATCTATCTTCTCCTATCTATCTATCTATCTATCTATCTATCTATCTATCTATCTATCTATCTATCTATCTATCTACAGTTGTTCATGCTTGATAAGTACTTTTTGAAAATAACCAGTAAAACATTGTGTATCTGCTTTGTATCTGTGTTGTATCTTCAGTTACATTCATTGTATTAGTATTTCATTGTCAATTCTCATTTTTAAATGTCTCAGATCTGTCACAGATGCAATCAACATGGAAAAATAAGTATTCAATATTATGTTCAGGAAATGCCTCTGCTAAGTACCCTGAAGTCAATCCCATTAGGGAATCCCTATTTACTGCTTCTTCTATAAAAGGTTACACTTCAGCTACGGTTATTCATCTCCCGTCTACACAGTCAATAGATTCTGTAAAACAAATTTGAAACCGATTTACTATAATTAGTAATAGAAATGTGCTGAGCCCTTTAAACTTGGTGTTTCATCTTGGTTGTAAAACCAACTTCATGTTTTAGTTTTACAAAAACAACATAAGAAACATATGATATGTAATTTACTGTTATTTCCAATCAATCTTGTGATGACCACATTCTAAACATCAATATTTTCTCTAATAAGCCAAAGACTGTAGTAAATTGCCTCACTACATAGAAATAGAGCAGTGACAGAGACAAATAATGTATTAGAAGTATAACAATTGTGACACAAAAAAAGGTAGTTTAAAAAAAAAAGAAAGAAAATCTATAAAACATGCAGACGGAACAATGGAAGTTGTATACATTTCTACCACTAGGTAGCACCAGCCATCAAGTGGTTAGAGGAGGTCATTCTCAGCAGTTACCTCAAATAAAATTAATGATGACATACAGTAAAGATGGAAAACAGAACTCTGTTAAATGAGCTTCTTAGACTTAACAATACCCTCGAAGGGGGGGGGAGGGAGTAAATGTTACATCCTGGACTGCTGTATCCTGTTTTGTCTCTATGTGCAGACCTATTCTTATATAATTCTATTCTATAAGTTATTCTTATTTGTGGACTCTTCTGGACTAATTACAGGCCCATAACTTACACCTGTGCTTTGGCTTTATATATCTCCTTTCCAAAGAGCAAGGTGTATGTTATTTTATCCTGCTCCCTGTTGTTGTATGCTTATTGCTTGCTGGTCTCTGCTCTGTTCCTGTAATCTCCGCTTATCTAAGGTTGCATGTCTGTATTTATATTATTGATCTTTGTCCTTTTTCCAGATATACAGGGTACCTTGTATACTTTGCCTGACATTTTCTCATCCCTGTGTACTCAGACTGTAATCTGATACCTGTATACCTGCCTTACATCCGTTATCTCTCACATGTATATTTACCTGGAATCTGTTACCTTGTATATGTGTATAGTCACTTTCTGTTATTTCTGTATAGTATATTTGTTCTGTTACTCTGCTACCTGCAATAAATATCCACTTTTTATATTTATCCTGAAATCTTTGCAACAAATCCCAGGTGTTCATAATAATGAGGGGTGAGGGGCAGGGCCTTCTTATTCTGCTGTTATTGCAGCTTTTTATGCTAGATCCCTGCAAGATATAGATTTTCTTTCGCTCTCAGAGACTTAAAATCCCGACTCCTACCCTAAAACTTCTGGATACAACAGAGGGAGCTTAGCACATTCACACTGAACAATATAAATACTTCCTACTCCCACATAGAGGAATCTATCCCAGCATCCTGCTTCATTGCACCCTGACATCAGAAACACCTCTAGGATCCCACAGAAACCAGATCTGTTCTGGGAATGTGGTGCATACACATGCATGATCACAAATTGCGGGCATATTTCAATCCTAGCAATCAGAAAATGTTCATTTTTTATTTGTCTGGATCCGGAAGGGTTATTACTATTGAGATGTCTGGGTTTTCGGGACAGTTGAAAGGTATGAATATGTGTGCTGCGGGCCCCCTAAACTGCTGGGCCCCGCATTAGCTGAACGCTTTGAACCCTCTGTAGTTACGCCCCTGATTACACTGTAACCATATTCTCCATGTAGTAATCAATACATCAACTTTTTATACTTATTAATAGCAGTCTGCAGCAAAGGCGTCGGAACAAGGAGGGCGAGTGGGCATCTCGCCCCCCCCCAAAAAAATATCAAGGGGGCACCCCAGGTCCAGTGACAGAGGGAGGTAATGGGGGACCCTTTTAATCGGGGGAATGCAGCACCAGGCCGGTCATAACCCCGCTATGAAGAACGGCATGCTCATAGAGGAGATTTCTGTATGAGCCTGCCGCAGAAGTTACACTGAGCAGCTGATTTCCTGAATGAGGATGAAGAGAGAGCGCATCGTGGAGGAGAACACAGGTAAGGTAATAAAACTTAATGGGAGTACTGGCTGGGGGGAGACTTATGACACTTGATGGGAGTACTGGGGGGCACTGGAGGCACATGATGGGAGTGCCAGGGGGACTGGAGACATGATGGCAGTACTGGCAGTGGGGGCTGGACTGGATCCATGATCAGAGTACTGGGTGGGGGCTTGTGAAATGACTGGGGACCTGGAGGCACATGATGGGAATACTGGGGGGGCTGGAGGCACAGGATGGGGAATCATCCTGGGGGCTGTAGACACATGGGAGTACTGGGGGGGACTGGATCCATGATCAGAGTACTGGGTGGGGGCTTGTGAAATGATAGGTTGACCATATACCCTAATGGGATGACCACAGCCACAATGGGTTAACCACGCCTATTACACAACAAAATTCTTGCCCCCCCCCCCACAACAAAAAGTTGTGACACCCCTGGTCTGCAGCCCAGTCTGTTCCCACCATCAGGTGCTCCAGTGAAAACCACACTCATAACTAGAGCGGAGTGTAATAAATTTTGCAGATGTTTTCATGCCACACACTATACTATCTATGGACTGTATTCACAACTAAGAGTGAGTTAGGTGCGTACGCTAACTAACGTAAAAAATACTTAGATCTGGATGTACCCCTAAATGTGCCAAATTCATCATGTAAAAATCAATAAATACCTACTGGAAATTTCACCCTAGATCAATAAAACACACAAATAATATTATCAAAATTTAGGAATATAAAACCACGAGTGTGCTTTAAATGGAAAAGATCTGAATACATAAAAGGTCAAAGAAGCTTGTTCTAAAATTATCCTTAAAGTTATCACAAAGTTACAAAATGTACATAAATTATAAATAAACAATAAATATATAACCAAAGAGCAAAAAAATTCTGTAATTCAAGCAGCAAATAGATCCAATTCATCAGTCGTAGCAATCCATGGAGGTTAAAAAGTCTTTAGGGAAAATTATGATTCATAAATTTTAACAGTTCATAAAATTCAACAGTCCATCATTGAAGGGTTAAATATGTAAAAGTTCTCCCTTTATTGGCTAATATACGGACTCACGATTTAGATGAAAAAAAAAGTGCAAATCACTGTCCTTTATATCGATTGTAGCGCATGTAAAACGGGCAGGAGGATTCGCATCTCAGACACTGTCAGCAAGCAGTGGTAGTAACTCTAATGCCGTCCACAATCAAGGATATGAAGCAGGGGGAATAGACACCTATCCTCATGGATGGCTCAACCCCCTCTCAGCCTCTTGTTCCATTAATCAGTTAATTGCAAGGAAGAGACAGATGATAAAAGGCCAAATTAAAATAAATACTTTAATTCACAATAAATAACATATAAAAAGCAATAGGTTAAATTATAAGAAATAGAAACAGCTGTCATACCCAAGGTAACACCATGGTGCTGCAAAGTGTAATAGTCAGTCTACTGAATATATAACACCCTACAAATGTGTTTTCGAATCCACTGATTCTTTACCAAGGCTGTGGGTCTCTGCATCAAATGGCCCTTTTTTGTAAGGGCAGTTTTCTTTGATTTTGCCTGGGAAATTTCACTGAGGAGAAGCAATCGATCTTTCTCAGGATGAAAAGGCATTGATGAATAGTGAGCATTTCCCAACCCTTCCCCTAATCCTTACCCTAACCCTAACCCTCATCTCTCCTTCCCACAGCTTGACCCTGACTCCCTTCCCTGCAGCCTAACCCTCAGACTCCCCTCCTCGCAGTTTAACCTTAAGACTCCCAACCTTGCGGGCTAACCCTAAGACTCCCTTCCTTGTAGCTCAAACCTAAGACTCCCCTCCTTGCAGCTTAACCCTAAGACTCCCCATATACTCACCTCTGGGTCAGTGTGGTGGTGCGACGGGTCTGCGGCAGTGTTTTCCGAATCAATGAATGGGTAAGTATCCCAAGCCTACCCATTTATTTTGAAAACTTTTTTAGTAATATTTTCAATATACAGACACAAAAATAAGTTTTTCGCTTCTTGGATTTGGAATAGTTTGACATAGGCTGTGGAATTATTAATGTTATCATTTATTTATAAGGCTTCACAAGGTGTCTGCAGCACCATACAGAATACATCAAAATACAGTACATACATACAAAGCAGGAATAGACAGCATAGTACATTATAAAACACAACATAAATATAAAAAAAGAATAAAAAATACAATAGTGAAGCGAGCACAGACAGCAAGGCAGAAAATGAGGTATCAATCTTGACAGATCAGACTAGCATAGATCAGGGAGGAGGCAGGGCCGTCTTAATGACTGGGCAGTTTTGGCTAGTGCCCAAGGGCCCAACACACCAAGGGGCCCTTTATCCTTTATACTGAAAGAAAAAAAAATTAAAGTAAAAAATAAAAAAAATGAGTGTAGTGAGCGGCTGCCACTCAGTGTGTGTGAGGATCCGCGCTCAGACTGTCTCCTCTAAGTAACGGAAATGCTACTGCCGCTGGGTGTCTTACAGAGAGACAGTGAGTGTGCTGATCATTACATACACAGAGCAGTCGGCAGTGTGCTGGCTGCTCTGTGTATGTTACACTCGGCACACTCACTGTCTTCCTGCAACACACCATCTGCAGCAGCATTTCTGTTACCAATGGAGGAGACAGTCTCACAGCACTAATCCTAATAGATACTGTTAGGATCGGAGCTATGAGAGTGTCTCCTTCATTGGTAACAGAAGTGCTGCTGCAGCTGGTGACTTACTTACACCTCCTCCCTTCACGGAGCTGACAGCTCAGTGACGATTCCCCCTCCCCCTCCTTCTCTCACATGCAGAGAATCTCCTTCCCCCTCTGTCCCTCACAGTTCCCAGGAGTGAATCTGCTTCCCCCTCCTTCCCTCACAGTGCCCAGCAAAGTTTTACCTCCCCCTCGCATCTCTCACAATGATGGAAGACTGAAGAGGAGCTGGAGAATTGTGAATGAGGTAAGCTTTATCTTATTATCTTTACTTTAAATGTTTTCTGTGTATGTGTGGGGTGGTGTGTGTAAAAGTATGTATGTATGTATGTATGTATGTATGTGCTGTGTGTGTATATATATATATATATATATATATATATAAATAAAATCACGTGGATACTGTAATGTATAACAGTCCCTCCCTTGTATTAATTGTATTACAGGTGGGTGTAAATTTACAGTTTGTGGGGAGGGGGGATACTCAAAACCCTAGCACCAGTCTCCCACTTTATGTCCCTAGTGGGCCCAACATATGTAATACATGTGGGCTATATTAGAAATCTGGAGATGGCACAGCTTATTATGTGATCGGTTATTATGGATCGGGAACTGGCACACTTTATAAAGTACATTAGGGGTCTGAGATAGCACATTGTAATACATGTGAGCTATATTAGGATTTAGGAATGACACACTATATATAGTGTGCAATTCCGAGACCCCTAATATACCCCATATATATTATATATATGCTTAGACCGCTATTATACCCAATATTTACTTTATATAGTGTGTCTTCTCTAGACCCATATATTAGGGGTCTGGGGATGGCACACTATAGAAAGTACATATTGAGTATATTAGGGGTAAGGAAATAGCACATACTATAATATTTAAAGGGTATATTAGGGGTCTTGATATGGCACACTATGTACTGTATACACTAATAAACTTGTACATATTATATGTACCATTACCAAAGCCATAATCTACCCAGTATATTTTTTAATATAGTGCTCCCTCTCTATGGGCCTGATCCAGACCTACGCCGATGCGCTGTGCTTACTAAAGCACAGCGTATCGGCGTTCACTTTGACTGACACTCCCCCTGTGCGGGCATATGGCCCCTTCCTACCTGAAGGCTACCCTAACTTCAGCCGGCGTAAGGAAGGGGCCATACGCTCGCACAGGAGCGTATGGCCGCTTAGCCC
>WWET01000247.1:141961-155319 GCA_011038615.1 Limnodynastes dumerilii | reverse complement strand
GGACAGTGCAGGGGCATCATAGGGGCAAAGAGTCTGGAGGAGGTGGCAGGCAGCAGATACTCAGAGGGGGGTAGGGCCATCAAACAATAGAGGCACTGGAACAGCCTGGAGGAGGTGGCAGCAGATGGTAAGAGGGGGGCAGGGGTATCAAACAATAGGGGCACTGGAACAGCCTGAAGGAGGTGGCAGGCTGGCAGCAGATGGTCAGAGGGGGCAGGGGCATCAAACAATAGGGGCACTGGCAATGTTCTAAAGTTTTGGTTACATTTTTATTCCTGGGAATGAATGGGTAGGGGCCCCTGTGCATTGCTTTGCCCAGGGCCTACAATTCTGTTAAGACGGCCCTGGGAGGAGGGACAGTGAGAGGTGAGAGATTGAGAGGGAGCCACCAGGTGGTGATGGGATAGAAAGTAGTAGAGGGGGAAGGAAGTGGACTGCTGGTGTGATCAGAGGAGAAGGGGAAGGAAGGAGAAAAATGAATAAATGTAGGATGCAGTGAGGATGTTAAATGGAGGAGGTGTAGGCTAGCCTGAAAAGGTGCGTTTTGAGTGAGCACTTGAAGACCTGCAATGTGGGAGAGAGCCTGATATTTGCCATCTGATTGATTGATTGATTGGTCGATTGATGTTTCATTTAAATCTCTTCTTCCTGGTTTCCCAAAGCGTACGATATATCCACACCTCCAGCTTATACCTGACAATCTGAAACAGCCTAAGGATAAATGCTTCCAGAATGCATAATTCAACTTCCGCTAATTCCCCATCCATGAAAAATGATATGAGGAATTTTATAAATCAGCTGAGCGTATTATTTTAATGACATTTTCACCATAGTGCTATTGTGATGAGCTCATGATGCAAAGTACAATTTTGGATTTATACATAACAATTCCATTCACAACAGTTACAATGGATATAATAATATGTTTACATTATGACAATGGGAATCAATGTGTTTTTATTTTTATTTGCCACTTTAACACCAGCTTCCAGTCACTTTGCCAGTTTTGTCAATTTAATCAGGCAGGCTACCAATCACATAAATGCAGAAAAAGATTGATATGGGCACTCTAATTTCAACAATTGCATTTTGTTTTGCCCTCCTTTTGTTTTGCTTTGGTTTTCACCATTGCATTAGTGAAATGAGTTCATAAAGCTAAGTACAATTTTGGACATGTTTCATTTTATAGTAGTTATGGATGTGATATGTTATGACATTATGAATCATTATGAACTATTTATTGTTCATAATTGTTTGACTTTGTTATATACTGTTAGACAATTTGCCTGTGTTTAATTTTTGAGGCAAGATTGGTCATGTGACTGCAGGTAATTGTGCCAATGACTGACAAATGTGTAATCACTTTTATATTTTTATAACATATACTATCTCAATAAAGCATTTTGGAACGAGAGAGGGCAAAGGAAACACTGCCCTCTAAATGATGAAGAGAAACCCCAGGGGCCAGATTTACTAAGCTGTGGGTTTGGAAAAGTGGAGATGTTGCCCATAGCAACCAGTCAGATTCTAGATGACATTCTCTAGTATGTAATAGGAAAGTGAGAGCTAGAATCTGATTGCTTGCTATGGGCAACATCTCTACTTTTCCAAACCCGCAGCTTAGTAAATCTAGCCCCAAGAAAAAATGGATTCACTCCCTGAGGGACCTTCTAATTTTGACATTATCCATACCTCCCAACATTTGAGAATTGGAAAGAGGGACAACATTTTGCGACATGGTAGAGAGGGTGTGTCATGTACCTGCCAGTGGGCGTGTCTGGGGAAAGTGGGTGTGTCTTGCACTGCGGCGGGTCTAGTGTCTGCCCCTTTTATTAATTCAGCCATCCATATGTCTGCCCCTTATTATTTCTCCAAACAGCCATATGTCTGCCTCCATGTCTGCCCCATTCATTATTTGCCAGCTTCCATATGCCTGCCCCTTTATTATTTGTCTAGTCTCCATATGTCTGTCCTTTTATTAAATGTGTGCCCCTAGTATATGTCTGCTCCTTTATTATTTGTCCTGCTATCCCTATCAGCCCCTTTTTTATTATGTTCAGCCATCCATATCTGTCCCTTTTTATTATGCCCAGCCATCCATATCTGCCCCTTCCTATGCCCAGCCATCCATATCTGCCCCTTATTATGCCCAGCCATCCAAATCTGCCCCTTATTATGCCCAGCCATCCATATTTTCCCCTTTATTATGTCCAGCCATCCATATCTGCCCCTTTATTATGCCCTACCATCCATATCTGCCCCTTTATTATGCCCAGCCATCTATTTTTCACCTTTATTATGCCCAGCCATCCATATATGCCTCTATTTATGCCCAGCCATCCATATCTGCCTCTTTATTATGCCCAGCCATTCATTTCTGCCCCTTTATTATGCCCAGCCATCCATATCTGCCCCTTTATGATGCCCAGCCATCCATATCTGCCTCTTTATTATGCCTAGCCATCCATATCTGCCTCTTTATTATGCCTAGCCATCCATATCTGCCTCTTTATTATGCCCAGCCATTCATTTCTGGCCCTTTAATATGCCCAGCCATCCATATCTGCCTCTAATTATTTCTTTTCAATTACTTACCTTTTAGTGTCTTCCTCCGCGGTGCTGTCCAGCTGTCTCTCCCTCTCTGATGAGTCACGTGGTGCGGAAGTACAGGTAATACAGGGTTCCTACGGGAGCCCTGTAGGATTAAATCTCTTTTCTAGAATGGCAGTGACCTCATAGGTTCGGTTACTGCCATTCACAGTAACAGGTTTGGTCTTACAGGGCTCCTGTAGGAGCCCTGTATTTCCTGTACTGTGCTGAAAAAGCCCTGCTGCATATACAGCGCAGCAGGGCTTTACAAAAGAAAAACGAAAAACAACTTTGTCCCGAGAGTCTGGTCTCTCGGGACAAGTTGTGGGGCGGTTGGGACAGCGGGACAGTCCCTCGAAAGCAGGACTGTACCGCTGGAATCGGGACAGTTGGGAGGCATGCATTATCATATGAACTTGCTTATGGTAAAATCATGTGTTTTGTGAAACACTGAAAAAGAGGGAGCTCATTGGGTGATCCTGAATTTTCTGACATGCTATTTGTACTATCAATTGAATGCAATAGTCATTCAGACTGATGCCTACAGATATCATTAAATAATACAATTCTTATTTCAATTTTGCCTTTACTCTGTTTCTATTTTAACCTTTTTAATCTCTGATTGTAAACATTGGAGGACATTTTGTGCACATAATGAAATATTCAGTAGTCTGAAAGTTTTCTTGAATAACAATGTCAGGTTAAAGATAAACACTTCTGGAAAGTATTTATGAATGTATTTAAAATAATTTATTGCTATTGGAAAGTATCATAATATACAAGGTGTCAGAATATGGGAACTGATCCAGAGATGTAGGGCAGCGGAGGCACAAAACTGCTGCCCACTCCACATCCATTCTATCCATAGGTGAGGCTTTTGCAGCTCTGAATAGAACATATAGAAAAGATGCATCTGTTTGCACCATGTCAATGGATGCGTATAGGCAGAGGTTGTGAGGTGTATTCTCAGCAGCCATAAAATTTGTATGTTATAAATGTGTTTTTTTTTTTTAACTTCCTAAACAAATTAAAGGGTTAAAAAAAACTGTCAGTAAAAGTCTGCCTGCTTAGAGTCAGTAAAAATAAAGAAAAAAAATCACCTGAGGAAAAAAGGGTTAAAAAAGTTATAGGTAGCAGTGTGCCCATCTTTCTGTGCTCGCTACCATTTTGCCCGTGTGCAGAGCTCATTCCAGTTGTGCTTATCCCTAAAAAAAATAGGTGGAAAGCAGCTGTGGTTCATGTCTATAGCCTTTTGGTACTCATGTATTTGTCTTCAGATGGACACTATAAAGTTGTCAGAGTCCAGCCCTTGACCCTGATTGGTTGGGCCGGCCTTTATTTATTTATTTATCTTTACCACCGTATATGAGATTTTCCCCAGCCTGACTGATGGAGCTTAAAATACACTGAGGAAATGACTCTTTAGGTGCCTATTCCATATAGTGGTTAACATCAAAGTGATGCATGACAATAAAGTTTGTAAATTATATTTAAGTAAATGCACTTGAAAGTTCAATCATATTTTGCACACCCTACATTGTGGGATTGGAGCCTTCCATTTCCAGAGAGAGACCATTGTACTTTAGGGACCTGATCCAGAGTTTAATGCATGCTTGATAAAGTGCAGTAGCAACTCTGGCTAGGTAGAACTGGAAATTGTACCATATGAATAATGCAAATGGAAAGGTATAGGCAAATAGGCCAATAAATCAGCTGAGTGTATTATTTTAATTACATGTGCTGTTGTAATGAGCACATGATGCTAAGTACAATTTTTGCATTACAATGTGTTTTTGTTTGTAATTGCCACTTTAACACCAATTGCCAGTGACTTTGTATAGGTAGAACTGGAAATTGCACCAAATGAAACAATGAATGAATGAATGGATAGGTATAGGCAAAATATACATTATATTACACATTACATTGCATTATATTATAAATGAAAATATAAATTAAAAAAATAACCCGAGGAAAACGTACAGCAAAGTGCTGCTACTCAATCATTAATAAAATATTAGTCAGCACAATATAGTGTATGTAGAGGGAGCGGTACCGGAGGGGAGAGAAGGCTCCCAGGAAGATGGCAGCGCGGGACCCAGGACGGAGGATCCGGCAGCGGAGGAGGAGAAGCCGGCGCTGGAGGGGACAGAGACGGAGGTAGAAGACGGCAGGGGAGCCTCCGGTGCAGGGACCGATGCCGACAGCCGTCCGGAGAGGAGTGGCTGTCGGCCGGTCACGTGGTACCGCTGTGAGCCAATCAGAGCTCGCGGCGGTGCTGACAAGGACCAGGGAGCTGTGCGGTGCCGTGGTGAGCGTATAGGAGCTCACCACGTCACTGCTCCCAGCAGCCTTGGGACCTGGAAGGGGAGGGGGGAGAGTGCGAAGTGGGAGCGCAGGGTGAGTGGTGTATGAGGAGGGGCCTGGCACAGGAGTGAGCGAGTGCGAAGTGCGTGTAAGCAGGAGGTGAAGACAGGGGTGAGAGCAGCGGCAGTGTGGGAGAGCCTGTTGGAGAGCGGAAAGTACACAGCAGGGCAGGAGTAGTGTTATAGTTCCTGTTATTGCGTTATTGTTATTTACTCTGTTATTGTTGGTACTAGATAGTGGCAGTAGGCCAAGTTGAATTGTTTTGCTGTAGGATAGGCTGCTGTGTTTTCTTTCTCAGCTCCTGTCAGGAGACTCCCGCAGCTAGCTGCGGCCTCTTGCACCGGTGCTGCACCCACGGTGAGTAGATTGATTCCTCTTCTCCCAAAGCCCCTCACGGTAGTGAGACAAGGGTGGATCTCAGGCCCTCCAGTAGTGGGCAGCGGAGATCCACGCCGACCCCCGGAATCCTCCAGGGCAGAGTAACCGAGTCACCCTCCAACCAGGGAGACGAGTCACGCACTCGCTCCTAGTGAGGCACTCGTACATCCCCTCCCTTCCCTTTCCCCGGGTTCACTCAGGTTAACCGCACTAATTGAAGTCTTCTCGTTTTAGGTGGAGAACATCGGGGTAGTCGAGTCGAACGGACAGGAGAGAGCGGTCCTTGCGACTAACGGTGAGTGGACGACGAGTATTCGCAGTTAGTGTTGTTTACATGTATGCAGTGATTTTTTAACATATTTCATTCTTTTATTAGACAGTTTAATAATTGTCAGTTGTGTAGGGCTGTGTTGTAACTATGAGAAGCCTTTGATAGCAGCTTTCAAATGCATCAAGGGTTGTGACCAGCTAGAGGAGGGTACCATTTTTCAAAAGAAAAGGTGTAATAGAACATGAGGGCATGGATATAAACTGGAGGGTGGTAGATTCAAAGGAAATGGGCAGAAAAATTACTTTACTGAAAGGGTGATAGATAAGTGGAATATTCTCCCATCTGAGGTGGTTGAGGCCAATGCAGTAGAACAATTTAAACATGCTTGGGATAAATATAAGGGTATCCTAAATTGTAAACCGAAGGGTCAGTATAGTTTTCAATAAACAAAAGGGCAGACTAGATGGGCCATGTGGCTCTTATCTGCCGTCACTTTCTATGTTTCTATGTTTCTTTATTCATTAAATCTCCCCTGTCAGTCAGAATGTCAGGAGGAAGCACAGGGAAACATAAGGAAACATGGTTGATGCTTTTTCTAAATTTTTTATATAGTGGAAAACCCTTTTCCACTAGTGCAAAAGACACGGAGGTGGATCAGACACTTGGCATCTGCTTTTTTGTTCCCGCTCCCATTGTGCACTTGTGCCTGATAGAAGATGTTATTTTATGAGGGTTTCCGTAAGAGGGTATAAATAGGGGCCCAGTAATGACAGGAGTCATTAGCCAGAGGAACCCAGAAGAGGAAGGATCACCTTGCGTGCCCCAGCCAGGAGAATAGGAGGAGCCGGAGTCCCGATCGTCATCTGGCAACATTGAAGACAACTGAAATGTGAGTAATACCATTATTAATTTATACTTTTTAAATAAATATTAATATTTAAGAAATGTTGGAGAATATTTATTAATGAAAAGGAATGGGGCATATTTACATATCTGCAAGGAACGGGGGCATGTTATTTTATTTTATTAAGAACGGACGCATGTTATTTTATTTTATTAAGAACGGGGGCATGTTATTTGATTTTATTAGGAACGAGGGCATAACCAGTTATTTTATTAGGAACAGGGATATGATCAGTTATTTTAATAGGAACGGGTGCATGGTTTATTAGCACATATGTACCGGGGACTTAATTTACGAAAATATGTTTAAGGTGTACATAATGTATGTGGTGGTATGCCCTTAACCCTTGGCATACTGCCACTTATGTTACTACTATATGCGGCAGCATGCAAAGGCTTAAAAGCATGCTGCACAAGGCAGTTTTACATTTTGATATTTTTATTAATAAACAAATGTTTTTTTTTGTTTTTTTTTATACAGTATTAAAGCATTGTCAGTCCCAGGCTAGAAAATCTTCTTTCCGAAATAGGGACATGAATAGCCTCAGCTTTAGAATTCATTTTTTTAAATGGGTGAGTATGCGATTGGCATACTCACCCATTCCTATTTGGAAATACCACCGCCGCCGATATTCCGCCGCTAACGCCGGATTGCCTGACAGCAGGGAAAGGTAAGTAACCTCTCAAGGGAGCGGGGGAGGGAGGGTTAGGGTCAAGATGCAGGAGAGGGAGGGTTAGGGTCAGGCTGCAGGGAAGGGAGAATTAGGGTCAGGCTGCGGGAGATGGTGGGTTAGGGTCAGGCTGCCAGGAAGGGAGGGTTAGGGTCAGGCTGCCAGGAAAGGAGAGTTAGGGTTAGGGTAATGAGAGGGGGGGTTAGGGTTAGAATTAGGGAAAGGAGTGGGGGACTTTTTTTCCTTATCTTTCGGGGCACTGAAAGCTCGGTGCTCCATAGATCGATTGCTATGCGTCATCGAGGCATATGCAATCGAAATCCCAGCCAGTTCAAAATTGGCTGGGAGGAAATGGCCCTATCGAATTAGGGCCGTTCGAAGCGGGGACCCGCACTAAAGTGTTTTTTTTTCTAAGTGGGTATCTAGTTAATTATATGTGTCTAGGAAAAGTACATAGCTATTATGTTTGCAAGTAAACTAACTAAGGGCCAAATTTACTAAACTACGGGTTTGGAAAAGTGAAGATGTTGCCTATAGCAACCAATCAGATTTTAGCTGTCACTTTCCTATTACATACTTGAGAATGTCAACTAGAATCTGATTGGTTGCTAAGGGCAACACCTCCACTTTTCCAAACCCGAAGCTTAGTAAATCTGGCCCCAAGACCTTAGACCTAAATCTTTAATGAAAAGTCCATCTATTTCAAATAAAAATAAGTATTGAATTTTTTTCCCAATATACTTAATGATGAAAGCTATCTAACAGGCTTATCTATTTTTTGTCTACACCAGGGAGCTACAGGGAGAGAGGCTGTGATATGCTGACAGGTAATGTCAGTGTAGCATATCCTCTCCCCCTGCAGCTCCTTATTGGGTACTTGCTTGCTTGTTAACTCACAAAAATAAGAAATCTTTACTTGTTCTCAGAACCAGGGCGCCTGGAGCTCGAGCTCCAGTTGCTCCGCCCTCCCTACGCCCCTGCTCAGAACAGATTGGTAAATGACGTATAAAACTATATAAGTCTTTACAAAGGGGACACTGGAGTGAGAGGTTTCTCATGCAATTTCTAAAGAAGTCATCTTATGCAAAAAACAATAAAGAGGGGAGTTCTGTTGTCTTGTTCTGTAAGACTATTGCCTAAGCAGCATTATTTTCATAAAGTGTATAATGAGATTTTATTAATGATTATACAATCGGAGTCTGATTTATGTACCTCAATAAAATGCATACCCTCCAACATGACCCAATCCATTAGGTACAAAATACTCTGCTTCTCAGTTTCCAACTGTCAGTTACTATGGTAACCTTCTTCGTTGAAGAAACAAATATTTTTTTTTAAATATCAGTTAATTCTTTTAAACCAAGTGAGTGTGACAGTTGGATGCTCAGGTGCGGAGTATACTGTACCTAATTGAATGGCTCATGTTGGAGGGTCTGAAAATGTTGAGGTACATCGACTGTTATAATTTTATTCTTAATATTCCTAATAGCGGAATCTCTGTCATTGTTCAACTGTGAATGGCAGTGACCGAACCTATGCGGTCACTGCCATTCTAGAAAAGAGATTTAGTCCTACAGGGCTCCCGTAGGAGCCCTGTATTACCTCTTCTTCCGCACCACGTGACCGCAGTCATCGGAGAGGGAGAGAAGGAGAGATGGCGAGACAGCGCCACAGAGGAAGGGAGAAGACACCAAAAGGTAAGTAAGAGAAAATAAATAATAAGGGGAATATATATGGATCGCTGGACATAATTATAAGGTACAGATATGGATGACTGAGCATAATAAGAAGGGGCAGATACGTATGGCTGGACATGATAATAAGGGCCAGATATGGATGGCTGGATATTTTAATAAGGGGCAGATATGGATGGCTGGGCATAATGATAAGGGGCAGATATGGATGGCTGGACATAATAAAAAGGGGCAGGCATATAGAGGCTAGACAAATAATAAAGGGGCAGATATGGATGACCAGGCATAATAATAAGGGGCAGATGTGGATGGCTGGACATAACTCTAAGGTGCAGATATGGATGGCTGGACATAATAAAAAGGCATATGGAGGCTAGACAAATAATAAAGGGGCAGACATATACTTGGGGCACACATTTAATAAATGGGCAGACATGGAGGCTAGAAAAATAATAAAGGGGCAGGCATATTGAGGCTGGACAAATAATAATGGGGCAGGCATATGGAAGCTGGACAAATAATGAATGGGGCAGACATATAGCTCTTTGGAGAAATAATAAGGGGCAGACATATGGATGGCTGAATTAATAAAAGGTGCAGGCACAAGACACACCCACTTTTCCCAGACACGCTCACTGGGAGGTACAAAACACACCCCCTCTACCATGTCACAAAATTTTGTCCCTCTTTCCAATTCTCAAATGTTGGGAGGTATGATATATATGGCTACCAATTATGATGCCATATACAGTAACAAAGTCACAGGCCTCAGCCAAGTGTCACCTCACACAATATTTAAATATAAAGTGTTAAATCTTATTATAAATTGTCTGTATATACAATGTTATTGCCAGACAGATGGTCATTTCTCCAGTAAAGATCACAGTGGAATCAGGCAGAAAGGTATATGGGGCATGTTACTTCTGCAGATAATGTCTCCACTGACTCTTCCAGGGTAGGTGAGTTTAACTTTAATTATTTGATCACAGGTACAGTATATTCTCCTGCTTACCTTAAAGATATAGCACCTGATTGTGATTCCCACAAGCACGGATTTGCTTAAGTCCACATGCTAGAGGCTAGTGCACCCTCATGCCACTCTCCATTGACATGTGGACTTTCTAATTTCCATGTTCATAACCCAGCCTTAACTTCTCTGCCACATAGGTTGATGGACATAATGCATGGAAGCGCCTAACCCATGCTGTACAATATAAATGCCTCCCCATGCCCTGATGGTTGGACTTTTGATGTTGCAGAAAAGCATTCCATGCCAAAGAGAGCCGCTGCAGAACATCTGCTGCCACGTGCTTGTGCGGCTCCTCCTTTCAGCCAACTTACACAAACCACTTCTGTAAATTTGCTATCCTTCTTAATTTAGGATCAGGTCCAGACATAGGTGTATCTATAATGGGTGCAGGGTGTGCAGTGCACACGGGCACCTCAGAACAGGGGGCCCTGTGGCATTCATCCTGCACCCAAGTCTGCATATTAGGGTTGGCAGAGGCAGGGGGGCCCATTTGGCATCTATTTCTTCCCTCTAAGATGTTCCGGAGGGAAGAAATAGATGCCGAATGAGCCCCCCCTTCCCCTGCGATGGGACTGTCCAGATTCACGGGCCAAAAAGGGGCAGAGCTTAAAGCGCAGTTAGGCCCCGCACCTTTTGAGGTCCTCCAATTGGGACAGTCCTGTCTCAGGGTAAAGGGGGGGGCCCATGTACAAATTCTGCACAAGGAATTGTGTAGAGTAAGTCAGGTAGACTGTTCCCCAATCAATGAACATGTCATATTCAGGCAGAGCAGTTGTATAGGCCCCTGAGTAACAAAGTTGTTTTCTGGTGCTAATATTTGTCAGCTATATTAAATATTTCAAACCGCCTGCTCATATTTTGTTGAATAAAAAGTCTTATCCAAAATGGAAGACACAGTGTACATAAAGTAATTCCTCTATTGGCACAATAATATATTTTAATAATAATGAATAAATATTTAATCATTTTAAATAGTTTCAAATTTTATAAAATACAGACACAATAAATGAATTGCAAAGAGGGATAAATTAATAATTTTAAGCATCAGTTGAAAAGCAGCAGTAACTGTGAAAAAAACATATTGTCAGTTAAACATAAAAGAGAGGAGATAGCACAATGATGGACTCACAGGGAGGTAACCAAAGTTTGCAAAGGAAATGAGAAACTTTTAATGGACCTGTCATGTGCAATAATCTCACCACTCCCACTACAGTCCTGGTTGATAACAATGGACTCCAGACAATGGTTTGAAGTCCTATAGCTGCACCTTCATCTCAAAGGGTGCTTTTCAGTCTGCATAAAGTTGACAATCTGTCTACTCTGGACAATATATTTAATAAATAATGTGCCCTGTAATTACTGCTAAAACAATCGCAGTCTATTTTCCTTTGTAGTGCTAAGATGTAAATGACAATGCGTTTCACTGCCCAGTTGGCAATTTCTTCAGAAAGAATCCTCCTTAGTGAGTTGTGTTCGCTTCTTAATGACTACTTATATAACAGATGTTGCGCATACACAAATGCTCTTGTGGATTTGCAGTTTACATATCATAAAAGATTTCTTTTTTACATAAATATTTAAAAACTATTTATTAAGATTTTCCAAGATTCTGATGAAGATCCTTTAGAACTTTCAAATAAAAAAAATCTTTTAAGTTTTAACATTTTATCCCATGTCATATTATCCTGCAAAAATCATTCAAGAGATCTGTGTAGTATCATAAACATACATCAGAGATTGACACTTCTTCCAGTCAGACATTATGTAAAACACTGTATTACTTTTTAAAGGGCTTTAATTTGATTGTAAAATGAATAAAAAAAAACATATTAGTAACATGTTAACTTCTATACTCTACGCGAACACCTTACAGCCTCTGCCTGTATGCATTCTTTGCACTTTTCCAGCATGTGGGTCTCCGGTTCGAATGGCCCTTTTTTAAAAAAAGGGCCGTTCTCACTCAGCCATTTTCAAAGTGGCTGTAAAATTGATTGCTTTTGCCTCACTGAAGCAAAGCTATCGATGATCCCTAGAACGAACTGGCAGTGGTGAATAGTGAGTTTTAATCTACTCCCAACTCTTATTCTAATTCTTGTCCTATTCCTCCTCTTCCATTACCTTAACCTTCCTTTCCCCACAGCCTGACCCTAAGACTCCCTTCCCCACAGCCTGACCCTAAGACTCCCTTACACAAAGCCTGACCCTAAGACTCCCTTCCCCACAGCCTGACCCTAAAACTCCCTCCGCCATAGTCTGACCCTAAGACCTCCTTCCCCACAGCCTAACCCTTAGACTCCCTTACACGAAGCCTGACCCTAAGACTCCCTTACCCACAGCCTGACCCTAAGACTCCTATCCCCGCAGGCTGACTTTAAGATTCCCCATAGACTTGCACCGTTTGCAGTCCCTGTTAAGAAAGTCTGATTTCCGAAATAGGGAGATCTGAAAGTTATTTTGTCCCTATTTCGAATACCTCCTTAGTTTAGAAATTTTTTTTCAGAATGGGTGAGTATGCCAATTGGCATACTTACCAATTCCATTTCGGAAACGCGGCCGCCACAGGACCCGGACCACGGAAGGGTGAGTAACCTCTCCAGTGTTAGGGTCAGGCTGCAGGGAAGGGAGGTTTAGGGTCAGGCTGTTTGAAACTGGCTGAGAGAAAACGGCCCCGACTGCACTACACGCTGGTCCGGTGCGGTGGGTCTGTGGTTGTGCGACGGGTCTGTAGTGGCAATTTCTGAATTAATGAATGGGTAAATATGCTGAATGTGTTGAAGAAAAATCAAGTCTGAGAGAAAACGGCCCGACTGCACTACACGCTGGTCCGGTGCGGTGGGTCTGTGGTTGTGCGACGGGTCTGTAGTGGCAATTTCTGAATTAATGAATGGGTAAATATGCTGAATGTGTTGAAGAAAAATCAAGTTCTGGTGAGCATTAATGTAACCCCAACCCTTACCATAATCTTCACCCTAACTCTCCACTTCCATTACCCTAACCCTCCCTTCCCCACAGCCTGACCCTAAGACTCCCTTCACTAAAGCCTGACCCTAAGACTCCTACCCCACAGCCTAATCCTAAGAATCCCCTACCCACAGCCTGAAACACCGGTGAGTTTGTGTTAAACTTGTCAGAGTTTGGCAGCAGTTTGTATTACAATAATGTTAAAGTGCTGAAAAAATGTTTCCCAGTAAACTAGCTTCACATCAACGAGTTCACATCATACACACTATATATTAATTCAGGTTACTTCTTGATTGGAGTGTTTACATTTGGAGTTGGTTAGCTGAACTTGTTAATGATCCAAAACTTAACTGTAAGTCCCTTTTCACACTTTTTTGTTTTTAAATATTACATTACTTTTTATTTTATTATTTTTTATTTTTCTTATGTTTAACACATTATTATATGGAGGAGATTTTTCTCAGGGTACCAGTAACTGCATCTATATATATATA
>WWET01000247.1:86144-105322 GCA_011038615.1 Limnodynastes dumerilii | reverse complement strand
AAAAATCCTAACTTCAGCATCTGGGATCATATTCAGTCTTAAGAGTGCTTTAATAACACTTGGAATAGCAAAAGTCTCCCATGACACTCCCCTCTGATAGATGGACCTCCGCTTGCCATAGCCCTACCTTAACTTCTCCATGCACATCATGAGGACATAGTGAACGCATGTATGGAAGTACCTAGTCCAGCTAATACTGTACAATTTAAATAAAATGAATGAAAGTAGCACCAATACATTTTTAAATAATCCCACAAACTCATTAAACTGCTTCTTTACTACCAAAAGGGAAATTTAAGTAAGAAACATAGGGCCATATATACTAAACTGCTGACATTCTCTCGTGCGTAATAGGAAAATGAGATATAGAATCTGACTGGGCAACATCTCCACTATTCCAAACCTGCAGCTTAGTAAATCCGGCCAATAAACACAGAGTAAGTTCTAATAAAATGTCTTTATCTAACATGCTAATAAATTGAGAAAACATTTGGTGGAAGCTTGTAATTCCATTAATGGTAGTTCATATTGTGCAGCTCATACAAAGTTGTGTCGCAGTGTATCATGTATAAAGATTTTACATGTGACAGGTAATAGCCATCCATTACTCTGTCACTCTTACATTTATACATTTACAGGGTTGCAGACTCTCCTGGAATATCTGGGATTCTCCTGAAATTTAGGCAGTTCCCGGTATCCCAGGAGAGCTGGCAAATCTCCCTCAGAGGGCTTGAGGCCTGTGGTTTCTTGCAAACCATGGCCTTAAGTCCTGCCCCCCTGCCTGGCAACACTAACCCCACCCCCATCCCTAGTAAACTATAAATGATAATTGGTAGTCAGGGGGTGGGGATTAATGATGCATAAATTGCATTATTAAGCCACACACCCTGCAGGAATCTCTGACTTCCCTCCGGGATCCCCCAGAGAGAAGGTGTTAAAAGTTGACAACCCTACATTATGGTCAGTACTGGTAGATTAGAAAGCATTCCCAGGAATGGTTTATGCACACGGAAATATGTATTATGAAATAGATTTAAAGACATCTCTCTGTATTGACTCAGTGACAGAGACATGGGCGTAGCTATACCTTTTTCATGGGGGGGGGTTTTGGTTGGCAAAAAATAAAACAAAATACCTACCTACCTAGGTAGGTACTAAGGTACCTAATTGAAATCACTTACCAGTTTCAGTTTTCCTTTTAGCGGCCACCACAGGCTTAAAAAAATCACTGATTCGTTAAATTTTATCATGTACATAAGTCACCGGTACCTACACTTTATGCACGATGCACCACACTGCTTTAGCTTTGAATCAATACTAACAATCTTAGAATGAAGTAGGTGGAGGTTTGTATGTAAAGTGTACAGTATGGGCGTGCTAAGCGGCGCACGTTCACGTAGTCTATACGTCCGTTAGCGGACGTACGCTGTTACGCGAAAAAAAGTTAAGGTAGGGTTTGGGAAGCGGAACTCGGTGAAATACGTACATTCAAGGGGTGTGCCTAGGGGAGTGTATAGAACATACGCGTGCGAAAATACGTTACGCGTGGAAACGTATTGCACACGTAGTTCTGGATCTACCCCAATATAAGAGGCTACATTTAAAAACTACTTTTGTTCCAAACAAAGTATATTTTGGTTAAACATCTTTGTTTCAGAAGGAGCTAGATAGTTAGTGCTTTTGGGCCGTATTCACAGATCCGTTTTCACATGAAGTAGCGTGCGTATTTTTAGGTACGTTTTAACCGCCCATGCGTTGTTACTTTATTTACATAATTAGTGATTTATATATGCACCTAAGTGCTTTACGAACGGTCATGTGAATCGCACTTGGGGACATACGCGCGGATGGGCAGGGTTGAAATACGTACCTGAAAAGTTACGTGAAAGAGGGTGGGGGGAGGCATTTAAATGAGTATTTGAGGGCTCAGTTACATAGAAAGGCACGTACGGCATACATATACGCACGTAATTACACACGTAAAGTTAGAGGTGCTCTATGGATGCGTATGTCTACGATTGCACGGCCGTGATAGGGGAGTGTCATGGGTGTTGGTGGGTGTTGGCTTGCTACGTGCGTGCGTATAATTGTGTACTTCTGAACAAACGCATCTCTGAATACGACCCTTACAGTATAAATATTCTTTGCTTTAAAACCTTTAGAGACTTTTCACATCTTTAGCGAATTACATGAAATGACTTTTCTTTTAAGCCATAAAATATTCTGCTTCATTGTTTTGTCAACATGGAATGCTTATTTTCAAAGTAGTTATCTTGTGATGTGTTATTTTAATTGTTCTAAATGTTTTGTCTAGAAATTGATAGTATAATATGAAAATAAGATATGAACATTAAGCATAATATTGAAGCAATGTAGTGAACAATGTCTCATTAGTTTCATGAAGAGGTCCATCTTCATAAATCACATAAACTAATCGCAACAAAGAGAGGACTAAATTTAGACGCATTAACAAGGGCTTTAAAGATGTTATTTTGTAGAATCAAATGGCATCTGGTAGAGAGTAAATGAATTACTTAATGGTGATATTCCATCAGATTTACCCTTGTTAGCAGCAGTAGGAATAGGAATCTGGTTATTGCCGAGGTACTGCATATAGTTTACCTATATAGTCTTTCATGTTGTCCCTAGAGATTCACATGTACAAATGATTTAAGTCACCATTAAAAATACCTTTTCTTTTAGGATTAAAGTTAATTAGATTCATTGATATATTTAATGGATTAAAGGACTTACACTCTAATGCCCTGATGGATTAGATCAATGGATGTTTTAAATAGAATATAATTGAAAAGTTTGATTACTGCATAATAAGGTAGGACTATAAGTCACTCTGTTCAAAGGCAATGCATTTTCCATTTCTCATATACAAAGACATTTTAAAATGAACTTCTAGATAAGTGTGAGATTGAATGAAGTTATAAATAGGATAGGGTTGTATTGACATAAGCCAGTTATTGTGATGAGTGGAATTTTAGTGTAAATTTAATGTAGTTTCAAAAGAGAGAAACCAATCAAATGACTTTCATTTACCAAACACAGTCTAGAAAATGTTAGCCAAGATCCAATTGGTTGCAGCAGTGTTGTACAAGAATCTATTTTTAAAAATAAAGTTGTTTTGTTTTTGTTCATTTAACATAGTGTCTTATTTTTTTTTTCATCAGATTATAGGTGCAAGCAGGCAATGGATGTGAAGACATATTGGCATTTGTGGTCACCCAAATACAATCATCTGCCATGACAGATATTTTTGAATTCAGGCCATGCTGGTATCTGCAGTTTACCAAGTACTGAAGGGATTAGTTACCCTTAAAATATCAAGCCCTTATTCTCTCTGGACAACAGCTTATTACAATTAAAAGAGTTTTCAACTCTAAATCTTGATCCTGATTACCCAAAACTGGTACCCTATTTTGCTTGCTTTCAGGTATCCAGAATTGAACTTGTAAGCACCTTTATTAGGGGAAATCCCTGATATATATACTGTACATATATATGCTGGACCAGAGTGCCGAAAAATCCGCCATCCAACTTCCAACCTCAAGGTTCAATCTTACAAGATTGCAAAAACAAGCACTCAAAGACCTTACCAATGTTGACTCCATTGTTTTTCGTTCTGCGGACAAAGGTGGTGGCACCGTTATACAAGATAAGAAAGATTACCTCCTGGACCTGAGGCGTCAGCTGAATAACACAGAGGTGTATTTGAAATTGGATCAAGATCCTACACCAATTTATCAATTAGAACTGCGAGAACTGCTAATATTGGCGGTTCATAGTAATGACATAACGGAGAAGACAAAAACAGCTTTGACTGTACAATATCCAATCATGCCACTACGCTACACCCTGCCCAAAATTCACAAGAGCTTGTTTAAACCACCGGGCAGTTATTTCCGCTCGTGGCTCTATGTTCCAACCCATTGCTAAATTCTTGGACTGCTATCTTAAACCTGTAATTCAGGCGCAATCTATATACCTTGAGGATACTTCACAATTCTTGAGAATTCTAAACAACTTTTCCTCTTTTGCTGCCGATTGTTTGATCTGCACCATCGATGTGGTGAATCTTTACACCAGTATACCACACGATGAGGGTTTACAAGCCACTAGAACACTGATTGTAAACAATGCCAATTATAAGGGTCCATCTGTGGACCTATTCATTTCTCTCCCGAAGATGGTCTTGACGTGTAATTTCTTCATGTCAGATGGAGTGGTATATCTTCAACAGCAGGGATATGCGATGGGGTCCAATGTGGCCCCATCGTACGTGAATGCTTTTATGTTCAATATTGAAAAACAACTTTTTTTGGATAACCCTCTGTTTATGGATTAGATCCTCATGTTTGTTCATTTTATTGATTAAATTTTTTTGATTTGGAAGGGCTCCAGTGATGAGTGTGATTTCATGATGAATACAGTCAACAAATTACATCCCATGATTAAGTTCACGTTTGAACACAGTGCTCAGTCTGTACATTTTTTTAGATATACTGATTACCATCCAAAATGGTACCCTACAGACATCTGTGTATATAAAACCAACGGATAAAAACACAATTCTTTTTGCGACAAGCCACCATCCATCTGCACTGAAGAAGGGGTTGCCCTATTCACAATTAACCTGTATTAAGAGAATCAACAGTGATGCAACAGTGGCAGAGACACAGATGCAGGAAGCTATCTTGAAATTCGCTGCTAAGGGCTACAGTCAGGATTGCCTCAATAGTGTCAAATTAAAGATTAACAATATCTCTCGTGAGGAACTTTTGGTGACCAGACCTAAAAAACTTTTAGAACATAAATTTATATGGGTGACTCGCTACAATCATTTAAGTTTTTTTCACAAAAGAGCAGCAAGGAATTTATGGACCATTGGCACCATGGATAATACTATGACTGTATTAAAGAATTCCTCATTACTGTCTAGATACTCCAGAGCCCGCAATCTTAAAGATATCCTGTGCAAAACTGATGTGTCTAGTCAGGACAAACAAGTGTGTCATACTTTTCTCTCACGCAAACCAGGATGTTATAGATGCATGGGATGTATGACTTGTTCGCAATTGATGATGGGAAACAGTTTCCAACATTCAAGTTCAGGAAGATCCTTTAGTATTAAACAGATTATAACCTGCACTACGAAATTCGTAGTATACATAATCCTGTGCCCATATAAGCTAATGTATGTGGGACAGTGGCAGAGACACGATGCAGGAAGCTATCTTGAAATTCGCTGCTAGGGGCTACAGTCAGGATTGCCTCAATAGTGCCAAATTAAAGATTAACAATATCTCTCGTGAGGAACTTTTGGTGACCAGACATAAAAAACTTTGACAACATAAAATTCCATGGGTGACTTGCTACAATCATTTAAGTTTTTTTCACAAAAGAGCAGCGAGAAATTTATAGCCCATTGTCACCACAGATAATACTATGACTGCATTAAAGAATTCCTCATTACTGTCTAGTTACTCCAGAGCTCGCAATCTTAAAGATATCCTGTGCAAAAATTATGTGTCTAGTCGGGACAAACAAGTGTGTCATACTTTTCTCTCACGTAAACCAGGATGTTATAGATGCACGGGATGCATGACTTGTTCGCAATTGATGACAGGAAACAGTTTCCAACATTCAAGTTCAGGAAGATCCTTTAGTATTAAACATATTATAACCTGCACTACAAAATTCATAGTATACATAATCCTGTGCCCATGTAAGCTAATGTACGTGGTCAAAACGATCAGGAAATTTAAAGAGAGACTCACGCTCCACCATTCTGCCATCAAAAATGCCCTAGAGGAAAAGAGTATTGAACAACCAGTAGCCAAACATTGGCATGCTATGGGACATAAGCTCACAAACTTAAAATGGATGGGCATTGAACATGTGCCCCCTTTGGCCCGTGGAGGAGATCGTGAGAACCTTTTACTGCGTAAAGAAAGTGCATGGATCTTTAGATTAAGCACAGTATCCCCTTCTGGTCTCAATGAACAGCTTCCCTTATCATGCTACCTGAAAGTTTAAGCTAGTATGCAAACATGTATATTAGTTTTGTGCATCAGTGTTGGTGTCCCCCTGTAATCATCTTTTTGCATCTTGACTAACTATGATGTTGATTTCTTTATCGAGTTAGCATCCAAAAGAGTTTTGTATATTTTGATTGATTTCACTATGGTTGATTACCCTGTGATTTTTATTATCCAACTGTTTTCTTCTATTTTTTATTTGAGCATTTGGATTTACATGAATGATGCTATGGCGCTTATTTCTGTTGTTTATATAATTTTTTCATGTAGATGCATTTAGGGCTTTCAGAATTCCTTAAATAAGATAATATATTATTATATGTAGTTTGCCAACCTGTACTCAGCGTCTGTGCCTGTGTATGCTTGGTTTTTAAGTCACTATGTTCATGTGTACGTTTCTTTTAAACTTCTGGAGTTTTTGTTTATGTCCATGACGCTATCGTTGCTAGGTGACCGCGCAGCCAATGAGCACTGAGACTCACAGCCCACAGCGTCCCTGACCTAGGAATGGGGAGAGGAAGTTCTGTGTGTCTGGTAGTTCCGGGTGTGAGGCAGTGTGTGCGCCGGCGGCTACAGATGGCGGTGAGTTGCTTATAACTATTTAAACAGTATTGTGAGTTGAACTCTGATGACTTGCTGTTTTTTTGCTGTAACCCTGAGGAAAATCATGTCATCATGATTGAAACGTTGGTGCTGTTCCCTATGCTTTCTATGGCATAAATAAATTATATACACCGTTTGAATCCATGTAAGTCCTGTGAGTGCCTTTCTTTTTGTGACTTATGAATTCAATTCTTATCAAGTGCACCCAGGCAAGATTGCTTATCATACACAGGAGTGACAGTGATTACTTGGACTTAGGCAAATATAGAAATATAGAAACATAGATATTGACAGCAGATAAGAGCCAGATGGCCCATCTAGTCTGCCATTTGTTTATTTAAAACTATACTGACCCTAAACCCTATTTACCCTCAATTTAGTTTGATATTTAGGATATCCTTATATTTATCCCAAGTATGTTTAAACTGTGTTAGCCTCAACCACCTCAGATGGGAGGCAATTCCACTTATCTATCACACTTTTGTTTTTGTTAAAATCATATCGGGGAGACAGGTGCATATTAGCCTAACGGTCTTAGGTCAACTGTACATTCCGGTGAAAATACAAATATGTCCAGTATGTGTTTGCAGACGTACTTAATATATCCCTCAAAGCAAAAAAGAAAAATCTATTGTAAATCAATATGGTTTGTCAAATAGTAAATTTGCTCTTTTTTATTTGCTCAAGGAGTCATTGTCTAGGAGAAAGTATTAGCACACGGTTGTTACACATTTTAATTAGGAAACGATTCAAGGATACTTAATGCTTTGGCATTACATAATCTGTTTGTGATAAGAGCATTTCAGTCCACAGGTAAAGTGTTAATCTCCCTGTTTCTTTTGTTCTTTTGTTGAGGATTTACCTGTCATTATCAGATAGAAAGAGTTCATATGGGTTTATGCTAAAAATAAAGACTAATCTAATAAAAGCACATAGGAAATGCTCTGTTTTCAGTAACCAAAATGTAACATTCCTTTACCTTAACTGTTCTCTTTTGTCAGGGCTTAACTTGTGCTAGAACATGCAGGACCACAGTTCTTCAACTGTTCCTGTAGTCTTTAATGTTTGAAGTTAATAGTTCATGTACTTGAATCTTGCACTGTTTCATTTTCTATGAAAATGTCTTATTTATACTTGCAAGAAATAACTATAACGGAATGTACAGTATATTCATTCTCAGGTTTTTATTTATCATTTTAATGACATTGGGGCAGATCCAGACCTACACATGCATTACGGGGCTGATTCAGAGATGCGATTGCGAAAAGATCGCAAATATACGCATCTAAGGTTAAGGTCTTAGCAGGTTACAGCCCACTGCAGAAACAGTCACTCCCCTTGCAAACAGCATCTTAAAGTAAAGTTAGACCACCATTGACTAACCCTAACTCTGCGCTGGCAGTTGAGATCTTAAGTGACGTGGTAGCGTATATTTAAGATCCTAAGTGTCAGCCCGCGCCCACTTTCCCTCATTTCCCTGCCTCCTCCCGCCCATTTCTATGCAAATCCTTAAGATCTTAAACTTTCGCTGCACTTATGATCTTAAGTGCTTGCGTGCGATTCAAACTTACGCTCTTAGTGAATTTACGCTCCTAACCGCTACGTAGACGGCGTTGCACTATTACTACGCATGCGCAGTAATGCAAATTTTCTAAGATCTTAAATATACGCTCCTAAGTGCAGTGGAAATCGTATCTCTGAATCAGGCCCTACGTGTGTGCGTGGGTCTGTAAGTACGATCGCATAGCGGGGAATGCATGCCCCCCCCTGCACCCCCTGCTCTTGGTAGTAAATCTGGACACTAATGAATGGAAAGGCACAGAAATAGGGAGCAGAAACAATGGATAGCTACAAGGAGGGGACAGAAACACCGGATGGACACAAAAAGAATGCAGAAACAATGGATGGATATTATGGGGGAGCAGAAAGACTGAATGGTCACACAAAGAGGAGGAAGAAAAAAATGAATGGACACATATAGGGGGCTAAAACAATAGATGAATATTATGAGGGGGCAGAAATGCTGGATGGGCACACAAGAAGGGGGCAGAAACAATGGATGGAAACGGAGAGGACACAAAAACAAGATGGGTACACAAGAAAGGGACAGAAACAATGGATGGAAACAAACGGGGCAGATAAACTATATGGAAACACAAAGAGCAAAACAAATCTTTAATTAAGACCAAAAATAAAATAAAAAATAAGTCTCTCTGTTGGGTTTTGGTCACTAGGATGCGGGTATTGGATTGTGGTCAGATATTGTATTAGATCGGGCAAAAATATCCGGTAAGTGAATTGGCTGCTAATTAAATAATAAAAATGATACCTCTTTTACATTATTGTGGAAATGTTCTGAAATTAATGATTTTCTGCTGGGGGGCACCATATTGGCTAGGGCCAGGGCAACCCCAGTACTACTGGATGGGTTGCTTAAGTTAACGCTAGGAAGGATACTGTTTCTGAAGTTGAACTTTACGCTGAACAAAAGTTGGACAGAATTTCAGTAGTATGAATCCAATCTGGCTGCCATCAGTTGTAGACAGAAGCAATGGTATCTCCAGAGGCTTGGGGGGTAGTCAGTTAGACTAAAAGTAGCCTGTAGCCCCAGAGTCCACAAAAGCAGTTAGCACATGAGACTGTTTGGCATGTACCAGGGTCACTGGCATACACAGGAGATGATTAGAAACTTCAGAGGTAATAGGGAGCTGTACGACTGATCCTAGTTGTTGCTCCCTGGGAGCAACTAGGGACGCCCATTTCCCAGAGGCTTTGGTCAGGAGGCCCGGAAATGCCCAGAATCGGTGCAGTACACACAAAGATTATTTATTCTGCATCTCTCCAGTTCTTGGGGAGACAGGTGTGAATTACCCAGTTGCATAGGCTTCTCAGAAGGTGTTGGAGGAGGCTGGACTGGCGGTGGCTGAAAGCGAGGTGCCAGACACAGGAAAACTTTGAACTCACATGCTTTCTCAGGAAAGTGCTCTTGATATTGGATATCGATGCGGTTGCACAAAGAAATCATGACATCCATAGTCTCAGGACGGTCCCATGCAGCCAACTCATCTTTCACCTGATTTGCCAGGCCTTGCCAAAAGGGTGCCATGAGACCTTCTTCATTCCAGTTGAGCTCTTAACACCAGTATGATATAGCGTACTGGCCTACAGTGGATGCGCCTTGGCGCATCTAGGGCAGACCAGAGGCAGGCTCATAAAAGGTTTTCTGAAAAGACTCTAGGGGCCAGAATTACTAAGCTGCAGGTTTGGAAAAGTGGAGATGTTGCCCATAGCAACAAATCAGAGTCTAGCTCTCACTTTCCTATTAAATACTAGAGAATGTCAGCTAGAATATGATTGGTTGCTATGGGCAACATCTCAACTTTTCCAAACCCACAGCTTAGTAAATCTGGCCCTAGAAAGTCAGAATAACTGTTGATGAACTAGGAGAGACATGAGGAGAGCTGTAGTTAAAGGGCCAGGTGCTGAGCATAGGGGTGCCATGAACCTAAACGTCATGAAATGTGAAAATGTGTTTAGAAGGCTTGTGATATACTCCATGCTAAATATAAACCAGACCAATGTTAATTTTGTGCTGGTGCTAGGGTGTTCAGTGCCCCCTGCAAACTGTGTCCTTTATTTTAAAATATAATGCCAGTGGGGGGGGGGTGGCTTGGAATTGGGAAGAAGCATCTGCAGGAGCTCATCTGTGAAACCAAACACATCTATCTGTAATTTGGTTCCACGGATACTGATACCATAGCCTCAGGGTGACTGGAGATAAGTGTCCTGGAGCTTCCATCTGCTGTGGCTGAGCTCTGACAGTAACTGAAAAAGGCGCAGCATGAGATTCAAGGCAGAGGCTGGAGGGTGCTATTAACTGGGATCACCACTCCACACTGTTCCACATCTGCCACCAGGACCCCAGAGGTGCACAGTTGTCACAGTGTCTATAACCCACTGCTACGGGTTATAGACACTGTGACTGTGTTTTTCGAGGGAATTGCTGCCATCTTGGGCAACCCCACATAGAGCGTCATTTTCCCTCTCTCCTTAGCATGCTGGATTAACCTGCCAGGCTGCCTACCTTGCTTTCTGCTTTATTTCTGCCCTGTGTCTGCCCTGTGTCTTGCAGGGGGAACACATCAATTAGTGAGTAAAGTATTTCCTGATACTACACCTGGACACTCTTAAGATATCCTGAAAAGGCAGTGTCTTATGTGCTAAAACTATTTAAAGTAATAGTACCCAGTGATCCAGATCACTATAATCACAACCTAGTAAGTATTCTCTCTACCTGAAGGCTAAAAGCTCCATATATTTTCCACACTAGTATTTTTTGCATGTTGGACTTTTAGCAGCAGTCTTCAACTAAGTTTACTAGAATACTCCTCCTGAATTCAGTTATATCAAAGTCACTTAAAGTGGTGCTTGCAGCATGTACAACCCATATAAACACCAAAGGTTAAAACACCTAATGTGGAGCGTTCCTAACAATAAGCTGCACCTCACAGACACCTAGGGACAAGCACACAAATTTCTCCCAAAAAACACGTGGAATATACAGAAGGTGGTAGTGTGTGATAGGGCACTAAATGAGCAGTGTTTCTAAACACTTCGAGGACAGTTATAAGTTCTGAAAATAAATGAATGAAATGAATGTCCTTGCAAAGATCAGTCCAGAGCGGGGATTCTTTCCTTCACTTGCCCTGCGACGCCAAGTGAAGGAGATTTGACCGGGAAAGAATCCCCGCTCTGGACTGATCTTTGCAAGGACAAATACTACGAACTGTGAGGCCTTGTTTCATTCATTAATTTTCAGAACCTATAACTGTCCTCGAAGTGTTTAGAGACACTGCTCATTTAGTGCCCCATCACAGACTACCACCTTCTGTATATTCTGCATGTGCAACCTGTCTATTTCATCCTAGAGCTGATCCTTCACAGTGACTCAAACTATAGTTCTTTAACTTTACAATTCTTCTTTGTACCCCGGCAATGTGACCCCTTTTTTATTTCATACAGGTTCACTTTGCTACTTTCTGGATATATTAATTATTTAAAGACTTCCTCCATGCTGCATACTTCTGGACATCACAAGTAATAATACACTATTCTATAATTCTTTACACCCTTAAAGTCCCTCTTCGTCTGTGCCTTGTACCATCTACTACTATTTACACCCTGGACTACCATTTCTGGTTTTGCAGTCCTGGGCTAATCTGTGTAATTTCCTGTTATCCTACACCTGTGCTCTGGTTATAAATATCCCATCATTCCAGAGCAGGGTGTGGATCATTGCTTCCTGTGCTGCATGTTTGTTTGCTCTTCTCTGCCGTTGTCCTGTTGTCTGATTCTCCCTGTGTTCCTTCTTCTTGAATCTCTGTTTCAGACCAGCCAAGCTGCTTACTCACTGGACTTTAATTTGACTTTCTTACTTATTCCTGTTTATTAACTACCCCTGCATATTACACCTGTGGACTCATTTGGCTCATTGCCTTCCCAGTATCCTTGTGTTTTTTAGCTGTTATCTGTGCTTATTTCTGCGTTATCTGTATACTCCGGTGCTACATCTCCTGTATCACATACGTCATCTTGCAATAAACTTCACCAGTTCCAAAGTTACTATATTGTGTGATACACCATGGTAACACTACTATGGGGAAGACAGGTCATGCTGTGGCGGCAGCTGCTATACTGGAAAGATTCAGCAGACATGCTACTACTAGCTGTCAACCTTCTAACACTCAATCTTCCTCATTCCAGGAGCCCATGGAGACTAATCTCTCTCCTCACACTGAGTACTCCCCTACACTAAAACAAGTACTGCTCTCTATTACCTTCTGTGAGAAAACCCTTACTGACAAAATTGGAGAGGTACAGGCTCATAAATTTCTGATTAGGCAAGATCTACAGAGAACAAAAGAGAGAGTGAGGGTGGTGGAACACTGGATTTCCACACTTAAGTTTACTGTTCACCCAATTAAAATTAAACAGCAAACGGCATAGCGCCCAAACAAACATCCAGCAATCAAACCAACCTAAATAAACTAACGAGACAGACACCAATAGCTGGGTTTAAACCAGGGAACATGGTATTTATTTGATTAAACCGAATTGTAAATTGTAACCAAGTGATTAACCTAATTGATTGACTCTAAGGGCCTGATCCAGACCTACGACCGCAATCGCCCGCAAGCGTAGCGAACGTTCGCCCGAACGTAAAAACTTTCACGCCAATAACACTCCCATTGATTGTACCTGCTTACCCATGACACTCCCATTGATTGTACCTACTTACGGCGGCTGAACCCTACCCTAAGTTTTTCCAGCGTGCGTGCGAATTTTCGTACCGATACGCTGGTCGTACTGGGCTTAGCACGCCCATACTGTACAATTTAAATGGCTATCCCCGCCTCTGAGTAGTAACTCGAGCGTCCAGACTATCGTCGTAAAAAACGCACGCCCCTTGAGCGAAAAATACGCTGGAAATTCGCTCGCTGTACGCTCATGTCCTTCGGTCGACCGCAAGTTGTCATACTGCACATGCGTAGTGTGTTTTTTTTCACGAATTTTCGCTTATGATCAGCGTACTATCGTTTGCGGCCGTAGGTCTGGATCAGGCCCTAAGAGAGTCACTTTTAAAGCAGTTAGGTGGCCCAGAAGCGGTGGGGGTCCAGTAAAAATCCAATACCTGCAGAGATCATCCACCTCGACCTTGGCACCCCTTCCCCCCTGTCTGATCCTCCAGCAAGACACTCGACTAGTTCCCACAGGGGCTCGACCGCTTGCGTCTGATGCCCCCATCCAATGGTTGTGTTGCTATCGGATCAGAGCTCCCCCCCAAGTAACATTACCTCCAGCGCCAAATCTTATTTGCTGAGACCTCCACCGCAACCACCCACATGCTCCGTCTGTAAAGGAAAAGTTAGAAATCATAACAACCACGTCTTAACATTAAGGGAGGGAGGGTGAAATCTCTGCGACGAGTGCCAACTCCCCCTTAGATAGTTCTACTTATAACTTTCCACCCCCTACTTTAGCTCTAACTCCACCCCCCACCCCTATCCTATCCACCAACCCACCTACCCTGAAACTATTAACCCATTGCCTGCTGGGTGTCTGCCTAGACCCCTGCCTGCTGTTTAATGGCCTGTGGCTCTATGGGGTCCTTGGTTCTTTTAATGTGGCAGAACTGACAGCACAAGTGATTGCCTGTAAATCTAAACTCTCGGATTTGGAGGGCAGCCTGTGAAGGAAAAACCTGCGATTTGTGAATTTGTGTTAACCTCACAAGGACTAGCAGCTGAGGGTTATTATTATTTTATGTAAAATGGCATTTTGTGGCAATCTGCTGCCTACAATTTTTTGGGGGGTAAATTTTAAAAATAATCAGTGTGGTAAACAAAAAAATTATTTTATTTTACAAAAACACAAGTGATGTGTTTTCACTTTTGTTACTTATATAAAAATTATTTAATTTGCTAAATCTATTTAAAAAAATACATTATTATTACAATTTATACCCATAACTGATTTAAAACAACATATGTGAACATTACATGCTATGGCTATGACACAGTGAAACAAAATTGGAACATAAGAACCAATAAACAATAATGTTTTACCAACAGATTATATTAGAATTAATCCACACAAAATGGCTCCCAAATGACTGTAAACAAAGTTTTGGCTCACTGACAAGTTCAGCTAACCTGATCAAAATGAAAGCTCTCAATTAGGAAATGAACTGCTTTAAAATGGTGTCTGTGATGTAAACGCTCACAATTTTACATCAGACACCGTTGATTTTTGGCCACACACCGGCGAGTTTAAAAGAAAACATTATTTTAGCATTGATAATTGCAGCAAACTACAGCAAGTTTAACACAAACACACTAGAGTTTCACACAAATTTGGACATCACCATAGTTTCAAAATCGCTAGTGAAACTCGTAAATCCATCAAATTTTTTAAATAAAATGCCGGGAAACTTAAGCGATGTGCAAAAAACCCCCCCCAAAAACAGGACATGGTACAGCCAATAACCAATGCAATTCCTTAAGGTAGAATTTTTATTATTTTCAAATCTACATTATAAACTTCCTGTTTTCACAGCGAACATTAATGGCCGTCTTAGATGTCTTGGCAGTCAGATAATACTATTATCAATTCAATATTGTTATTTTACATATGTTTTTGTGGGGGTACTGTATATTGTTGGTCTGGGTTTTGCATGGGGGTCCTGTATATTGTGGGTCTGGGTTTTGCATGTGTGCCATGTCCAGACCCCTAACACATACCTCCCAGCTGTCCCAATTCCAGCTGGACAGTCCAGATTTTGCTTGACTGTCACGACTGACCTCCACTTTGTCCCGATAATTGGGCTACACTCGAGGCAATCTAATTAATGTAATTCATTTTAGCCTTGTGCAAAAATAGTGGCGAGGCAAGGGCACAGCTTGGGCGGGACAAGGGTGGAGCTTATTAATCCCGCTTTCAGGATGTTGGGAATATATGTTTGCTAATATACCCCACATGTATTACATGCATTGGAAACCCCCCTTTCAAAATCCTGCATTTGCCACTGAAGTTGGGATTTTGCATGTGCATCGTACTAGTATATTGATGGTATGCTTATTGGACCTGATTCATAATTAGGGGCAGAGAAGGACTTACGCAAGCTATTTGACAGAAGTTACTTTGTTCCATACGGAAAGGGGCTGGCTGGGGTTCGCCATGCTAATTAAGTGCCAGGTGTGGGGAGAGGCGGTTTAACACGGATCTACATCTATGTGGACATAGATCCGTACAGTTAAGGTAGGGTTCTGGAAATTTCAATGTCCAGAACTCCATAAGAAGGAGGGAACTGCCAGGGGCGTGCACATTCCTCCTCCATGCTTAATTACAGATCTCCATGAGTATGTAAGTCGCATGGAGATCTGATTTAGGCCCATTATTATTTGGGTTTATGCTTTGTTTTGTTTGTATTTTTTTGTTTAAAAATCTAAAAAACATTCAATAAAGACTAACTTGATGTCAATAACAATATATATATTACGCCAGTGACCTTCTTACACCGCAGCATCCATTTAAGTGTAATAAAACACAAAACACATTTTAGTAACCACAATAAAAGAAAGCATATCCTAGTCACCTAGTCAATACACACTGCTGTACAATACAAAAAGTTTCCTGCTCACCACTATGCTATCCAACCATATGTTACACTTCATCATATAATACAAACTAAATCCTACTCACCGCCATACAATAGACAGTATCATACTCACTGCCATACAATATAGATGGTATGCTGGAAAAAAGGGTATGGTATTCCAGTTGGGTGCAGTCAATAAAAAATTTATATAAATTAGCAAGTAAGCAATATAAAAAAATGTAAAAAATTATTATTAAAAAGCAGGTGTATCATCTACTATAGAGTCAATCCTAGGGGATAATGTGCCTTTAAATAGTGTCCATACATGCAGATGGTTCCTTTGATTCCTCCTCCGAGTTTGAATGAATAAAAGTAGAGAGGGAAAGAAAGGGAGATGGTGAAAAAAGTTATACTCTTTATTAAAACAAACGCTGCTCTGGATAAATGACCAGAGGAGAACTATTGACACATATACAATAATAAACAATAAAAAAAGTCCTATGGGGTCTTAACGATCCCTCCTAGGAATAAACAGGTTCCCCAGGGAAGCAAAAAGTCATACCCGGCATGCAGGATGTAAAAGAAGATGTTCAAATCCCGGTTGCCGCTGTAATGGACGTGAAGAGCCCGGGGTTCGTCCTACAGATGGAAGGAACAGGCAGTCGGGATGCTGCTGGAGACCGAGGGTAGAAGAAGCTCTCTGGGGAATCCGGATGTACCCACTGACGCGTTTCGAGGATCAAAAAGCCTCTTTCTCAAGATATGTGTCAATAGTCTCTACTTTTATTCATTCAAACTCGGAGGAGCAATCAAAGGAACCATCTGCATGTATGGACACTATCTAAAGGCACATTATCCTCTAGGATTGACTCTGTAGTAGATGATACACCTGCTTTTTAATAATAATTTTTTACATTTTTTTATATTGCTTACTTGCTAATTTATATACATTTTTTATTGACTGCGCCCAACTGGAATACTATACCCTTTTTTCCATTTTTTTCCTTTTCAGAGGGTGTTGATGGTTGGTGGTTTAGCATATACTTGCAAATATGTGTAACTGACATTTCTGCGTTTTATTTTACAGATGGAATGGAATAGTCTGTTAATGACAGTGTTGCTGGGGCATCTCCTTTCCTGTGTTTCTGTTGCTAGCAGATTACCCCTATCAGGCACCTGTTTGCATTTACCTATAAATTGATTGAGCAACTTCCATTTCCACTTGGAGACAGAGAGACGTATACATATAGGGGGCTGAAAAACAAAGGTTAGGCTCATATAATACAAGTGCACAGCGGCACATACTGCAATAGCGTGAGGTGCGCGGAGGCACATGTACGATGTGCATGCAAAGAAACCATTTTTTGTACACACAGATTGTGGTTTTGCTGTTTGTTTGAATGCTGGCTTTTGGTACCTAAATTACCTTTATATATATATATAAACCTAATGTTCAATGAATACCAAAATGATTACAAATTTTAAAATACTTAACTTACCCACTGCATTGCATAATCATTTCTTATTGATTTTGACTATAAAATTACTTTATTGTATTTTATAATGTACAAAATCAGAAGTAAAACTACAAATGTATTCTTTACTTTAGTGAAATCATCAAGAGGTTGTTTCAACTTAATTTTGTGTGCCAAAAATATATCTTTTGTGAGAAAAAGACTGTCCTAGATTCTGCACAATGAAGAATGTCATACCAAAATGCATCTAGGTAATTGGCCTATTTACAATGGAAGAAAAATAAGATGTTGATGTTTTCAATCTGTGTCTTATAAAAGTGTAGAACAATGAGGCTGTGCATTAATGGACAAATGCTGAGCTACACTAGTCAGAAGGATGCCTCCTGTCTGAGCAGTATTATATTGTCATTAGTAAAGACAACATATTGGGCCTGATTATGAGGCTGAAAATAAGAACTTAACTTTAGAAGTTACACCTGGGCAAAACCATTTTGATTTCAGGGGGAGTCAAGTTAATTTTATTCTATGCATGCAGGGAGAATGCTTTGCTTTTACTTATTGCACACAGATACCTGATCAGCTTCACTTATAAACTGCTAATTACACTTGAGCTGGGAAACATCACCTTTTAACTATAATACTGGTGCAACAAATGAAATTTGACTCCCCTGAAATCAACATGGTTTAGCCCAGATGTAACTTTAAGTTCTTATTTTCAATCTCTGAATCAGGGCCTATAAGAGGGAAACTCAGATGAGTAGAAGAGGTCAATGTTAGACATGCCCTATTATGACCATGCATAAAAATAATATAGACTCTGCTAAGGGAGAATAGTAGATTGTTTAAAAAAGAATAATGGGAATAGGAAGGGGAAATCAGATAATGGGTCTTATCGATGTCCCAGAGAGCTAGGATGTGAGTGCTGACTGGACCACTAATGGCTGGTCAGGAGGCCCTTGGTGGCCATAATGTTGCCATTAATGAGACTGCCGCACTATCTACTCATTAAGAGGTAACCTTACTCAATATTAACACTATAGTTTGGTGGCTTGGAAAAAAATCTTGTCCTCGTTTGGCCTTTTCACATTTCCTTTCATTATGTAATCAAAATGAAATTATTCATGAATTTTTACAACTGATCAACTTAGTTTGTTGGCTCTGCTCACCTATGCATACAGTCAACATAGCTTATCGGATACAAGCTGTTCATGAACACAAAGTTAATAAGTAATTGTGTTCCAAGAATAATTAATCTTTATTTCATGTGATGTAACACAGAACCGTACAAAGGAAACATATTTTACTGCCTGACATTCCAATCTTCCATTATAAAAGATATATTCTCAGTTTCACAAATTCTAAAACCCCCATAATAGTAAAACATGTCATGGTTGAATGGTTTACTGACATGGGATCGTGTTCTGTAATCTTCCATACAAGGCTAAAGTGACGCATAGAAGTGGTACTGAAAAAACTGGATGGGCAAGGACGGTATTTCTCATAACCTCTTCTAGAATGCTGTGTAATGGGCTTCATGAAATGTGATACTCATTGAGAATTCATTGTTTTCTAAACTTATGTAATAGTCCTCGATTTCGAAATCCACAGCCGCTACTATCTGATCAAGATAAGATTTGTGTAAAGTACAATGTAACATTCTGATATTCTTACGGATATTGCACCTGTTGCTTTATCCCTACCTCTTTCTTCTGCACCATCTTCCCATCAGGTCCCATTTCTATAATTCCTATTACTCATAAAGCCAAATCACTCCAGGCCTTATTCACACCTAAGAAGCTTCTGCTTAGTATAGTTAGAAAGAGGCGTCCTAATGCCGCCTCGGGGAATGTTTAGTTAGAAGTGGGAGAAGGGGGGGGGGATTTAGATTAGTCG
>WWET01000247.1:52487-69066 GCA_011038615.1 Limnodynastes dumerilii | reverse complement strand
AAAATATGTAACAAACAAATACATTTGCGATACCAGTGCTGGATAATAATACTTATTTATAATACTTATTTATAAAATGCAATAGCAATAATGCGATTTAGGCAAATTGTTTCTATAATGATACCAAACACTCAAACATAATGCATAAATTTTAAAGGCAAGTTATCTTGTCATAAGATTTAAATACACATATAGATAAACAATAAAAATAAAAATGAACTAGAACATATGAATTAATAAAACTGAATATTAGAAACCAAGGATTGTAAATTTCAGTGCCTCATTAAGACCGCATATACCCAATCTATGTATCGAAATGATACGCAAATTACGTACAATAGCTACTACGCATGCGCGGTAGCTATTGTTCATTGAATTACGGCCGTCTGTGGAAGACGGACGTAGTTCTGGATCTGGCCCCTTGTCATAAATTCTCAGGAGGTTGGCACAGTTGAAAATGTTGCACCACCTCCTGATCAGACAGGGAGTCCAGGTCCATACGCACGTGATACACCCTAGGATGTTGTATGATGCGCTGCGTGCGCATAACCTGGGGCTGGTGATGGTCACTCTCCTCACTCCCTTGTGTGGCTGCCACTACAGCAGTCACACCAGCATTCACCAAGACATTCAAAGCACTACCAATAACAAACTCCATTCTCTCTCCAAACAAAGCCACATCTGTTAGTAATTGGGGACTGCCTTTTATAGGCACCATAGAGCTGCAACCAATCGTGTGACATGATTTACACTTCAGAGGGAGTTTGTAATTAAAATTGAAGAGTTACACCTGCACAAAAACATGTTGTTTTTATGGGATGCAAAGTTAGTTCTTCTTTACTTGCAGGGATATATATTGTAATAGAATAGAAACATAACTTCAGAACTGTAATACTCTTTGCAACAGATGAAAGAAAAATCAATTAAATTAAACATGGTTTACGCCAAGAGAGCGTTGAGGAGAATAATTGAAAGCCCCTTCTTAAATGCGATTTGGTATACAGCGATTTCATGGAGAGATTGAGGTGATTTCAGTAAATTGACCTTAGTGAATAGGACGATTTGTATGTGGGACATTGTTAAAATCGACATGGCGATTTTATGGAAGGCGATTTAAGAGATGCCACACAAATCACGGGAGTTTGGCTTTAGTGAACACGGCGAGTTGTAAATCACAGACAAACTCCCAGGAGTTTGGACGATTTGGACCAAATCGACTTTAGCAAATGAGGCCCTATGGAAGGGGAACCTATTCACTATGTTCCTCCGATGCTCCCATACTCTCTCCTTCAGTGTCCTCGTCGTGCGACAAACATATTGAAGGGAACACAGACACTGAAGGAGATATACCACATATTTTGATTCACAGTTGACAAAATGTTTCATCATAAATTGTTTCTGGGCTGTAGAAACAAAAAAGGATGAATAATTCTACATCACAAACACCAAACTCTAATGCCTGATGGTCTTAATGAGGCACTGGAATTTATAAACCTTGGTTTCTAATATTCAGTTTTATTAATTCCTATGTTCTAGTTCATCTCTATTTTTATTGTATTTTATCATTTATCTACAGGTGTATTTAAATCTTATGACATGATAACTTGCCTTTAAAATTTATGTATTTTGTTTGTGTTTGGTATCATTATAGAAACAATTTGCCTAAATCGTATTATTGCTATTTCGTAATAATATTTATTATGTATTATTATAAATAAGTATTCTTATCCAGCGCTGGTATCGCAAATGTATTTGTTTGTTACATATGATATACCTTATATATATATATATATCTCTTTATTGTAACTATTCCTTTCCTCCATGAATGTTGACAGCTGCATACCTAATTAATGCATTAACCCTTTAAAAGAATAGGAGGAGACAGGACAAACATACTGCACGAAACGCGTCGCAGGTTTGACACATGTTGGATTTCTGATTTCTTTGCAGCTTGATGATACATACTTTACCATCTGAGCCGGACTTTTGTTTCCTCGGTGTATACAGAGACTTACCTGTTATTATTGCCAATTTCCTCCAGAGCATCTACTTGCTGTTTGCACTCTAATTACCTCTGGAGTTGGATTTGAGCTATCTGTACGGCGGGTAAGCATCAAGCAATACTGCTTTCTATATTGCTTGATGAGACCTGAGATTACATCACATGCACTTCGGTGCTAATCAGGATCAATGCAGCAACTTTGAGTCTGCTACAGGCTAGTTCGGACTAGATCAAGTGGACTAACTTCCCTCATTCAGGTAATTTCCCTTGTGTGTCCTCGCTTGCATCTATCTACCCGCAAGTCCTTATCATCTACTCAACAATCTGATCTCTGTATAGAGGTAATACCGGTCCATTATAAATATTGTGGCTCCTAACAGTTAAGCATAGAATTATACGTGTCTTTGTTAATGTATTTACATAAATTTATGTTTATGCATTTTTTGTTGATTTGATTTTTGTTTAATAAATACATTTAGCTATAATACCAGCGTTGGTTATTTATCCATTACAACTATTAATAGTTTTTATTTAGTGTTTACTTTAAGCTTCTGCACTGTTGTTTTTATTTCAGATGTGCTGGCTTATCAGCATGAGGGGTAGGGTTACCACCTTTTCAACAATAAATTCCCAGACACAGAACCCCACAGTCTCATACTCTTTAAGAAAGCTTTTTGTGCTTCTTCTTGTGATATCACACATCTGATCTCATCAGGATGTGCAAACTCGGGCGTGGTCCTATATATACAGTACATACACTCTACCCACACATTACTTCCCCACCATGTGCATATACTATAACCACACATTACCCACCCCCCCACATACTACAACCATACATTACAGTAAAAAATACTAATAGCATTATTAGACCTGCTGCATTCATAATAAATTTATATTATTCCTGCTTCACACCACACATTAAATCAATTCAATAAAAATAAAAAGTAACAGTCACTCAAGCTAAGCTGCCTGCCTCAGACATATCAGTAGTCTTAGTCTTCAAGTGACTCCAGTGATCACTGTCACTGACTGTCAGTCACTGTCTGGTACTAATGTGCCACTACCTAAAGAAGCCAGCCACTCTTTTATCTTGCTTGACAGGCTGTCTGGTCCAAAAGAGGAAAATTGCCTTTTATATAGATCACACCCAGCGCCCAACACGCACCGCGTATAATACCAATGCTGGTATTATAGCTAAATGTATTTGACAGTTAGTCTGTAAGAATTACTAAACAGGAAGGGGCCAAACTGGAGGGAGGAAGTGATGTAAACCTGAAATCACCCTATTCCTGGACATTGTATAGTTTGGGAATGCGGCAATGGTTTAAATTACCGTCCTGTCCGAGAGTTGGTGGTGCATCAAATATCCCAGAATCCAACCCTATAACAGAAAACTATTGACTTTGTAATCATTTTCACATTTTCCCCTTGTTTTTCTTTAGTTTAGAAATATAAAAAAATCTCCATCTTGGTATCAACTGTTTTTAATTGGATAGAAATGTTAAAATCACTTATTTCTGTTTAAAAATGCTTGTTAATGTTTACCTTACTAGTGAGACAAGGATATAAGTACAGAGACAGTATTTTCAAGTCTTTTGTTCACTCAGAATGTGTTTTGTACTAGTGCCTGCTGAGAATATGTCCCTGCATCTACAGTTCACAATAAAAGACATACAAAATATTTATTTTCAGAGAACCGCTCGTTTTTCTGTTGTTATAATAAAAAATTGAATTGTTAGAAGATACAGTGATTCAGACCTATTACCAACAATTACTTATGTACTGACAATTGTTTACAATGAATAATAAGCAAGGAACAGAGGGTTTATTATAACCATTATAGACTAGCTAGCAAATGTGTTTACTCTGTAATTGTGATCATTATCAGAAAAAAAGTTTGAGAACATCGTGGGAAGTTACTTAAGTGGAACCATTTTGTGACAAGTAGTAGTGGACAAATGTATATAGAGCCTGAAATTGTGAATACATGTTTCTAATATCAGTATATCAGGAGCTTTAAATGAGCTTTGCCATTTCTGTGTAATGTATAACTATTATTATTTAGATTATTATTTATATGGTGTAGAGTGGTTCTTACGAATGTACACACGCAGAAAAAACACAATAACAGTGTTTTGTGAGAGAGACCGGATGCAAGGAGTGAGACATTGAGGATAATGAAGATACTTATCTGCAGGAGACAGGCTTTGGGGTTTGTTCCCTTTTCCTACCCAGCATTGGGCATATGGATTGCAGCGATTAGTGATCCCGATCACAAAAAAGCCTGATAATACAACCCTGCAAACTGCCGTCCCATGGAATGTAACCAGAACAAATGAAAGAGGAAGATGAAGGAGAAGAAAGAGAATGACCTGCAGTGGTAGAGCAAAGCAGATCTGCAGGAACAAGACAAGAAATGCCATTAAGGCGAAAATCACTGGTGGCAAAAAAGATGTTATGTTGATCGTGACAGCGTGTAAAGCATTTACCCGACTCCTGGAACCACTTACTCTATGGATGCTGTCACTGGGCTCCAGTAAAAATCAGGTTTCTTGTTAGACTCCACGCCCTGGTCATCATATTTACATGACTGACTGCTAAGGGACTAAGGGCCTGCTCCAGACCTACGCTTGTGTGCGTAGTGTATTAACGCCGGCGTACCGTATGGTCATTGCGTAGTTACAACGCTTAGCACTCCCATACTGTACGATTTAAATCCCTCACCCCGCCCTTGGTGCATAGTTACGGATTTCATAAGACAGGCACGCCCCCTCCAGCATTAATATGAAGCTAATATGCCCAAGGCTCATACGGTCAGAATTTCTCAGCGTAAAATGTGTCCCACGCATGTGCAGTTAGTACAAAAAGCAGTTTTTACGCTTACGATTGGCATAAAACCGCACACCAGAGTAAGTCTGGATCAGGCCTAAGGGCATTATTGCTTTCAGGTTTATACACTACAACTCAACCAGAGCTGAAGAAAAGACACTCTGACAGTCACGATGTCACCAGTCCATTCCTTGCTTCGTGTGGTTCCATTGGTAACTGCCTTTTGTCAAACCTAGCAAATGAATTTCAGTATGTTGATTGATGGATGACCCATCACTACATCTTAGATCTTCATTCACTACAACAGAGATTAGAGTATTTAACTCTCCACCTGAAACAGCTACTTTTCAAGGACAATCCTTCAGGATAGCTTTAATTGCATTTTGCAATATGCAACCACTCTATTGCTGCTTCTAGTAACTGCATTGAACTTCTAAGAACCTTGCAATAATTAATTTCAGAGCAAATGTCTTTAACTTTTATATTAATTCATTTAAGTATTGTAATTACATTGTTTCAATCCTTCTGAACCTCTCTCCAGCTTCTTTTGCCTATATCACTATTACTTGCCTACTTCCTACCATAATGGTCCTGGTCTCTCCCTCCCCCTCTTCTCCACCACCTTCTTCCTCCCCATCCTTATTACTCTCCCCCACCCTCTCCCATTCCTTTATCATTCTCCCCTTCCCTTCCTATCCCCATCCTCCCCTTTCTTTCCCCTTCCCAACCCCCTCCCTCGTGCCTCACCTTGCTCCTTTAACCCCTTCAATCTAATCCACATTACCCCTCTTGCCTCTCTCCCTTACTCCTATGCTCTGTGGAAGGCCAGATCCATTTGCATCATACCCCCTGAGCCCTCTCTCTTCTTCTCCTCCTTTGAGTTCCACTCCGCCTCTACCACCCCATCCATCTCCATATTACTGTTGTCTACCACCTACCCGGCCCTACCTCAAAATTCATTGATAATTTTGCAGCCTGGTTCCTCCACTTTTTGTCTTTGACACCCCCCTCACACAGCACTACCAAACTTCTCTCCCTCTCCTCTTCCCTTGGCTTATCACAGTGGACTACCACATCCACCCACAACCTGGGCCTCTCTCTTGAGCTTGTTTTCACCCGCTTATGCTCCCTGTCCATCTTCTCCCTCTCTTCCTTTCCCCCTTTCTGATCATCACCTCATCTCCTTCTCCCTCTCTTCCTCCACCTTCTCATCACATAAACGTATTCTCTCTCAACAGAAACTCAACTCCCTTGACATTGTGGCTCTTCCCGTGATCCACTCCTCGCACCCATTTCCACCATGTCCTGTCCAAACCTAGCCACCTCTCTCTACAACAACTCCCTTTCCTCTGTCCTTGATGCTGCCTGCCCTCCTTTCTCTGTCTCCCTTATCCGCACCAACCCCCAACCCTGGCACTCTCCACTCACTCGGTTCCTAAAAATAATGCTCCCATATCACGGAGCACCTCTGGAGGAAGACACGTTTCCTCGCAGATTTCCCTCAGCCTTGTCAACCAATCTTTCTTTAAGTCCATCCTTTCTTTAAGTCCATCCCATCGCCCCTTTGCAACCTTCTCTCCTCTCCCCCCTTCTCCATTTCTGCCTCTGACTTTGCCACCTTCTTCACTTCCACCAGGAGCTCCCTCTCCTCTACCATCTCCTCTCCTAGCTACTTTTCAAGGACAATCCTTCAGGATAGCTTTAATTGCATTTTGCAATATGCAACCACTCTATTGCTGCTTCTAGTAACTGCATTGAACTTCTAAGAACCTTGCAATAATTAATTTCAGAGCAAATGTCTTTAACTTTTATATTAATTCATTTAAGTATTGTAATTACATTGTTTCAATCCTTCTGAACCTCTCTCCAGCTTCTTTTGCCTATATCACTATTACTTGCCTACTTCCTACCATAATGGTCCTGGTCTCTCCCTCCCCCTCTTCTCCACCACCTTCTTCCTCCCCATCCTTATTACTCTCCCCCTCCCTCTCCCATTCCTTTATCATTCTCCCCTTCCCTTCCTATCCCCATCCTCACCTTTCTTTCCCCTTCCCAACCCCCTCCCTCGTGCCTCACCTTGCTCCTTTAACCCCTTTAATCTAATCCACATTACCCCTCTTGCCTCTCTCCCTTACTCCTATGCTCTGTGGAAGGCCAGATTCATTTGCATCATACCCCCTGAGCCCTCTCTCTTCTTCTCCTCCTTTGAGTTCCACTCAGCCTCTACCACCCCAGCCATCTCCATATTACTGTTGTCTACCACCTACCCGGCCCTACCTCAAAATTCATTGATAATTTTGCAGCCTGGTTCCTCCACTTTTTGTCTTTGACACCCCCATCACACAGCACTACCAAACTTCTCTCCCTCTCCTCTTCCCTTGGCTTATCACAGTGGACTACCACATCCACCCACAACCTGGGCCTCTCTCTTGAGCTTGTTTTCACCCGCTTATGCTCCCTGTCCATCTTCTCCCTCTCTTCCTTTCCCCCTTTCTGATCATCACCTCATCTCATTCTCTCTCTCTTCCTCCACCTTCTCATTACAAAAACGTATTCTCTCTCAACAGAAACTCAACTCCCTTGATATTGTGGCTCTTCTCGTGATCCCCTCCTCGCACCCATTTCCACCATGTCCTGCCCAAACCTAGCCACCTCTCTCTACAACAACTACCTTTCCTTTGTCCTTGATGCTGCCTGCCCTCCCTTCTCTGTCTCCCTTCTCCGCACCAACCCCCAACCCTGGCACTCTCCACTCACTCGGTTCCTAAAAAAAATGCTCCCATATCGCGGAGCACCTCTGGAGGAAGACACGTTTCCTCACAGATTTCCTTCACTTCAAGTTCATCCTCTCTTCTTTTAGCTTCACCCTCAGCCTTGTCCACCCTTTCTTTAAGTCCATCCCGTCGCCCCTTTGCAACCTTCTCTACTCTCCCCCCTTCTCCATTTCTGCCTCTGACTTTGCCACCTTCTTCACTTCCAAGATTGACTCCACCAGGAGCTCCCTCTCCTCTACCATCTCCTCTCCTCCCCCACCACCTTCACCCTCACATCTCCTCTCCAGTTACCCACCTATGTCTACCTTCATCCTTACCTCAGCTGAAGTCCACTCCCTTCTCTTATCATCCTTACTGTTTAGGTACCCACTTGACCCTATCTTTCCTAATCTTCTGTGGTCTCTCCCTATTCACTTGTTCTCATCTTGCTAACCTCTTCAACTTATCCCTCTCCTCTGGCTTCTTCCCCTCCCCCTTTAAATACACTCTTGTCTCTCCCATCTCTTCAAGCTCCTCACCAAAACTTACAAGGTTCTCTCCTCCTCCACCACTCCCTACTTCTCCTCCCTTATCTCTATTCACACTGATAATTACCTCTCATTCCCACATTCATGACTTCTCCCAGACTTCCCCTCTGCACTGGAGCAACCTACCACAACAGGCAATCCAACACCCTCCAATTCTTCAAATGTCCCTCAAAACCCACTTCTTCAGGATAGCATACCCTTCCTCCACTTAAGCTTACCTGCCCTTTCCATCTTCATTCCTGTGTCTCCTGTTTGTTTACCCCCTCCCACTTAGCATGTTAGCTCTTATGAGCAAGGCCCTCCTCCCGTCTATCATCACCCCTCTACCCTGTCCTCATTAATTCCCACCTTTTTTCTCTACTGTCTATCTCTCCTTCATCCTACACACATTTCCTGCATTTTTATCTTGTATACATATCATTCTGCTATTTTTGTACTGTATTTTATTTTTACATTGTACTTGTATTATATTCCTTATTTCTATGAATTTGTACCCTGTCTGTTAATTGTGTTGTATATGTAACTGTTGACTTACCTATTGCCTTTGTACAGCTTTGCAGATACCGTGTGGTGCCTTATAAATAAATGTTAATAATAAATATAAAATAACCCTTCATAATATAACATACATATAGAGATTTTATTAGGGCTTTATGTCTTAATATAAGATTCCTATCACTGAGGTTTTCTATATAAATTAAGTACAATACTGTTGTCATATATACATTATGCATCATATACATTATCTGTATATTGAGAATTGATAAAGAAAATGTGCGATGATGTTACAATGCGATATTTTTTAATATAGTGCTTTATTATAAAGAGATGTTACTGGGTTGTAATTTGTTAACTAGAATGCTATGTGGGCTGCATACCGATTACTAAACTGATCCCTGTGTTGTATTAGTAGTTTCTAGAATGCTCTTTGTATTGTTTGTTGGTAATTAGAATTTTGTAAGAATTGTATAGTATTGATAAGAATGTTCTTTCCAAATACTGCTAAACTGCAGTATAAAATAAAGATGTTCAGTGTTTGTGTGCGATAAACAACTGCAAGTATTTTTTTATGCATACAATTTATTAAATTTAATTTGCGTAAGTCCCCATACGTGCTTATAAGTGAATCAGGGCCATTGTGATAAGGTCTGTTAGGTGCAAATTTGTTATTTTTGATTTATTGCTCCTAATTCTGAAACAGACACAGAGAAAGAAACTAAAAATTGATGAACAAACACATGATGACAATCTCAATAAATATGTAGAGAGCAGATTGAGACTGCAGGCTACCACAACTCCTGTATATTTAGCTTACCTCGGTATGGAACTGATATTCCTATTATTATTTATTTATTGTATTGTTTTTTTAACTGTTTGGGATTTTATGGCTCTTAAGTTTTCATGTAATTAATTAATTAATTACATTGATTAACCTTTTGTGTCTCTTTCCCCAATGATAGGGGGCACCCTAGGTATTAAGGACCTTAGAGAAGACTCATCTATTACAAGAATATTGTTCATTTGTTTGTCTCTGATATTCTGGGCTTGTTGTATATGATAGGACAATTTTCTTTTGTATAATTTTACGTCAGTCACATCACCAGCAATTCTTTATGCAGAGCCCCAGCGCTCAGTTCTTATGCCTAGTCTTTGCTTGTGTTTACTTTTTTGGAGTATGTCAGAATCCCAAGCTCATTAAGTTCTGGTTCCTGACAAATGTTACTTTAACTGGGGACCTAGGGCCTGATCCAGTAGTAAAGCCGGCCAGCAGCATAAGATCGGCTTAAAAGCCGATCTGCGCATGTGTCGGGCAGATGTTGCCTGGCGCAGCTACGGCAACGCCCAATCATGGATCGGGCATCCGTAGCAGTGCCGTAATAACGCTGGAGGAGGCATCCCCCAGCGTTATTACGTTCAGGTTAGTAGGGAGGCGGGGAGAGGGAGGGTAATGAGGCTGGGAGGGCGGCGTTATCGTAGTAACGCCGCCGTCCCAGCGTAGTTATACTCCCTTACGCTGGCTGAAGTTAGGATAGCTTTCAGCCGGCGTAAGGGAGTGTAAATATGCTCTAAGCAGGGGGATTGTTGGGTTAGTGAGCTGCTGTTATGCTGAGCGTTAGAACACTCAGTGTAACAGCGTAGGTCTGGATCAGGCCCCTAGATATTAAATCTAAATTAATGTTCTAGCACTCTAATAACCTCTGTTATGGCAAACCTCTGACTTAACCCAAATATCCTCTGCCATCACACACTGTATTATAGGGTCAACACGAGTTTATAACCGCAGTTATATAACACATAATATAAATTATCTTCCTGTCACTATTCCCGCTATCCTTATGGATTACAGTAGCCAAAGCAGTCATTTTATTAACAAAAAATAGTACAGTGCTTATTACACAAGAAAGATAACAATGACAAGGTTAAAAGACTAGAACAAAAATCACATACAAAGCATTTGAAAACAAATAAGAAAGAAAACAGAAATAATCACCTTTTGCAGAGAAAAGTTCTGACTGGACCTTATCCCAGCTAAGAAACTGGACTCACACAGAAAGACTTTCAACTCTGGGCTCATTACATATTTAAAGCAACCTTATCTAATTATCTCTCCTTCTCCTGACTAGGTGATTGCACAGCAGGCTGTGGCCAGTTAGAAGCTAGTACCCGATGTAGAGAACTGCTGAGTTGATGTTGGCAGCTTTAATCTATAAATCCATATATTTTTTCCCTGGGTAGGTTTGTCACTGGTAAAACAATATTCATATTCCCAGTGCAATTACCTACCATTAGCTATCATATACGATATAGGTGTCGTGTTCAAGGCTGTTTATTCCCTAGTGTCACATCCTAGGGTAATACAGATTTCTAAGTTGCAAGTATTATAGATATTAGGGTGTGTCACGACCCTGAGCCGTTTGGGGTTTCTGCAGTTATGAGAGATATTTTTACTCCAAAAATAATTGTCTCTTTGTTCTCAGGTCATGGGTGTGGACCCCTGGGGCATCTGGAATCAATTCAGATGCAATTTGCCAAAAGGCTTCTTTGAAGCTTAGGTATGTGTGAGAAAAATCTAGAGAGAGCTTTTGCCAGACCCCCCTTAGGAAAAACAGATGCCGATACAAATGAATTACAATATTACCTAGATATAATGACAGACAATATTTTACACTGGAATATACACTAGGATTTGATATTTGAGATATTTGACATTTGAGAGATTTATCATTACTGATCCTTACAGAGTTATACAGATGCTCCTGGGTGTTAGTTTGTTAGCAGCAAGGGCTAGAGGAGCATTATTTTTCCAAGAATTGTTTTTTCTAAACATATTTTATTGCATTTTTTGTGTTCTTTTCCATTATATAAAGATAAGAAGGAAACAATAAAGTATATAATTGACAATATAACATTCCAATAATACAGGAGGTCACAAACTGTAATTCCCATATCTATTTAAGTTTGACAGAAAATCCAACATTAGGACAGAAAAAAACACACAGCCAAAATGAGCAGGAAAGTGTTGGCTTTGAAACAACAACTTTTGCTCTGACAGTGATAACAATCGTAATTTGCATGTGGAGTACAAAATTGAATACTTTCTAATAATAATGCCGTGGGGTTTGTGCATGAGCACCTCTACGCAGTGCTGAATTAACGGGACATGGGAACTACAACCACCTCAAGTTCCAAAAATCGGAATATGAATCTCAGTCCCTTACTCTTACTTTGAAAGGCAAGTGCCCCCATACCCGAGTTATGTCTGTGATGATTGACTGCATCACTACAAAGTTATCACTCCAGAGCATGTGCAGATAGTGACAATTGCATTAATATCCTAACCCCCTCCAGTACTGAATCCTCCCCAAACGATAAGATTTTTTAGGAAATCAGAAATACAGCTTTTATAAACTCATAAGTCCAGACTGGTGGCACCCAAATCTAGTAACATGATATATGAATATAGCATTTTTCCTACAAGACTCAGATATGCAAAATGTGTCATATTTATTTGCAGCATTCACAACCTAATATGATACAACTAAATATTTTTTGTTTATTACAAAGCATGTATATTTGTTCCTCAGACAGTGCTCAGAATTTCAAGTGTGTTTCATACCTAGGAATAACACATATTAAATTTAATAATAAGTAATTTGTTGCTCAGCAACATCATTTTGATTTCCAGTGCTCCACTTGTATATAAAAGTCTAATTAGAATCAATATCGTATTTTGACTGCAGTTAATAAGGGAATCCATGAACTACCTATGTAATTTGTGGTCATTAAAATAATTATTGCTGTTATGTCTATCCACTTACATAAAGCACATCTCTGACTTTTTCTTTATATATGTGCTACTGCTGATGACTCACTTCACTTGCAAGCTTTAGATGATAATAATACAGATACAATTCTTTTATTATGTACAGCAGATTACATTGACAGACTTACAATTTTTGATTGTAAAATTTTTTGATAGATCCGCACTCAGTCCACCTTTTTTCTAGGTAGTGTCATTCCTTGCAATGTGTTCTGATTGGCTGAATTTGCATGCATGCACAGTGAGAAAAAGCAGCCACAATCCAATTAAAATGCATAGAAATTGATAAAAATGTGTTAGTCTGAATCCGGTACATTGTTATAATTTACATTATACTGTAATTGGGCAAAATTGTATACTTACAAGTATTAACACCTATATAATCACTTTCCAGTACATTTTGGATGAAAAGTTCTATGACTAATTAAAAGCACTTAGTCAGTACAGTTCTAACTAGCTAATAAATTACTCTTAGTCAATTGTCCTCTCTAAAGATGAATGAAATTGAAAGATAATTATAATTAATCCCCTCTCAATGCCTGCAGTCAGAACTTGGTGTTCCATAAAAACTGCTCTGTGTATTGCTTTAAAAAAGTTTTGATTTTAACTGTATATTTTCTGGATTTCTGTTTCTCCTAGGCCAGATCTAATTTAATAAACATTACTCTGGTTGTTATAGAAAAAAGAATTAGAATTAGAATAAAGATTTTAATCAATATTATAAACAGGGCCACCAGGAAGAATTGTTGGCCCCGCTTCAGCAACTTCTACACCCCCCATCCCCCCTCATAGTTAGTGCACTTTAAAAGAGAGTGTGTCTAAACCATTTGGGGTGTGACTGTGCCTCCTTGGAGGCATGCCTAGTAGGTTTTAAGCGCTAGGCCATCTGTCTACAAAAAAAACCTGCACACATCTTTCATGGAGGTGAAATTAGGAGGTTTCTGAGCACATAAGGGTCCCAGCTGAGGTATCCATGCAAATAGTTTCATTTATAGCAAATCCTGAATGAAACAACAATGACCTGTTTTGCACAATTTACAGCACATTTTATAAAATGTTTGTCTCCATTAGATTAAATGATATAATATTAACTATGTAATAGCTATATGGGTAAAAAGTATATAATAAAAATAGCCACCAGTATTTTTATTGCATTATTTTCACTCATGCTAATTACAAATTTATTAGACTAATAGGAACAAAACCTGAATAAAATAACTATGAATTGTGTTATATATTTGATGGAATGTTTTTGTCAAGGTTTGTCTCTATTGAGCTATTAATTGTGTAAAAACTTTAAAGGATAATATAATAAATAATGTAACAAACAATAATAAAGCCTCTAATATTAACTATTAAAATATTGGTCCCCATTTTGATTCATTTTTATTTTTTCCATGGGATAACACAATGTATGCATTAATAAATAAAAAACCTGAATTAAATGACTATAAAGTGTGTAACACCAGTTATTTTATTAAATTTTGACCGGGCAGCACAGTGGCTCAATAAGTAACACTTGTGTCTCAGTGCTGAGATCATGAGCCATGACCCCCCGGACAAGGCCTTATCTGTGCATAGTTCGCATGTTCTCCCTGTGTCTGCATGGGTTTCCACTGGTTTCCACCTACACTCCAAAAACATACTGGTAGGTTAATTGGCTGCTGAATAAATTAACCCTAATGTTTGTGTGTATGTCTGTGTTAGTAAATTTAGAATGTAGCTCCAATGGGGCAAGGACTGAGGTGAATGGGAAATATTCTCTGTAAATCGCTACATAATCTAAAGCGCTATGTAATCTAAACCTGTTAATAAATAAATAAAATGTCTGTATTAAACTGTCAAGGAGGGTTGTGAAACTGCCACTTTCGCTGGCAGGAAGACAAAAAGAAAATAATAAAGGCAAAAAAAAAACTCTTGAAAAACAATGATATAGTTTCTGAAAGGTTATAATAAAAAGTTAGTGTTCACACAGCTGATGACCATGGGTCAGATCCAGACCCACGCATGCATTACGTGCGTGAATAGGTCTGTAAGTACGATCACGTAGCGGGGAGTGCAAGCCCTCTCTAATCCCCGCTCTCGGTAGAGATTCCTACCTTAATTCTTACGACTAGGTCGTAATGGGGCTTCCCCTCCCCGACTCCTCATTTACATGGCTATCTACGCCTGTATGGTGGAAATACAACCATCGTAAATAACTTCATTATGTATGTCAGTACTCTGGCACGCGCATGCGTAGTTGTAGAGGTGCTTCCCCTGCCCCAACAACTATTTTAAATAACCATCTCAGCCTATGTGGTGGAGATATGACCAACTTAATGGGTAAATCAGGTCTTTTTTCGTACCGTTCATAGTTACATATGCCTGCCGGTAATGACGATATGCATACCGGCGTGAGTAATTCCCCTGTCGTACGAACCTCTGGATCTACCCCCATGTGTGTAAGCAATAGGCAGATAAATTATCAAGCAAGGCAAGTACAGATTCTCAAATTCTAGCTCTTACTTTCGTATTTCATCTAGAAAATGGCAGCTAGAATCTGATTTGTTGCTATGGACAACATCTTCACTTTACCTTTCCTTAGCTTAGTAAATATGGCCCAAGAAATATATATAAATAAATAAATACAGAAAGGATATCACCAATCAATGGGAATTGTACTTATTCTGAAGCAATGGTCTTAAAGACCGCATATACGCAATCTACGTACCGAAACAATACGTAGATTACGTATATAGTTACTACGCATGCGCAGTAGCTAGCAATCACCATCTTACGGCCGCTCGTACCCGACGGCCGTAGTTCTGGATCCGGCCCAATGCCTGTATCTATATATCTGTATACTGTAACAAGAATTTATTAAGAATGGAGACTGTCTTTTGGTACTTGATCTATTAGGGGTTAACGAACCTCCAGCACCACTACTATGCTCTACTTGTCTTGCGTTATAATTTAGGTGCCTTGGGTTTACAGAAGAAAGTACCAGTAAATCCACGAAATACCCCACTTATTGAAGTTATAATTATAATTATAAAGAAGAGTTGGCATAGAGAGCTAGTAACTAATAAGGTCAACTTCCCAAAGACCCAGCACAAAGATACCAAACAAAAAATACTAGTCAGCGCTAAGACCTATATATATATATATATATATATATATATATATATATAAAAATCCAGAGAAACTGTCACTCCTCAGTATAGTAATACTTGCCCTGGTGCTGCATCACAAATAAGTACAAAGTTCGGAACAGAAAAGCACTCAGAGGGACTGTTAGAATAAATAAAAAGTCTATTTATTCATGAGCTATAACTATACAGCCATCAATGCATAAAGAGCCAACGTTTCAGTCCACCTCACTGTGGATTTTCCTCAGGGCTAACAACCAGCCTGGCTCCTTTCTTAAGGATGACAGAGCTACTCACAATAGGTCTAAAGGTAAACATATATAGGTTCAATCTTCAGCTTAAATAGGTCTCAGGGACTCATCGGTGCACGCCCCCAAATCATCGCCATGCTGTACACGCCGTCTGGGCCCGCCATACCATTCAGCAGCCCAGCTGGAGCATCCCCACGTGTGCAAGTGCCAGTGACATCAGTCACTGTGCGCCACCACGTGGAAATCATCTCCCACTGTCCGCGACTAGCATAGACGTTGCCATAGCAACGGAATGCACTATATGGATCAAAGTGAGGTCCGAGCACAGGGAGCACATAAATTAACCATAACAACATTTATATTAACAAAAAACAAGACAAGTTAAAATCTTCATTTAATCCAGATGGGGCTAAAGAGTTGAACTCATAAATCAACCTAGCTTCATGCTGTAATAAAAGAGTGTCCCTATCTCCTCTTGTTCTCAAGGGGGAACATGTAACAAAGGAATACATTTAAATTCTTTCATGGTGTGCTTGTTGTCAGCAAAATGTTTAGCAACAGGTGGGGTTTTACCATCAGTCATACCATAAGCTTTTTTTATGGAGTAGCGATGCATTGCTATTCTCTCCTTCAGCATACGTGTGGTCTTGCCAATATACAATTTTGCACATGGACACACAATAGCATAGACCACGTACCTTGTATCGCAGCTCAATGGATGCCTGATGGAAAACTCTTTCC
>WWET01000246.1:855904-880898 GCA_011038615.1 Limnodynastes dumerilii | reverse complement strand
CCCCGGAACCCCTTTTCAAACCCCCCCCCCCCCTTGAACTTATACTTGGACTCTGTCCATAAGAAACGACGTTGATTTTCCCTTTTCATCTGAAAACCCCTGCATATACGTCGAAGTCTTTTATAAATAAATATACTTTTTTAACCCTTTTTCATTTGCCTTCTCCTTCTTGGTCACTTGTTCTGGCGCACCATAGATACCTTTGTTTACAGTTGCTGGCTGTGTACATTGCAAAAATGTCCCCATTCAGAAATTCACACTGAAGACCCACCACAGGACCGGTTGACGATGTACCAGGACGGTACGTAGATTGCGTGTATGCGGTCTATAAAGAAAGAGTAGAAAGAGGCAGTGTAATGCTGCCTCAGGGCGTGCTTAGGTAGAAGTCGGCAGGGGGGGGGATTTAGATTAGCCGGGGAGGGCGGCGGGGGGAGAGGCAATGTCCACGTGAAGTTTCCTTCTTAAGAACCTACGCACGGTAAGATAAGGTAGCCCTATGGCATTCTATGGCAAATCTGTCCGCACCTAACTCACTCTTAAGTGTGAATACTATAAGTAGAATGCGTTTATTTTAATACTTTCATCCTCTGGTATAAGAATGTTTGTTAATGAACATAGTCTTTGATGTGATCATTCAGAAGGCAGTTCTTACGTTAAATTAAGTTTTTTATTTACTTGTGTTTTATATCATTGTTGTATTTTGAAGGGTTCTGGTGCAGCGTTGGTTTCTTTCTGTTTCATACGTTGCATTTTTAGGCGTTCTGCGCGTTGCTCCATTATCTTTCTATTGAATATTTAGCAGATATTCTGGTGCTGTTTATCCTGAGTGCCTGTTTCTTGTATATTTATAACCTGAACGCTGTGTATTTCTATACAGTTTTTTCAGATTGTGGCTGAACCGAGTATTTTGTTGGACGTTGCGGAGTCCTGTGCGCCGCTGGTGTTTCAGGTGCGATGCCGGAGGCTCTGCCCACCGGGTGTTTGGAGCAACTGGAGTACACCCACAGTCCTAAAATCACACGGTTGGTGCTGGGACGTTCCACAATGTTGTTCTATGTTACTGGGGCCGAGTGTGAGCGTTACATGTGTCATAGGGATGTCTTGTGCGTTACGTGTGTCATAGGGATGTCTTGTGCGTTACGTGTCATAGAGATGTCTTGTGTGTTACGTGTGTCATAGGGATGTCTTGTGTGTTACATGTGTCAAAGAGATGTCTTGTGTGTTACATGTGTCATAGGGATGTCTTGTGTGTTACATGTGTCATAGGGATGTCTTGTGTGTTACATGTGTCATAGGGATGTCTTGTGTGTTACGTGTGTCATAGAGATGTCTTGTGTGTTACGTGTGTCATAGGGATGTCTTGTGTGTTACATGTGTCATAGAGATGTCTTGTGTGTTACATGTGTCATAGGGATGTCTTGTGTGTTACATGTGTCATAGGGATGTCTTGTGTGTTACGTGTGTCATAGAGATGTCTTGTGTGTTACGTGTGTCATAGAGATGTCTTGTGTGTTACGTGTGTCATAGAGATGTCTTGTGTGTTACGTGTGTCATAGAGATGTCTTGTGTGTTACGTGTGTCATAGAGATGTCTTGTGTGTTACGTGTGTCATAGAGATGTCTTGTGTGTTACGTGTGTCATAGAGATGTCTTGTGTGTTACGTGTGTCATAGAGATGTCTTGTGTGTTACGTGTGTCATAGAGATGTCTTGTGTGTTACGTGTGTCATAGAGATGTCTTGTGTGTTACGTGTGTCATAGAGATGTCTTGTGTGTTACGTGTGTCATAGAGATGTCTTGTGTGTTACGTGTGTCATAGAGATGTCTTGTGTGTTACGTGTGTCATAGAGATGTCTTGTGTGTTACGTGTGTCATAGAGATGTCTTGTGTGTTACGTGTGTCATAGAGATGTCTTGTGTGTTACGTGTGTCATAGAGATGTCTTGTGTGTTACGTGTGTCATAGAGATGTCTTGTGTGTTACGTGTGTCATAGAGATGTCTTGTGTGTTACGTGTGTCATAGAGATGTCTTGTGTGTTACGTGTGTCATAGAGATGTCTTGTGTGTTACGTGTGTCATAGAGATGTCTTGTGTGTTACGTGTGTCATAGAGATGTCTTGTGTGTTACGTGTGTCATAGAGATGTCTTGTGTGTTACGTGTGTCATAGAGATGTCTTGTGTGTTACGTGTGTCATAGAGATGTCTTGTGTGTTACGTGTGTCATAGAGATGTCTTGTGTGTTACGTGTGTCATAGAGATGTCTTGTGTGTTACGTGTGTCATAGAGATGTCTTGTGTGTTACGTGTGTCATAGAGATGTCTTGTGTGTTACGTGTGTCATAGAGATGTCTTGTGTGTTACGTGTGTCATAGAGATGTCTTGTGTGTTACGTGTGTCATAGAGATGTCTTGTGTGTTACGTGTGTCATAGAGATGTCTTGTGTGTTACGTGTGTCATAGAGATGTCTTGTGTGTTACGTGTGTCATAGAGATGTCTTGTGTGTTACGTGTGTCATAGAGATGTCTTGTGTGTTACGTGTGTCATAGAGATGTCTTGTGTGTTACGTGTGTCATAGAGATGTCTTGTGTGTTACGTGTGTCATAGAGATGTCTTGTGTGTTACGTGTGTCATAGAGATGTCTTGTGTGTTACGTGTGTCATAGAGATGTCTTGTGTGTTACGTGTGTCATAGAGATGTCTTGTGTGTTACGTGTGTCATAGAGATGTCTTGTGTGTTACGTGTGTCATAGAGATGTCTTGTGTGTTACGTGTGTCATAGAGATGTCTTGTGTGTTACGTGTGTCATAGAGATGTCTTGTGTGTTACGTGTGTCATAGAGATGTCTTGTGTGTTACGTGTGTCATAGAGATGTCTTGTGTGTTACGTGTGTCATAGAGATGTCTTGTGTGTTACGTGTGTCATAGAGATGTCTTGTGTGTTACGTGTGTCATAGAGATGTCTTGTGTGTTACGTGTGTCATAGAGATGTCTTGTGTGTTACGTGTGTCATAGAGATGTCTTGTGTGTTACGTGTGTCATAGAGATGTCTTGTGTGTTACGTGTGTCATAGAGATGTCTTGTGTGTTACGTGTGTCATAGAGATGTCTTGTGTGTTACGTGTGTCATAGAGATGTCTTGTGTGTTACGTGTGTCATAGAGATGTCTTGTGTGTTACGTGTGTCATAGAGATGTCTTGTGTGTTACGTGTGTCATAGAGATGTCTTGTGTGTTACGTGTGTCATAGAGATGTCTTGTGTGTTACGTGTGTCATAGAGATGTCTTGTGTGTTACGTGTGTCATAGAGATGTCTTGTGTGTTACGTGTGTCATAGAGATGTCTTGTGTGTTACGTGTGTCATAGAGATGTCTTGTGTGTTACGTGTGTCATAGAGATGTCTTGTGTGTTACGTGTGTCATAGAGATGTCTTGTGTGTTACGTGTGTCATAGAGATGTCTTGTGTGTTACGTGTGTCATAGAGATGTCTTGTGTGTTACGTGTCCCCTCCTCTCTTTCTCCCCCTCCCTCTCCCTCTCTCTCCATCCCATCTCTCTGTTTCTATACTCCCCCTCTCCCCCCTCCTCTCTCTCTCTCCCCCCTCCTCTCTCTCACCTCTTAGACTCTCAGTAAAATATAAAGTCATCTCTTGTAGAAGACCTTGTAATATTTTGTGTGTATAATATTTATGAGGGGCAAAGGTTTTTTTTTGTCTGACTCCTAAAACCGGCCCTGACTATAAATATGCCTTGCTGAAGACCTTGTTGTGCCACACATACAGCAGAGATGAGCACTATGGCCTGATCCACAGATAAGAAAGTACTTCCTACTACACGCCCCTTATTATGCATCTCATTAGGCATGGTAATGCGCTAATCTGCACACGTGTAGGAGCCCCCTCCCACACTGTACAATTAGCATGCTTCCCCCCGCCCACTTCATAGGTAATGGGCTCATACGGAACTTTGACCAGATACTTGCTACGCTAATGTAAAAATCGTAACCCTAGCATAACAGCTGGAGTGTGCATGTGTCCTCCAGTCAAATCAGGCTACTGACGCACCTTGCATGCATAAGTGGGTGTGGCCTGTCGTTCTCAGCTCTGGATGTCGTCCCAATGATATGAATATATAGAAATCATTTTCCATATAATAATCTGCACAATTATTCTGCCTCCATTCTGCAGATGGGTTTTATTTTCCCCAGAAAGTGCTGGTTGGAAGTGGCTCCAACATCTCCGTATACTGTATGTTCTGCGACAATAACAGGAAAATCCCCTCGAAGGAGATCACCTGGGGTCTCAACTTGAGGGATGAAATCCCCTCCGAGCAATACACAGCCGTCAGCAATTACATCGGCAAAGTCACAATCACGAATCTTAACACAACAAAGCCAAAGGGAAAGTTCCAGTTTGACCCGCTCCACTGCTGCGTCCCGGGCATCGGCTGCCAGCCCCGCTATGCCGAGATCTATGTCATGGGTAAGACTCTTTGTTTCTTTTTCTGGGTGTCCAATATCCTTGAAGGGACCAATTTTTCATACTTTTTATACACCACTAAGGTTTACAAGGGTTATGATGTTACGCATGTTAGGTAAAACCATACTCCACACCCCTTCTAAATGTCCATACCCTTCAAATCCAGATTCACACCACTTCTAAATGTCCATACCCTTCAAATCCAGATTCACACCACTCCTAAATGTCCATACCCCCTTATTCCAGATTCACACCACTCCTAAATGTCCATACCCCTTGATTGCAGATTCACACCACTCCTAAATGTCCATACCCCCTGATTTCAGATTCACAACACTCCTAACTTTCAAAACCCCAACTTTTAAATTTGTACCACTCGTAAATTTTCTATACCTCTACTTTTAAACGTACACCAATCCTAAATCTCCATACCCCCCATAGCAGCAGCACACTTTGCTCACCCTGTAGGTACGAGCCTGGCTGCTTCTCTTTTCCTGATACATTTCTCTGCGATTATCCCACAGACGTGAATATCAGCATTACTTGTGAGACAGACGGGGAAGTCAAATTCATGACCTGCAGGTGGAACGCTAAACATGTTGCTTCGTTTAAAGACAGCAACTTCACCTTCCGATACTATCAGTGAGTACATAACGTGTTATATTATTATTATTATTATTATTTTATTCATAAGGCTCCACAAGGTGTCCGCAGCAGTCAAAGCTTGGAAGATCAGGGAGCAGGGGATAGAGCGCAGGGAGAGGTTGAGAGGGAGCCACCAGGTAGGGATGGGGTAAAGGGTATCAGAGGGGGGCAAGAGAGTATGGAGTGAGGGGGGAGTGGTGGAGGAAGGAACAATACTAGGATGGAGGGCCCTGCTCATGTGGGCTAAAACACTATGTGGTAGAGAAGAACTTACAGAAGACATAAGGAGGGGGAATTAAGTGGACTGCTGGTGTGAGCGGAGGAGAGGGGGAAGGAAGAGAAGGGATAGATGAAGGATGCAGTCAGGATGTTAAGTGGAGGAGGGGTAGGCTAGCCTGAACAGGTGCATTTTGAGTGAAGACCTGCAATATGGGGGAGAGTCTGACTGAAGAAGGGAGGTCATTCCAGTCCAGAGGTGCAGCACGGGAGAAGTCCTGGATATGGGCTTGAGATGTGGTGATCTGTATAGAGGTCAGACAGTGCTGGTTAGCAGTATGGAGAGGGTAGGAAGGGCTGTGCATGAGTGGATAAGGAGATGGCCTTAAAGGTGAGGGACAGGAAGCCAGTGGAGTGTTTGACATAAAGGAGAGGCTGAGGTAGAGCGGTGTGAGAGGAAGATGAGCCTGGAAGCAGCATTGAGTATAGATTGAAGGGGGGCAAGACGGGTGAGCGGGAGACCTATGAGGAGGAGGTTACAGTAGTCGAGGCGTGATATGACTAAAGAGTGGATAAGGGTTTTAGTAGCTTCATTGGTGAGGAAGGGACGGATGCGTGCAATGTTACGTAGGTGGAAACGACAAGAATGAGAGAAGGCACGAATGTGTGGTATAAAGGAAAGTGAGGAGTCAAGGATGACACCTAGGCAGCAAACTTGAGGGGATGAGGAGACAGAGGTGTCACCAATAGTTATCGTGATGGAGGGCGGGGAGGAAATAATTTCCATTTTGTCCATATTCAGCTGGAGGAAGCGTTTGGCCATCCATGTGGATAGGGATGCAAGGCACTCGGAAATCTTAGACAGAAGAGAGGGGTTGAGGTCAGGGGAGGAGAGGTAGATTTGAGTGTCATCAGCGTAAAGGTGGTAGTTGAAACCAAAGATGCTGATGATGTTACCCAACGAGGAGGTGCAGAGGGAGAAGAGTAGCAGGACAAGGACAGAGCCCTGGGGGACACCAATATGTTCCATTACTTACAATGTCACTAGCGATTGCAAGTCCCCATGTACACACTATACCAATCTACCAGCAGATCTGAGGTCATCATCTCTCCTCACCATCTGCTGACAACATCGTGACTCTGTACACACTGTACAGATCTGTCTATGCGGCACAGCAGATGCCAGAAAAGACAGAGTGATGGTTGTACCTGTCTACACACTGCCCACATCTGATCGCTGATCATCATTTTTAGGACATTAAAAAAAACAAATCCTCATATACGACCTCTTTAATCACCTTGATCATGGGAGACTACACACTCTTACAATATCAGACCAAATAGTTTAGAATTGTATGATTGGCCCAATTATTGCATAGGTGTGTATCCAGCTTGAAAGAGATATTTGTTGTAGGTGCAACGAGGATTACTACAGTATATAAATCATTGGAGCCACCTGTATAAGCCAAACAGCAAATATTAATGTAAAACAAGCAGCTGTAATACGACTGAATGGACTATTACAAGTGGCAAATCAGAGCAATATGAAATACAGAAGTGTAATCAGTGTAACTGTGCACTATGCATAGGAGATTAGAGGAGACAGGAGTAGTGACAGTCTTTAGGGGGGTTTTCTGGGACAATTTTTATCATTTTGCCTTCATCTTGGACCGTATTTACCTGTAAGAAGCGTCTGCTTCTGAGGTGCAGAGTTTCCCAAATGATCTACTATGCACACGTAGCAGGTCATTTATGTAATCTACGTACCAGTAAGGGGAGTAGGGTGCCCCCTTGTGGTCTATAAAGACAGCGAAGTGTAGTTTAGTTAAAAGAGGGGGACGTCCCCTCCAGCATCCCTACGGCGCTGCTACGGACGCCCGATCCACGATCCAACATCTGCCCGGCGCATGCGCAGATCGGCTTTTCAGCCGATCTTACGCTTATGCCTGCCGTCCTAGTGACGGCGGGCGTAGGTCTGGATCAGGCCCCTTCTTACTAGGGGCCTGATCCAGACCTACGATGATACACTGAGCGTTCTAACGCTGCCCACCCCCGACACTCCCCCTTGTCCTACCGTATTAACACTCGCTTACACCGTAAGCATAAATGAGTGTTGATACGCTGGGACGGCGCCGTTGCAACGCAAATGCCGCCCTCCCAGCCTCATTACCCTCCCTCCCCCGCCTACCTGCACCAAATGCAGAGTTACTACGCTGCTGCTACGGGCGCCCGATCGCCGATCTTACGCTTACGCCCGCCGTAGTTAGTACGGCGGGTGTAGGTCTGGATCAGGTCCTAGGAGTGTAACAGTTTTGTGGGTTCCGACAAACATGTTAACAGAAAAAAATATCATTTTTTGATGTCATAACCTGGTAAATTCCGTTCTCAATGAGTGAAATCCTGGCATCTGATTGGCTCACCCTACAAAGTTGTTGTTTGCTCTTGTTATAGTAATAGGTGGCAGTATTTGTGTTTTCACTTTCATTGTGTTTTATTTCACCACAGAACGCACACATTTACCAAATTCATCTCCTGAAGGGTAATATGCTCTTATCTTTGTCTTTTAGAGACATCAATTATTGCTTTGAGGCGGATATAAATGACGGTGCTTCCCTGTCAAAGGAATGCGTGCTGCAGGAAGACGGCTTCTTTGAATGCGTTTTTAATACCATTAGGGTCATGTATAGTTACTACATGTGGGTAGAAATACAGCGTCCAATGGGAACACTGCGCTCTCCTCCTGTGTGCGTCAGGCCTTCTAAAGTTGGTAAGTAATCAGTCATTTATAAAGGGGCAAAACCATGTTCAAATGCAGGAAGGGGGAGGGTCAAATTTCAAAGTAACGTAGCTCAACTCTAATGTACACATTAAACATAAGGCTGTGCAGTAAATAAAGCAAAGTATGTTTTGTATTATGTTATTATGTTGCAAAAAATTCAATAAACATTTAATGGGAATTTTTCTAAATATATAAATAACACTTGTTTCATAAAAATTATCTGCAAAAAAAGATAGAAAATCAATGATTGGAGAAACCAGTGTTTATTGTAAAATGGCTACTTGTCGCCACCTGCTGGGGGAAAATGGAAGTTCATTACAGCTGACTTCATCACATGGCTGCCAACTTTTGCTAATGAATATCTATGACATTGTAATAGCACTATCAAGGATCTGCACCAAAGGGGTGTGTCCTGTACTGCCAAAGGGGTGTGTCATGTACTACCAAAGGGGTGTGTCATGTACTACCAAAGGGGTGTGTCCTGCACTGCCAAAGGGGTGTGTCATGTACTACCAAAGGGGTGTGTCCAGTACTGCCAAAGGGGTGTGTAATGTACTACCAAAGGGGTGTGTAATGTATTACCAAAGGGGTGTGTTCGGTGAACAGCTCCACCCATGGGTGTGTTTAGTGCTTCCAGGAAAAGTATTTCTCGATACTCTTCAGGGAGTCAGGGAGATCAGCCACTCTTCAGGGAGTCAGGGAGATCAGCCACTCTTCAGGGAGTCAGGGAGATCAGCTGCTCTTCAGGGAGATCACCCGCGCTTCAGGGAGTCAGGGAGATCACCTGCTCTTCAGGGAATCAGGGAGATCAGCTGCTCTTCAGGGAGATCACTCGCTCTTCAGGGAGATCATTCACTCTTCAGGGAGTCAGGGAGATCACCCTCTCTTCAGGGAGTCAGGGAGATCAGCCACTCTTCAGGGAGTCAGGGAGATCACTCGCTCTTCAGAAAGTCAGGGAGATCACCCGCTCTTCAGGAAGTCAGGGAGATCACCCGCTCTTCAGGGAGATGACACGCTCTTCAGGGAGTCAGGGAGATCAGCCGCTCTTCAGGGAGATCAATCGCTTTTCAGGGAGTCAGGGAGATCACCCCCTCTTCACGGAGTCAGGGAGATATTCAGGGAGAGTTGGCAACTATGGGCGGTATCCAGACCTCTGAAAATGAGACGTACATACGGAGGTCTGACAGTCCATACGGAAGAAGAGAGTGAACGCCCTCTCTCATGCAGACTTTTGGACACTTACATGTCCATGAACCACCCCTAAGTGTGGGCACAGAGATCTGCACGGAACTGCTATATGCCACCCTGGTTCTATTCTTCATGCCAAAACCTGCACTCGTTGCGCTGAGTTCCACAAGGAGATCCGATGTGTAACATCTGGCTGGCGCATGCGCATTAGTGTCTTGAGTAAGTCCCCTGACGTTATTAGGTCTGGTTTCTGTGGTTAGAACGCTCCGGTAGCAATGCAGCTTTGGACTCTTGAATATATTTGGGAATGAAGCAGGAGACGTGGGGGAGGAGTTGGGGTAATGGAGGTGTATTCAGTACACATATTGACATTTTGCAGGCCGATGCAGAAAAGCGATCTGCAAAGTGGGCGTTTCCCGACCGCTGTCCGAGGCGTCCGCGCGTTGTACAATCTGCGAGATCCAGCATTCCGACTATATGACCAACAGCTTTCTCTATATAATCCTAACACAGGACGGGTAGAGATCTTGATAGGAAATATAACCCCCCATGACCCATCGTCCTCTGTTTTGTATGTAGTGAAGCCGTACAGTCCATGGCCCGTCCAGGCAGAGGTCACGTCCGGCACTGAGCATTTACATGTCACCTGGAAGATAAGATTTGCTGCGTTTGATTTTTTGTATCAATTACGCTATCGAGTGCTCGGACAAGACACCGCGTGGCAGGTACCGGTCTGGTTTATTCGTATGTCTGTCCCTGCTCTCCTCAACTCTGCCCACGCTCTCTCCTCTGTCCTGCCCACACTCTCTCCTCTGCTCTGTCCCGCTCTCTCCTCAACTCTGCCCACGCTCTCTCCTCTGTCCTGTCCACACTCATTTCCCCGCTCTGCCCACACTCTCTCCTCTGCTCTGTCCCCGCTCTCTCCTCAGCTCTGTCCACACTCACTCTCTCCTCCGCTCTGTCCACACTCTCTCCTTCGTTCTGTCCCCACTCTCTCCTCCACTCTGTCCACTCTCTCTCCTCCGCTCTGTCCCTGCTCTCCCTTCTGCTCTGTCCCCACTCTCTCATCCGCTCTGTCCCCACTCTCTCCTCCGCTCTGTCCCAGCTCTCTTTGCCATACAGAAAACCCTGTTAGCCCTTAAGTTCCGTCAGGTAAGCTGTCGATACTCGCACCATTGCCCTCTGCCCACGCTCTCCTTTCTTCTGTCCACGCCCTCTGCTCCGCTCTGTCCCTGCTCTCTCCTCTGCTCTGCCCATACTCATTTCTCCGCTCTGCCCATGCTCTCTCCTCTGCTCTGTCCCTGCTCTCTCTGCCTTGACCCCGCTCTCTCCTCTGCTCTGTAAATTCTCTCCTCCTCTCTGTCCTTGCTCTGTCCCTGCTCTCTCCTCTGCTCTGCCCATTCTCTCTCCTCTGCTCTGTCCCTGCTGTCTCCAATGCCCTCTCCACTCTCTCCCCACTCTATCCTCTACCCTGTTCACACTCTCTCCTCCGCTCTGTCTCTGCTCTCTCCTCCACTCTATCCCCGCTCTCTCTACCATACAGTAAACCCTGTTAGCCCTTAAGTTCCAGCAGGTTAGCTGTCGATGCTCGCACCATCACCCTCACATAGTACAAACCCTCCAGCCCTGTGTGATTTCCCCAGGTTCTAGAGATCCATAACAATAAATCTACCACTATAAACGATGTGGACGCCTGCAAACCATACACAGTGCAGATCCGCTGCAAAGCCCTGGATGTGTCTGAATACTGGAGCGACTGGAGCGATCCCGTCCACGTCAGAGACATTAGAGGTGGGAGCAGATCACTTTAATGCTGTTGTAGTGATCACTTTCTCCAGGGCCATAAAGTAAACTTTCTATATATGTTTCAGCACCTTTAAAAGGTCCAGAATTTTGGAGAATCGTCCAGAAAAATACTTTACAAAAAGGGGACAACGTGACACTCATTTGGCAGGTAAGCTACTCTTTTCTACTGCATTAAGGCACAGATTTGCTCCTTTTTTTCACATTAGCTCCTCCCTCTATAATGAGTCCCATCAAGGGTGGAATGTGACAGGCTCATAGCAAGGAGGCCCAGGTCTGAATGGGCGGGACAAGACAGGATGGGGGGCGGGATTATCTGCCGATAGAAGCTGTCAGAGGCGCCAATCGCTGTTTTAAGCTATCAGCCTGTGGTAGGGTTTATCGGGCAGTTGTCCTGCCCAGCTCAGCTCCACCTCCATCCACGCCTGGATCCACCCATCCAGACCCAGACCCCTCCTCGAGTCTGTCATCTTCCGCCCCTGGAATAATGCTGTTTATGTGCTGGATGGAGGAGGAGGAGGGGGGGGGGCTTTCTGGGGGGGGTCAGATTTCTCTAGTTGCGCCCCTGATCCGGTCCATAGTTATTCCTGATCTTGTTTTATGTTTTTTGCATCCAGCCTGCACATAAAGAACAGGCGTTATGCCGAGTCGGCGGATATGAAGTCCTGTATCATGAGTATGATGGATTCAGCTGGTCCCAAAACATCGGGAACACCACCAATTACACCTTCACTTTGCAGCACAGCACAGTGACGGTGACAGTCCGGGCAGTCAACTCCGGTGGCCATTCCAGAATAAATCGCAACTTCACCCTATCAGAGAAGATGAGCGCAGGTAAGACGCGAATGGATTGCGCTGTTGGGGCAATCTAACGTAGACATAGGCAACCTACAAGTGTTGTTCAACTACAACTCCCAGCATGCTCTAAAAAGCATAGCGGATACCTGGATGAGCATCATGGGACACGTAGTTTCATCACACCTGTAGTGCTTGAGGTTGCCTGTTCCTGTACTCTCTATATTGATCTCACCGAATACTCATCCTCAGGAAATGGAATCCCTCCTGGGGATTCTGTACTTGGACCAGTGCTAATTAATATCTTTATAGGTGATATTGCCTGTGGTATCGAGGGGAAAATCTGCCTTTTTGCAGATGACACAAAGTTATGTAACAGGGTAGACACACCAGGAGGGGCACACAATGATATGTAACAGTGTAGACACGCCAGGAGGGGCACACAATGATATGTAACAGTGTAGACACGCCAGGAGGGGTACACAAAATGAGGGATGTTCTAGGTAGACTGGAGGAATGGTCAAGAGTGTGAAAAACTGCAGTTTAATGCCAAAAAGTGCAAAATCATGCACTTGGGGTACAAAAAACCAAAAAGCTCAATACATCATATACTGAGGAGGAAAGGGATCTAGGAGTCATTATTTCATGTGACTTAAAGGTAGCCAAGCAATGTAACAAAGCAATGAGAAAGGCAAGTCAGATGCTTGGTTGTATAGGGAGAGGAATTAGTAGCAGAGAAACAAGAATAGAGAAAGAGAGAAAGAAGAACTAGGGAATGTCAGCTAAAATCTGATTGGTAGCTATGGGCAACATCTCCACTTTTCCAAGCTTGCAGCTTAGTAAATTTGGCCCCATATCTCCAGAAAGACATAAATACATTAGAGACTGTGCAAAGGAGAGCGACTAAAATGCTTGCAAGGCCTGTGTCACACACCATACAGAGACAGACTAGAGGAAGAAACATGTATAGCTTGGAGAAGAGAAGGGAGGGGAGGGGGGATATGCTAGCATCTTTTAAATATATCAAGGTGTGTAACCAGGTACAGGAGGGGGCATTATTCACAGGAAGAGGTGTAATAGAACATGAGGACATGTGTATAGACTGGAGGGAGGTAGATTGAGAAGAAATATGGAGAATAATGACTTCACTGAAGGGGTGGTAGATAAGTGGAATAATCTCCCATCTGAGGGGGTAGAGGGTAACACAGTAGAACAGTGTAAACATGCTTGGGATAAATATAAAGAGATCCTAAATCCAACTAAATAGGGGGTAATAGAGGGTAAAATAGGACCTAGGGTCAGTATAGTTTAAAATAAACCACTGGGCAGACTGGATGGGCCGTGTGGCTCTTATCTGTTTCTATAAAAAGTGTTAGTTGCTATGGGCAACATCTCTACTCTTGCACAGTTTAACATATCTAGCCCCAGGAGTCTGTACCTGGCCCATACTGGTAAATGTCGACCCTATCATTACATTTTTTCTGTCCATCAAGTGCAGGCAATCAGGTCTCTGGACGTGTATCCGCTAAACAGCAGCGCAGTCGCAGTGTGGACGCTATTCCCCGCTCCGTGTGAACCTGTGGCGTTTGTCCTGGAATGGAGGAACCTCCGGGAAAGCGCCCCAGTGCGCTGGGCTCACATCCCTCCCAACGTCAGCAAATATTACATTGAAGGTGCGGATAGAGACTGGAAACCTCCCATGGAATGGATTACTTATGGGTAGATGCAGGGTTGTGGATCACTGTCGTCTGGGAGGAGTTATACAGGAGATGGCAGATAAAAGATTTTCCCATTAATGCCAACTTCCAAAGCACACAGCCACTGGACCATGACTTATCTGATTAATGAAAAGAAGACATTGATAGGAATGTTTATGTTGCTGGGGATAATTGTATAACGCTAGAGACTCAGTAACCGGTTCCTAATGCAGAGAGCATCCTGGTGACTAACACTCAATGCAGGGAGCATCCTAGTGACTAACACCCAATGCAGAGAGCATCCTAGTGAATAACATCCAATGCAGAGAGCATCCTAGTGACTAATACCCAATGCAGAGAGCATCCTAGTGACTAACGCTCAATGCAGAGAGCATCCTAGTGACTACTACCCAATGCAGAGAGCATCCTAGTGACTAACACCCAATACAGAGAGCATCCTGGTGATTAACACTCAATGCAGGGAGCATCCTAGTGACTAACACCCAATACAGAGAGCATCCTGGTGACTAACACTCAATGCAGGGAGCATCCTAGTGACTACTACCCAATGCAGACAGAATCCTAGTGGCCACATCCCAATAGAGAGAGCATCCTAGTGAATAACACTCAATACAGACAGCATCCTATTGGCCACCTTCCAATAGAGAGAGCATGCCTGTTGTCACTGTTGTCAAAGAGAGCATTCTAGTTACCACTCATCAAAAAAAAAAAAAAAGCATCAAGTGACCACCACCCAATACAGGAAGCAATATAGAAACCTTTTATCAATACAGAGACCATCCTAATGACCACCACCCAATAGAGTATCCTATACAAAGAGCATCCTAATGACTCAGGGCCTGATCCAGACCTACACCGATGCGCTGTGCTTACTAAAGCACAGCCTATCGGTGTCCACTCTTCCCGACACTCCCCCGTGCGGACGTATTTCTCATTGCTTACGCCGGCTGAAGGCTACCCTAACTTCAGCCGGCGTAAGCAATGGGTAATACGCTCGCACCCGAGCGTACTACCGCTAAGCCCTCCCTCCTTCCCTCATTATATTACCTCCCCCAGCCCACCTTCACTAACCTTAACGTAGGGACGCCCCCTCCAGCATCCTTACGGACGCCCGATCTTTGATCGGGCGTTGCCGTAGCTACACCGGGCAACATCTTCCCGTTATATGCGTAGATCGGCTTTTCAGCCGATCTTACGCTTACGCCCGCCGTCCTAGCGATGGCGGGCGTAGGTCTGGATCAGGCCTTAAGATCCAATGATGAGAGCATCCTATGACTGTCACCAATGCAAAGATCATCCTAGCTACCCCCCAATGCAGAGAGCATCCTAGTTACCACCACCCAATCCAAAGAGCATCTTGGTGACTATCCAATTCAGGGAGCAACCTAGTAACCATTCACCAATAGAGACAGCATCCTAGTTACCACCACCCAACACTAATGGTATTTATCATATATAATAGTACCTGGAGGGATTTCATCCTGACCCCCCCCTCTTCATCACCCTCCTGCATCCAGAACCACATCCTGAATTGTCCCTGTGGTGTTATCTGTATGACAGGAGCATTGTACCCAGCATGGTTTTATCACCCGTCCACATGTACAGAGAATGCAGATTGAGGAGGAGAAGAGGGGCCACACACTTACACATTGTTACCCATCTCTGTCTTACAGACCACTTCTTTGCTATTGAGAAATACCAGTTCAGTCTGACGCCGGTGTTTGCTGGCGGCATCGGCAGCCCGCGGATCGTGTATGAATTTTCGAAAGGTAAAAAGTCCTTGTGATCAACTCAAATATTTTCTTCTAAGTAATTTGTGTTGCAACAAAAATATAAATGTTAATCAAGTGTCCGGGTGCTTTAGGCGTGTGTGGGGGTCCATAGTTACGTGCACGTAGCAGGGAGAGCATGCCCCACTTACGTGTCCAGATTCCTACCTTAAGTTTTTACGACTAGGTCTTTGGCCCCTCAGTTACATGGCTATCCCCCCCTGTATGGCAGAGATATGACCATCGTAAATGCTTGGTCTACCCCTTATGCGTACAGTAAGTACAGAAGCGGAACATCTGGCACACGCAGTCCCCCGTCATAGGATCTGGGCCATTTTACGCTGGGAATAACTGCTAAGCCTTGAGATAGAGCCATTACCAATGGCTGTTGTTGAGCGTGCAACAATAAACAAATCTCTTTCCCGGGTTGAAATATCTAAATTATTGCCGTGGTGGTAACCTGAAAGACCTTCATTATACCTCCTGTCCGCATCCCATCCCCTCACAGAGCAGACCCCGGCAAAGGAGGCAAATTAATAACTTTGGGGTAGATCCAGAACTACGTTTGCCGTACGTTTATTCGCGTAGCGTATTTTCGTGCGCGTAAATTCGTTACACTCCTTTTAGCACACCCCTTGAATGTACGTATTTTGTGAAGATCCGCTTTCCAAACCCTACCTTAACTTTTTCCAACGTAACCGCAGTGATCCGCACACGTACGTATGGGCTAGATAAATTTACGCAGCTAAGCACGCCCATACTGTACACTTCAAATACAAACCCCCCGCCTACTTCACGTATTTCAGATGCACGTAAAATTGGCACGCCCACACGTAAGTATTTACGTGACACATACGTGAATGGCCCATACGTTCACAATGACGCTACGTTACGGAGCGTATTTTCTATGGTGCGCATGCGCAGTACTTACCAAAGGGCGATTTTACGTGTCTGCCACGCGTAAATTCGCTCCGAAGCCTTGTTCTGGATCTGGCCCTTTTTTGGTTTGTAGGCAGTGAAAATACTGCCCGATGCGTTTCGCACATAATTACTGAATAACTTTATTTTTAAACTCTAAAAATGTTCATAATTTTGGATAATCAGCTCAGTGTCTCTTTTTATCAGTTACAGATGAAATACGGAATAACGCGGGGTTATACGTTATTTTACCTGTGATTACGGCAACCTCCTTTCTGCTGGTGATAACGCTCGCCATATCCCATCAAAGGTAACGTAGTAACAGGTTGTAATAAACACAGAAGCTTGTAATCCATTAACCAGATTTATTGCCATGTATTTGCGATGCCCCTGGTTTTGTTATGCCCGGCTCTTTGGTATTGGAACAAAAATATCAACCCAATTGTAATTGTACAGAAATGTAAGTCACTGCGGCGTATTCACAGATCTGTTAAAGATACGCAATTATATACACATACGTTGTAAGGCAACACCCACCAACACCCATGACACTCCTCTCACACGAACGGGTTTTCGGTGAATCGCGCCTCCATGGGGCACCCTCATCTGTACGTGTGCATTTACGTGCGTATAATACTTAGGTATGTGCGTATATAACTAACCGCATCCTCAAATGATCATTTAAATGCCTCCCTCCGCCCACTTTCACGTAACTTTGTCCGTACGGATTTCAATCACGCCTAATGGATGTCTATGCGTAAATTCAACGTAAATAGCAAAAAGTTACTACACATGCGCAGTTATTCCGATCCTAAAAATACGCACTGAAAACAGATCTGTGAATACGGCCCATTAAGTGTAATTTTAAAGCAAAATTAGAAAAAGATTATATATATACCTCGGCCTCTCCTTTATGTCAAACCCTCCACTGGCTTCCTGTCCGCTTCAGACCTCTCTTTAAACTCCTTACCCTCACCTTTAAGGCCATCTCCTCATCCACTGCTCCCTACCTCTCTAGCCCACATGAGCAGGACTCTCCATCCTAGTGTTGTTCCTTCCTCCACCACTCCCCCCTCACTTCATACCCTCTTGTCCCTCTCTGCTACCCTTTTACCCCATCCCCACCTGGTCTCTCCCTCTCAACCTATCACTGCGCTTTATCTCCTGCTCCCTGATCTTCCAAGCTTGGCACCTCGCATTTTGGCTAGCGTTCTGTGCTTGATTCACTTTATTTTTGATATTTTTAGTCATATTGGGCCGGATCCAGAACTACGTCCGTCTTCCATGGACGGACGTAGTTCAAAAAAACAGTAGCTACTGCGCATGCATAGTAGCTACTGTACGTAATCTGCGTATCGTTTCGATAACTAGATTGCGTATATGAGGTCTTTTAGACCACATATACGCAATCTACGTATCGAAACAATACACAGATTACGTACAATAGATACTATCGTTCATGGAATTACGGCCGTCTGTGGAAGACGGCAGTAGTTCTGGATCCGGCCAATTGTGCTGAAAAACTGTGCATCCATATTTGGCATAAAAAAATAAAGTATTCTTTTTTTTCAAAAGTCATATAAGCAGTGTGACAGGTGCTGCAGCGCTGTTGAAGGCGACTACCTATTGCTATTGAATGACACTGTCCAATAAATCATATCAATGTACCCGATACGACCATTTGCTACAACAAATAGACAGTGATTATGGTGCATATACATACGATACCTTACCATATTGTATATTACCTGTATATCGCATCCGATTGGTTACCCGTCTCATGCGATATATTAGTAAGATTTCCCATTTGCTTTCCTTTATGATGAATTCTCTGTGTTTACGCTGGTCACATGGGCGCATTTTGGGCCGGATCCTGATGTAAGAGAACCAGCTGTTGTAAGCACGCTAAGGGCCGGATCCAGAACTACGTCTGTCTTCCATAGACCGCATATACGCAATCTACGCATCGAAACGATATGCAGATTACGTACAGTAGCTACTATGCATGCGCAGTAGCTACTGTTTATTGAACTACGTCCGTCTATGGAAGACGGACGTAGTTCTGGATCCGGCCCATTGTATTTATATATACTATGCTGTCCATCCCTACCCTGTATGTCTGTACTGTATTTTGCGGTACACCTTGTGGCGCCTTATAAATAAACTATTATATATATATATATATATATGTACATAAATAAATATGTCATGTAATTAGGTCATAGCAGCTATGCAATACCAAGCAACAGACTATAGGGGGCAGCAAAATGTAGGAAGAAATGCTTCTCTTTTAGACCTTGTTGTACGTGATGGTCACGGTGCCTCAGTTTGTGTTCATTGTATACAGATCAATAGAACAACATTTTTCTGGATTTATGAAAGGCATTAGAGAGGCACAATCCCCCCGCAGGCAGCAGAATGTTTTGGAAGCTTCCTTTATTGTCCGTTTTTATTTGTTCGATGTACCACCTATTTATGATATAATAGTACTTATAGATGTATAATTAAATTCATGGGTTGAATTATTACTGAAATGAATATAAGGCACATCTGAAGAACCAGGTGACGATATACAGGACAGTGTCTGATGCTCAGCATTCTAGGCTCCTATTACTACAATATGTTATATTGATAGAGCATTTTCCTGTTGCGTGCACATCATTCTGAACACAAATATTAGGCCTTTATGGGATCCAGACATAACTGCAGCCCTGGTATATGACGCAGGATGTGTATATACACAGGGAAACCTATCACAATGCAGCTACCCGACCAGGTGGGGCACAAAAAAGCTCATTTTCGTCTGTCTCTATTTCAAAAATATTATTGATTATACACTGTTATTAATAATGGGTAATTATGAGGAATTTATTTTTTGGCATACTTACCCATTCATTCATTCTGAAACTGCCGCAGCAGACATGTCACCCGTTGCAGATCCACCGCAAACCTGCCGCACTGGACTGGACAGGTGACTATTACAGGGGAGTTTATGGGGTCTTAGGGTCAGGCTGCGGGGAGGGGAGTCTTAGAGTCAGGCTGCGGGGAGGAGAGGGTTAGGGTCAGGCTGCGGGGAGGAGAGGGTTAGGGTCAGGCTTATTACAAAGTGATGTAATTGATAAAGTAAAGGCAAAAAAATATTGAAAGCAGTAAAACAGGCATTAGCACTGAAACGACAAATCCCAGCATGCCCTAACAACATAAGCAATGCTATACCTATGTCTGCAGCAAGAGATAAATATTAATCTTGTAAATCCCGTTCTCGGAGAGCTTGGCGCCCGACGCAGACCCACCACCACACCGGACAAGAGGTTAGTGTATAATTAGGGTTAGGCTTTGGGGAGCGAAGTCTTAGGTTCAGGCTTTGGGGAGGGGAGTCTTAGGGTTAGACTGCAGGGGGAGGAGTCTTAGGGTTAGGCTGCAGGGAAGGGAGGTCAGGCTTCAGGGAGGAGAGGGTTAGGGTTAGGGTAATGGAAGGAGAGGGTTAGGGCAGGCTACAGAAAGGAGAGGGTTAGGGTAATGGAAGAGGAGGGGTAGGGCAGGCTTGGCAATAAAAATCTTGGGGACCGGTACACTCATGTATTTGGGGGTCCCCATCCCTGCTCAATAGTGCATTATTGCAGGGGTCCCTCTGAACCAAGGAGCCTGTCACAGCTGCCCCCCTTGTCCCCCCTGTTGCCGGTCCTGGGTTAGGGTAAGCATTAGGATAAGGGTTGGGGTTACATAAATACTGACCTGTACTGTATTTTGTTATTGACACCTTGTGGAGCCTTATAAATAAACAATAATAATAATAATAATAATAATAATAATAGGGGATGTTCTGGCTGTTACAGTTATCAGAAACCTTTGCTGCTCTCTAACCAGGCTTAAGGGAAGAATAAAAAATTGAAGAATAATTATGTAAAAAAGTGTACATTATTGTTTGTATAGTTATGAAATACTATGTGCACTGCATGAAATCTATATATTTTTATTGTATTTCAGAATGAAGCAGATGTTCTGGAAAGACATTCCAAACCCCAAATACTGTTCCTGGGCTCAAGGAATCAACTTTCAAAAGGTTAGTCCAGTCTGTATGTAGCTGTGCATTCTGACCAATCCAGACTTAAGAGGAATGGACTAAATCCTCATCTCTAATACTATCATATTATTACACAGATACACAGATACTGACCAGCGTTACTATCACACTGTTATTTATCACCTCTCATCTCTAATACTATTATATTATTATTATATTATTACACAGACACTGACCAGCGTTACTATCACACTGTTATTTATCACCTCTCATCTCTAATACTATTATATTATTATTATATTATTACACAGACACTGACCAGCGTTACTATCACACTGTTATTTATCACCTCTCATCTCTAATACTATTATATTATTATTATATTATTACACAGACACTGACCAGCGTTACTATCACACTGTTATTTATCACCTCTCATCTCTAATACTATTATATTATTATTATATTATTACACAGACACTGACCAGCGTTACTATCACACTGTTATTTATCACCTCTCATCTCTAATACTATTATATTATTATTATATTATTACACAGACACTGACCAGCGTTACTATCACACTGTTATTTATCACCTCTCATCTCTAATACTATTATATTATTATTATATTATTACACAGACACTGACCAGCGTTACTATCACACTGTTATTTATCACCTCTCATCTCTAATACTATTATATTATTATTATATTATTACACAGACACTGACCAGCGTTACTATCACACTGTTATTTATCACCTCTCATCTCTAATACTATTATATTATTATTATATTATTACACAGACACTGACCAGCGTTACTATCACACTGTTATTTATCACCTCTCATCTCTAATACTATTATATTATTATTATATTATTACACAGACACTGACCAGCGTTACTATCACACTGTTATTTATCACCTCTCATCTCTAATACTATTATATTATTATTATATTATTACACAGACACTGACCAGCGTTACTATCACACTGTTATTTATACTTTTATACCCACGACACTCCCCTCTCCCGGCCGTGCAGTCGTAGACTTACACCTCCATAGACCACTCTGATCTTTACGTGTGTAATTCCGTGCGTATATATGTCTTCCATACGTGCGATTCAGTATAGCCACGCCTTCAAGCGTTCATTTAAATGCCTCCCCCCAAACACTTTCATGTAAATTTTCAAGTACGTGCGATTCACATGTCCGTGCCTAAAGCCCTTACATGCGTATATTCTACGTAACTTACGTAAATAAAGTTATTACGCATGCGCAGTTACACCGTACCTAAAAACAAGCACGCAACTCCACGTGAAAACGGATCTGTGAATACTGTCCATCCTCTATCAGCTCTAATACTGTTTGGCAGATGACATTTCAGATGGAAGGTGTAACTTTCTACCTGTGGACAAGCTTATTTCAAACACTAGATTCAGTGCTATGACTTTTCCTATAGAAAGCTGGGGCTGAGAGGGTGTCCCCTCTTAGAGACATAAGACAGAGGGGCGGAGCTAAGACCACAAGTGGGCGTTTCCTCTTAGTCATATTACATAACAGGTGTTCCTACTTTCTCTGTACCCATCCAGACATAAAACAGAGGGCGGAGCTAAGCCCACAGGTAGGCGTTTCCTCTTAGTCATATTACATTACAGGCATTCCCTTTCTCTCTGTACCCATCCAGACATAAGACAGAGGGCGGAGCTAAGCCCACAATAGGCATTTCCTCTTAGTCCTATTACCTCTCTATCTCTATACCCATCTAGACCTCCTTACTTTGGAGATTTTTCGTGCCCTTGAGTCATGAGTCATCTTGGTGACTATGGGCCTGATCCAGACCTACACTCGCATGCAAACGTACGCTGATCGTAAGCGAAAAAAACGGCAGAAAAAAACGCACTGCGCATGTGCATAGGTTGTACCAAAGACCTTTTCATAGCGGCGATTCTGGCGTCCGTATTGTTTGCGTTTTTTCCGACGATGGGGCGTGTTTATAGTACGAACGCTGGAGTTAAGGAATGTAGGCGGGTGGGAGCCATTTAAATTGTAAAGTATGGGCGTACTTTGGCCGCTACGAACAGCGCGTCGCTACGAAAATACGTACGAACACATGGAAAAGTTAGGGTAGGGTTCGGCGGGCGTAATGAAAGGAAGGTAAGGGGGGTGTCGTGGGAGGGAAAGTTTTTACGCTGGAGCGGTAATACGCTCCGCTCTCATGCGTAGGTCTGGATCAGACCCAATGGATCTCTCTGAATCTGTTCCTTGGAGATCTGTTTGCATGAAAGAGTTCTGGATCGGTTCTGGAAGTGAAATAAAAACAATGGGCCGAATCCAGATCTCTGTCCAACCCCTCCCCAACCCCCATAACCTGCCTGCGGAAGTCGGGGTGTCTGGAACAAAGTACGCATGCCCCGAGCGGATGTTACGCAACGGATCTCTATATGTAAGGAACTTAGTTCCTTATACTAGGGGATCTGTCTGGTGTGGCATTCCTTTAAATCCGCTTGCCTAATAGGGGATAGGCATGTAGCTGAGGGTGAGGGGAGCGGCGGGAGGCACTGACGGACGTTCAGACGGCGTAAATCCGTGTTTGGAACTTAAGGTAGGGTGCTGGAATGTTCAGAACTCCATACGTGAGACTGGAGCGTCAGAGGAGTTCATAACCTTCTCACATACGGACTCTCTGACCTCTGCGAATCAGGTCCATGGTATCATATCCTATCTCTCAGATTCTGTGTGTTATTAGTATAAAGTCTTATATAAATCAGATTATAGCATTACACATACATCATCCGCATTCTGTACTGCATAGCTCTAATCCTTTTATTGCACAGTATCAAGCAGCTATCAATGTCCTGCTATTACTGGGCTTACTGAGAATAAGTGATTGCTTTCTCTTTCCGTCCAGCCAGATACATTAGAAAACCTTTTTATGAAGCATCGTGAACACCTGTCGCACAGTTTTCCATTAATCATAGAACCTGAAGCCATTTTCGAAAACCTGAACACCGACAAAGGCTGGCTCACGGACAACACAGACAACCTGTCCATTATCGACCGCCTGCTAGACGACCGCGACTCGGCCTGCGCCACAAGCCATTTTAGCAGCAGCTGCACCTACCCCGAAGAAGCAGAAGGACCCATGTACCAAGGAAGCCCCACTGCCTCCAATGTTCAATATGCCACCATCATTACTAACCCCCAACCCACCAAGCAATGCGTAAGCGGGAGAAAAATGAGCGTCAGCTCCTGCGACGGGTGCTTCTTAAGAAATAGTTCCATCGTGATTGGGAGTCTAGAGGATGAGAAACAGGCTTTTCTTATCATGGCTGGATTACAGGCCAAACAGGCCAGCAAGATGTCTTCCAGCTCCATTGTGTCATCTGAGGGGTTCTCCGAACCATCAGACCAAGAGGAAAGTTTTGATGGTGACATCTTGGAGAGGAACCATGTCTACTACATGGGCCTAGAGTCCATTCAGGATAACGCACCGGATGGATATTTCTCGGAGAACCCCTTGGTGACCTACCACATCCAGGAGAATATCTCCTACCAAGACATGGACTTCAGGAAAGACAAGTCTTCCAAATTCTTAGACAATAACTACGTCCACCGCAGTTTGGTGAAGAAGTCCTTACGCTCCTACATGCCCCAGTTTCAGATACAATCCACAAGCGATACAGAGATGTTTGATATTTGCCCTTAAAGTCTTGTCTCTTGCTTTCCAAAGTGAAAAGACTATTTTTATTTTTATTTTTAAACCTAAAAATAGTTGTTTTGAACTATGACTATTGTGAAAAAAAAAGCACATGCACATGCATTTAATATGGGATTATTTTCATGTTCTGGGCTTTTACTGTCCTGGAATATGCAGATAAAAGGGAAGATAGAGGCAGATTTACAAAAATGTTAAAATAGCAAACTGTGGAGGTGTTACTCTTATCAACCAATCATATTCAAGCTAGCCTTTTCCAGCTAGCTAGCCTTTTCATACATAAATGATAGCTAGAATATTATTGGTTGCTATGGTCAACACCTAGACATTTTCCTTTCAGTAACTGGACCCTATGATGCTGCTTCCTATACATGTACAATATTTAGAAAATGGTGGGCACTTTAATAAACTAAAGAATGAAGAGGAATAATTGCCATATACAGAAAAAAATTGCCTTTATCTAGCACCTGTAATCTACGCACAGGGGGTATCCATTTTGTGGATTGGACAATTATTTGTAAGGATGCAGCCTATCCACTCACTAGGAACCTGTGACATTACTAAGAATGCAGCATATCCAGTGACTAGGAGCCAGTGACATCACTGATAATGCAGCTTAACCAGTGACTAAGAGCCAGTGACATCACTGAGAATGCAGCCTATCCAGTAACTAGGAGCCAGTGACATCACTGAGAATGCAGCCTATCCAGTTCTAGGAGCCAGTGACATCACTGAGAATGCAGCTTATCCAGTACTAGGAACCTGTGACATCACTGAGAATGCAGCCTATCCAGTAACTAGGAACCTGTGACATCACTGAGAATGCAGCTTATCCAGTACTAGGAGACAGTGACATCACGGAGACTGCAGCCTATACACTCACTAGGAACCTGTGACATCACTAATGCTGCGTTCACATTGCCACTGCCTAAAAAGCCAGCTTTTTAGG
>WWET01000246.1:768835-780556 GCA_011038615.1 Limnodynastes dumerilii | reverse complement strand
GACCACTGGACATGATCATAATACAATTCTATTACACTATACAGACATAGGACACTACACCCCAACATGACCTGACCACTGGACATGATCATAATACAATTCTATTACACTATACAGACATAGGACACTACAACATGACATGACCTGACCACTGCACATGATCATTATACAATTCTATTACACTATACAGACATAGGACACTACACCCCAACATGACCCAACCACTGGACATGATCATAATACAACTCTAGGTTATCCTGTCATGCAAAACCAGATACTGACATGATCATAATACATTCTATTACACTATACAGACATAGGACACTACACCCCAACATGACCTGACCACTGCACATGATCATTATACAATTCTATTACACTATACAGACATAGGACACTACACCCCAACATGACCCAACCACTGGACATGATCATAATACAACTCTAGGTTATCCTGTCATGCAATATAAAACCAGATACTGAGAACTGAAAAATACTGTTAATATCGGAAATCAAGGTACACGAGAAACACAATTTATTTAGTACCTGGGCCTCTCAGTCAACATCAAGGACCTACTGTATTTAAATGATGCTTTTTTCATGATGCAAAACAAACAAAAGAAATTCCTTTGGAACACTAGGGGGCAGTATGCGACCTTGATATGTTTTATGTGGCATTAAAACTGTGGAAAATAACTTAATTTAATGATACTGTATTATTCTGAAAACCAAAATGTGTCATTGCAATCATCTGTACTTCTAGGTGTATTTTAAAAGACTGTTTAGGTTTCATCTACTGGTATGTTAGAAAACATGCATTTTCCACTCTTATGTCAATATTCTAGCGTCAATTTAATCTTTTCACTGAGGGTTATTTTATTTTTTAAATATTTGTAATATTTGCATCCAAATGCAAGGGACCCTGGATACAATGACATTCTGAGTGTGTGTCTGTTGCCTGTACACAATTGTAAATCGTCAGCTTATTGTTACTTTTTCAAGTTGTGACAGGAAGGACTTTTTTTTTTAAGCAGAAACATGTGAATTTAAAACTCATATTTATTAACATACAGGAAAAAGGTAAATGCAAGGCAGGTGCAAAGTTACTAACATCTGTCTAGTTATAAGTGCACTTGTGTTTGAACAATATAAACTTTACAAGTTATCTACCAAATGTGATTTAACAAACACTGAATTACTTTAAAGGCTTTTAACACTGTCATAGACTCCAAGCTCTCAGCATGTCATGTGACCACAGAAGCAGGAGGAACAGAATATCATTCTTCCAATAGAGCTCAAAGGGACATTCCAAAACCCCTCTGCTCACTACATTATATGATTGTGCACACAAACATACAAACATTAATAGTATCCTGAAAATAAAATGTCAACATTTTAATCTGAGTTTTGTCATTGAATTTTAGCCTATATCAGGGTTGCTGACCCTTTATTTCTTCCCTTACCGAGATCTCAGAGAGACGAACGGGGCGCTGGTTTGGAGGCGGGGCATGATGACGCAACTCAGTCGTTCACTAGAAAACTTCCATATGCCCTATCCTTTAATTACCTGTATAACCTTTGCTTCTCTACATATATAAAAGCCATTCTGCTCCTCCCCGCTATACGCATGTGCAGTAGTGTCCGCGCGTTGTGACACTACTGAGCATGTGCGTTAGTTGGGAGCAGGGTTGCTCTCCTCCAAATGTCCATAAACCTCCCAGTCAGACTCCAGTCCCCTCTTCCCCCAAGTGCCCAACCAGTTGCCATCCCCCACACCTAGCCCTCGTCTCTATTCACCCAATCTACCGGCGGCACCGACGCTCTGTGCCGCGGCAGCTGACTGGTCGGATGAGGCTTCTTCCTGGATGAGGAGTCTCTGTCATTCAGTAAGCTGCCGGCTCGAGGCGCCCGTCTCCTCCACTTCCACGCTCACTTTGACGAGCGTTTGGCTAGTCCTATATAATTTATTCACCCTTCAAGGAGCAGTTTAACCTTGCAATTACTGTTTATTTTTATTTGTTTGTTTTACACTGTCTTCCAGCACTGTATTCATTTACCTCGGGCAACCACTATTGTACTGTTTACTTGGCAGTAGTCAGCAGCTCTATTTTATTATATGTAGGGCTGTATTCAGAGAACCGTTTTAACGGATAGATGTGTGCATATTTTTGCGAACAGACCAACTGCACATGTGTAGTAACCTTATTTACGCAATTGACGTTGAAGAAACGCACATATGTGCTTTAGGTACGGACGTGAATCGCATGCGTGGATGTGCGTACGGATGTCTAACGTAGAAATACGTGGGCGCCAAGCAAGAATGCACGGAGAACACATAAGCTCGCAAGTTCACACGGAAAGCTAAAGGTGGTCTATGGAAGTGTGAGTGTGCGAGAACACGGATTTGCGAGGGGAGTGACTAGGGTTTTGGTGGGTGTTCCTTGCTATGTGCGTGCTTTTATTTGCGTTCGCGATTGCAAACGCATTTCTGAATACAGCCCGTGATGTTCACTGAACCCTCTTAATAAAGAGTCATGTGTTTGGAAGCCATGTCTGGGATCAGCAGCTGAAGGGGGCTATTGGTCCAGCTGAAGCTATTTTGGAGGCATTAATGGGTTCCTCTAAGTGTGTTGGCTCTCAATTTGAAAACCCTGATAAATGGCCCATGATTGGGGCTCTCGTTGCTTGGTGTTAGGGCCACCTCAGCGGGAAAGCCTGGAATGTGGCAGGTGGATTATTCTACATGTGCAAATGTCTGCAAGTAAACAGTTAGCATTTTATATTACGACTAGAATGTCAGGGTGCGGTTCGCTAATTAGGTAATCTGTCTTGCAAAAGTTAGTCTGCCCTCAGAAAGGATGGCTCCCGCGACAGCACGGATTTGAAACAGCGTAGCGGCGACAGATAAGTTTTCTTAGCCCTAACCTTAACCATACCTTTCCTGACACTTAACCCTAATCTCTATGCAGCTTAACCCTAACCATCCCCTAACCTTAACCCTCCTTTCTCTGCAGCCTAACCCTAACCATTATCATCCTGCAGCCTAACCCCTAACCCTACCCTTCCTCTATCCACAGCTTAACCTTAACCCTAACCATTGTCATCCTGCAGCCTAACCCTAACGTTAACTCTCCTTTCTCCGCAGTCTAACCCTCCCCTAACTCTACCTAACCTGCATGTGGGAATAGTGCAGCCTTGAAAACTGGCCCTTCATACCGGAAACTGCATCCCTGGTGAATGGCAGGCAATGTGATTGGTCTAATTTTTACCTCCTTTGTCTCCGATTTTACATGAACCTGTTTTTATCATCTAAATTAATCTGAGCAACCTCCAGTCTGTGTTTAAAACAATATCAAAATATCAATATAAAATATATAAATATCAATATAAAATATATCAATACAAAATAAAACAAAAACTAGTTTTATATATATATTATACCCTTTGCGATTTATGGTTAGACTAAATGTTAAACACAAACACTCATTTCTCTGTGTATTGTACTGCACATACTTTACCTATACAAGCATAGTAATAATCTATAGATTAACAGTGCCCCCTAGGGGATAAATAATTACATTGCCCCAACAATATTTTGAACATTTTTTTTCCCACAGTGGGGCACAATTTTATCCAGCAACAAAAGGGATATGCAAATATGAAATAATCTTCAATTAATTTCTTTTTAATCTGTCCCTTTAATGTGGCTGTTTTGTACACATTGATCCCAACTGGTTGGTTAAAACAGAAGATCAAGTTCAGATCCTGTTTTCATCTACAGAAGGAAATTGCGACATGTAACCACATAATACGGTTCCTTTGTTTTAAGGTTTATTTCTGTTCTGTTTACTTTGTAATTTAAGATGATAAATGGCTTTGGTTTGGTAGTGAAAACAGGGGGTGATAAGTCTCTCGGGGAGCCAGAGACGCTGTGTGGGAAAACAAGGCTCGATGACGTTTTGGTCTGTGTTTCTGGGTAGTAGGAACGTTCGGCTGGGTTGGAGACAGGAATTCCAGTGATTATTGGGAGTCTCCTTGACAACGGGTTAGGTCAGATTCTAACAGAGATGAACAAGAAGGATTCTCAAGACAAATGTTTATCTGAACGTCTACATATGATCTTCATTTATTGACTTATGTCCAATCAGGGAAGGTGCTTTAGTATATGTTAATGTGCTTTAAATTTGGTCTTGCTGGGGCTGAATTTCTGTAATGAAGGGTACTGGCCCGTTTCCAAATAAAGGACTGATAAAACCTGCATTATGAACGTCTGACGGGCAATCACAGGGAGAGGAATTAGTAGCAGAGAGAGAAGAAGTGATGTCACTTTATAGGTCATTGGTGCGGCCTCAGCTGGAATACTGGGGTCAGTGCTGGAGCCGTATCTCTAGGACATAAAGACATTAGAGACTGTGCAAAGAGCAACTAAGATGGTGCATGGCCTGTGTCACACACCATACAGAGAGAGACTAGAGGAAGTAACATGTATAGCTTGGAGCAGAGAAGAGCCGGGGGAATATGATAGCAGCTTTCACATATATCAAGGGGTGTAACCTGGCACAGGAGGGGACATTATTCAAAGGAAGAGATGTATTAGAACATGAGGACATGTGTATACACTGGAGGGTGGGTAGTTCAGAGGAAATGTGTGCAAAAATAACTTAACTGAAAGGGTGGTCGATAAGTGGAAAAACCCATTTGAGCTGGTTGAGAATAACAGTAGAATAGTTCACACATGCTTGGAATAAATAGAAGCATATCCTAAATTTTTAAACTAAATTGAGAGTCAAATACTGTAGAACCTAGAGTCAATATTGTTAAAAAAAAAAAAAGAAAAACGACCGGGCAGACTGGATGGGCCGTGTGGCTGTAACTTTCTATGATTTTATATGTGAAAACTTCCATACAATTGGAGGTCTCCCTAAAGCCCTCCTGATAATTAGCCATAATTCCTATTGGCCACTTGAATACATGGAACCAAATTTGGAATTGCCCTGAGGAATCTAAAGAGCCATAATGAAAATAAAAAAAATAATTATTAAAGATCAGCTGTTTAGTAATTGGAACAAGGGTAATTCTATATATAATACATTTTTATCATGGAATAACAGTTATTTACCATTATTTCGTGAATCTGACACAGTATTAGCAGTTTTTAGTTTTGCACAGAGTCTAAGTGCTACTGCAGCAACCAATCACACGGCACATGATATACTAATCAGAGAGGCTTTGAAACATAGGGCCTGATCTGTTAATCTGTTTTCCCCTCTTGCCCTGAGAGAGACTGAGCGTCTGCGAGTGACTGACAGCCATATTTGATTTGTAGGAGGCAGATAATACAAGAAACGCATGCTTTAAGGACCGGATTCACAACCCATGTAATTTTTTACATACGTGCCCAATTTTTTCGATTCAGACTACAACGCAACCGGCGTAACTATTTTATGCTATCTATGCAGCGTTTGGTTACATAGATTGCGTACATGCATTCTTTAAAGACTTGAAGTTACTTGAAGAAAGCAAAACAAAATAAAGAGTCCCCCTAATCATGAGTATAACTACGGTTGATGCGAGGGGCGTGGCCTGGAGGACCTGCGGCAGCTGCTCCCCTACACTATAAACCAGAGACTGACAGCTTAAAACAACGCTTGGCGCTCCATGTATGAGTGCTGAGCACTATAGAGCTATACAGAGCTTTCAGCCTCTGACAGCTCCTATCAGACAGCGGCCCCACCCAGCACCGCCCCCAGTACCACCAAGCTCTGCTTAGCCCCGCCCACGCGGACCCCTCTTTTCTATGGAGTCCACATTTTTCACCTTCCACCCCTACCCCTAGTACAGCAAAAAACACCCCAATATGCACAAAGAGAGGCAGAAGTGATAGAAGGGAGATTAAAATGATTCCTTACTCCACATGACAGTTATTTCAGCAATGTCCCCTATCTTGCACATCTTCCTAATGGATCATGCTGCTTTATTGTCCCCCCACCAATGATCAGGAGTCATTTCAGGGAACATATCCCGCTCCTAGATGTTTTGTCTCCTAGATGTTTTTCTCCTAGGTATAATCAGCGTGCAGAGTTTATCATAATACATTCAACGCTGAATCGCTTTGCTCATTTTCCTTGCCTCATTGTACAGGCTTCAATTATGCTGCCTCATCTTGTGATTAAGATATCATCTGTGTTGCATTAATTAATTAGCTGAAGTTATGCGAGCATCTGGTTTTAGCCATGAAAACGCTACATACAAATAGCTCAATATTTAACAGAAACATCAGGAGACACATCAATGGATTTGTGTTTAACATGGGAAAGATTATAGACGGCTAAAGATGTAACGATCTACAGAAATGGGGATGGTAATGGGGAGATATAAGCGCTATGTATAGGGGCAAAGTCTAATAGATCCTCATCCGCTGCGCAGTGAAAGCCGAGAGGCGCTGGACATTGGGCCTGAATCATGGATAAGTTATGCGCAGATTTGCAAATATACGCATCTAATTATCCTATCCTATTTACATGCCTCCCCCCGCCCACTTACAGAGTTATGACACGCCCCTTCTTATCTCATTAGGCATAGAGTTCACCTCCGTGCGTAACGGATTTCTGTGTGTAACATATGGATGGCGCATGCGCAAATTGGTAAAAAAAAACGCCAAGATACGCACAAGGTTTGCATACATTTATGTACGTTATTAAGCGTGAATCAGGGCCTGGGTGTGGTTCTCCGGTTAGGAAATAATTTTTGCGATCGACTATTTTAAAAAATCATTTGCGAGAAGTTTAAAATTTTCCAAATGAGTATTTTAGTAACTAGAGACCGGATTCAGACCTTCACACGAAAGCCGAATTCTGTGCGCTAGATGCAGAATTTGGCAGTCGGATTGGCAATGCGCAAGCCAGATGTTCCGTTACGAATCTCCATACGTATGGAACTTAGGCCTGTATTCAGAGTACCGGACATCCGGTGTTTAGCGTTTTTACTACTGCGCATGTGTAGTCATTTTTTAACATAATCTACGTATCTTTTTCTTACGTAGATTGCGTAAATGCGGTCTGAAAGATACGTTAAAAAATGACTACGCATGCGCAGTAGTAAAAATCGCTAAACACTGGACCTATATGTTATACGTCCGGTACTCTGAATATGGGCCTTAGTTCCGTACGTCTGCAGATCATTCTGACAGGGTGACGCTTTCGCTCCGTATGCCTAAACTCCATAAGGTGGACGGAGGGAGCATTTACATTTTACAGTCTGGGTGGGATTAAGGGGTTAGGCGCGGATCAGCGGTCATATGGAACGCTGAACCACACGTGTGATTATACCAGCGTAAGTCCCTTAAACTCCGCACGAGAGAGGGCAGTGACGGGGGCGATCACACCTCTCTTCCGTGCGTGCAGTAAACGCACAGAGGTCAGAATCCGCTCCTAGGACTGTATTTAAATGAAAAATATCGAAGTACAATCATTATTTTAAACATATTTCTGAAAAAGAATAGGATTCAATTAATCTTCATACATTTCAAAAATAAAAGTATTTTGAAATTTAGAATTTCTAGAACATACAAATCAGAATAAAACTTACCATATTTCCCCATGTATAAGACGCACCTTTTTTGGAAAAATCTGGTGTCCAAAAACAAGGTGCGTCTTATACAAGGGGGTTACCATTTTAACCACCGCTGGTCTGGAGTCAGACTGGTCTGGAGTCTAGGAGGCTGCAGCCCCACTCTCCCCTTTAAAGTTTTCTTACCTTTCAGATCATCCAGCGAGCGGGACTTCATTTCCCAGTCTCCGCCACCGCAGGACGTCATATTCTGGCCGTAGTCCCGCTCGCTCGATGATCTGAAAGGTAAGAAAACCTGAAAGGGGAGAGGGGGGCTTTCCCCATGTACAAGATGCACTTTTAATTTTGGGAACCCAAAATTAAGGTGAGTCTTATACAGGGGTGCGTCTTGTACATGGGGAAATACGGTATTTGAAAATCAATGCGTTTCAAAATAAAGAGTTTATAAAACAAAATGTATCAGTAAAGTCATTTGAAATGGCTGTAGTGTTCTTGGTTTTATACATTGTAAATATTGTATAGCTTGGAGCAGAGAAGGGACAGGTGGGTATGACAGCAGCTTTCACATACGTCATTTTCACTCTGGGTTTGGAAAGACTCAGAACCAGAATATAAAGGATCAAACATGAGAAAGAAGGAAACAGACTTACAGGGTGTAACCAGGCACAGGAGGGAAGAATTCTTCAAAGGAAGAGGTGTAATAGAACACAAGGACATGTGTATATACTGCAGGGTGGGAGGCTTAGAAGAAATGTGCGGAAAAAGACTTCACTGAAAGAGTAGTTGATAAGTAGAATAACTTCCCATCTGAGGTGGTTGAGGATAACACAGTAGAAAAATGTATAGCAAAGAGGCAGGGCCTGAGTCTGAATGGGCAGGACTGGGTGGAGACTTACAGTATTGGGGGTGGGGCTGAGTGGGCCCTTCTGCGTGAAAGAAGCTGACAGCTTAAAACAGCGGTAAACGCTCCATATATGAGTGCTGAGCGCTACAGCGCTATACATACATACATACACTCATACATGGAGCTATACATACACACACATACATGGAGCTATACATACACACACATACATGGAGCTATACATACACTCATATATGGACCTATACATACACTCATACATGGAGCTATACATACACTCATACATGGAGTGCTGAGCACTGTTTTACACTATCAGTTTCGTTTGATTACAGTGCAATGGGTGCGGGTGCTCCCCCTAAAGTTATGCATCTGAAGCAAATACAAACAAAACTAACACAACATCAATGATTAAGTACAAGTTACGACTAAATAACGCTCATTACGTTAGTGATGTTTGTGGTGCACACCTGCAGTGTTACCGGCCTGTTAAACCACTTCCTGGGTTCTTTAATTCTGGTTCAAAAACCATATTTACCTTTGCATATAAGAGACGACTGCATTTCATTACCAAGTCTTTTGTATTACGGGACTTGCAATTTTACATGCTTAGACAGAGGACAATTAGGGTAATCCTCTGACCTGACCTTTCCTCTAAGCAGTGGTTGTAATTGTTTGATGTATGGCCTTCGTCTTGCAGAAGTGTGTATCTACGAGGCAATACCGGCCCAGCAACAGCGCTTTATCATAATACCGCTCACCGAAAGCTCCAATCAACGTCAACGCTATAAAGATGCTCAGGGTGATTTTCAAGGCTCTGCTTAAGGGATTTCTCTCAAACATATTGATTTTTTTTATTTTTTTAAGAGAGAAAATGTGGCTTAAATCGGTGGATAACCATTCTGACAAGACACAAAGTACAAAGAGACAGCTAGAACAGTTCAAAGCCTCCTCTCGCTGACCCAGATTTTAGCAGGACTCCTTGTTGCTGGGTCTAAGTTTGGGGGTGGGGGTTATTTAGAAAAAAAATTTAAATTGTTAAAGAAATCAAACTTTACAAAAAAAAAATGTTTAACTTAATTGAAAATCCTGCGGTATTCTGAGTTTCTGTTTCTGGGGGGCTGAGAATTGTCCTTGGTGATTTTTTTGCACCACGGTTAATAGGTCTCAATGCACACTTGTGACACCGTAGACCGTCTTGGGCCTCTTGTATGGGAAGACATCTGCTTTGTGTGTTGTGCACTTATTTGAGTGCCGTGTTTGGAACACAATTCATGCGGTCCAGAATCCTGATTGTTGCTCTATTGTAGGTACTCTTTTACTGACGTCACTTATTGGCCCTCAGGATGCACACGAGAGTTGGTGGGAGCGGGATCTTGGTCCCCCTCCTGATGAAGATGTCTGGGATGTCAGGACCCAGGTAGCTAAATCCTCAATCTCCACTAGAATTAAAGAAAATGCATATAAAGGTATACTATAGATGGTATCTCACTCCTGATAGGCTCTCTAAAATGTTCCCTACAGCTTCCTGTGCTGGCGGGGATGCGGAGAGCCTGCCACCGTTCTCCACATTTGGTGGACCTGTCCTGTGATCTCTTTCTTCTGGGAATGAGGATGTGCTCTCTTAAATTCTATTCTCCCGTTCCCAATCCCTAAAGACCCATGGACGCTCCTCCTATGCCTCCCTGTACCAGATCTTGACAAACACTCCACTAAACTTATCTCCCACATTATAGCAGCGGCCAAATGTCTTATAGCAAAGTCATTTAAAATCACCACGAGCTCCTCAAATGTCGGCCCTCTTGGCTTCTGTCTGGTTTATCGCGAGCATGGAGAAAATATATCTTATCATCTTCGTTACCACAACAACCTCTTTTACCTTGTTTGGTCCCCCTGGCTGGAAGCCCAATCCAACCCCTCTCTACACCTTCACTGAGAGAATAACTGATGTAATAACTGATGTAATAACTGATGTACCTTCATCAATCATACTTCCACTTCTTCCCCTCCCATTATATGCGGCGACCCTATTATTACCCTTCCTTCCCGCCTCACCCCCCATTCATGTCCATTTTCCTATAGACTCCCCACACAATGTTGCTCTCCTCCTTCCATGATCCATCCTCATCGCTTTTTGGGGTCTCCTCCTCTTCCCCTTTATATAATTTAATAGTGTTCTAATCAAAATGTTTATTGATACCCACTGTATCAAGCCCCCAATTGAATGGGCAATTGAATGTTATTTTCTTGCCATTTTGTAAACTGGACATCACGTTAATAAAGAAAATGAACCAGAATCCTGATTGTTGGCATGTAGATGCCGTTGCGGCAATCTCCAGTTGGACACTGATTCAGACAACAGCTTAATCGGTGCTGACTTTCTAATAAAGAATATTTGTATATCGGAATGGGTATAATGTCAAATGTTCCTATTGCAACAAGGTGCCTGTTCCCAATGCTGTTAAGGTTAAACTGCTAAAAAGTGATATTAAGGGTTAGGCTGTAGCGAGGGGATGGTTAAATTTAAGCTGTGGGACGGGGATGATTTGGGTTAGGGGTTGGTTAAGGTTAGGCTGCAGAGATTACGGGAGGGAAGAGATAGAGGCCAGTACTGGGACGAGGCTTAATTGCGTCATCAGGTCCTGCCCAGTCCCTGGTGCGGGAGATCCCTTGTAATTACACAGTGCAGTTGCACCTCTTTTGCACTTGTTTTATATAACTGCCAGATTTTTTATGACATCTCGGCATCCATGAAAATGGCCGCCTCCATAGGCCTTACTGCAGGGAAATAGGAGACAACTTCTAAAATTAGTCATCATAACGCAATGACTTGTAGAACTGAATCCGCATCAGGGAGATTGCTCTTTAGGCAGTCAGGGAGATCACACACTATTCAGAGAGAACTCCCACTCTTCAGGGAGTCTGTGAGATCACCCTCTTCAGGGAGTCAGAGAAATCACCCGCTCTTCAAGGAGTCTTCCTATTATTAAAGGACAGCTGGCAACTGTACATTAATTGCTACTCACCTACAGGAGGTGCCTTGACACGGAGCAGGTGACATAGCCCACTATAGCTATATTCTGACCTACACCTCCTTTTTATGTATGTGCTGATACAGTGTTATGTGATGTTTGTATGGAGCGCCGGACCTCTCATAACAGCATTGCGCTTATCTGCTGTGTGCCTGTTGTGCGCTTTTGGATGGCACGCAGTCCGACCCACTTTTATAAATGCATCTACGTACGTTCCCATTCGCACAATCTGAATCAGGCACCCCCCCCCCGCACCACTAA
>WWET01000246.1:738704-768014 GCA_011038615.1 Limnodynastes dumerilii | reverse complement strand
TTCAGCAGTCTCCCCCAGTCTTCAACATTTCCTTTGTACCCCCATAACTACTGTCCTGACATTATAAAAAGGCTTTCATAATGATTGTTTGTTATGGTATCTGGTTATCATGAAATGCCTAAATCATACTGCACTTCTGTTGCCAGTATTCCATTTATGTGGAGACGTGGTAACATAGCAGCGATCGAAACCTTTGCCGCACCCGTAACTGTGAGGGCAGTGAGACGCGTTTGCCGTTCCGGTATCCGCCCTCTGTCCTTGTCCGTAAAAAATCCCAACCCTGAAGGAGCCATTATTGACGTTACAGTGGACCAGATTCCCACCTAATAAGCTCATGATTCTTAGATGTGTATATTTAAGAATTTAACTACGTCGTATGTATCGTCACACTGACTACGCAAGCTACATAGCATTTAAGAATATGGTTTAAACAACCTTTGAGACTCACGTAATTGCTTAAGTAAGAAGATGCGTCAGCCTCGTGACCTTTTTAAGAAGAGTGGGTAGGGGGAGGGATTTAAATAAGCTGTGGAGGGTGTGGGGAAGAGATCTCCGTGTGTATATTCCTATTTATTACCTTACGGCTCTCTTAAGTGTATTTAAAAACAAGGATTACAGGGAGGGGGGGTGAATCTAGACTAAAATCTCATTTAATTGCAATGGTTCTCTTGTATAGTCATATAGGACCATATTCACACTTAAGATCCACACCTAAATCCCCCGTGCTGCACCTACCAACCCCTCCCCCTGTTTTTAGGAACCTTAAGAGAACCTCTTAAACTTAAGAGTGCCATAGGGCTACCTTATCTTACCGTGTGTAGTTTCCTTCTTAAGAAGCCTCTCCCCACTGCCCTTGTAAACACACCCCGTGGCGGGATTAAACTAAACTAAAACTAAACTGGTGGGATTAACTAAACTACTCCATGCGGTGTCTATCTACGTAGCTAGGGGTAGATGCAGAACTACGTTTGCCGTACGTTTACTCGCGTAGCGTATTTTCGTGTGCGTATATTCTATACACTCCCCTTGGCACACCCCTTGAATGTACGTATTTTGTCAAGATACGCTTTCCAAACCCTACCTTAACTTTTGCCAACGTAACCGCAGTGATCCGCACACGTACGTATGGGCAACACGTATTTACGCAGCTAAGCACGCCCATACTGTACACTTTAAATACAAACCCCCGCCTGCTTAACGTATTCCAGACGTATTTTGGACTCGCGTAAAATTGGCACGCCCACACGTAAGTATTTACGTGACACATACGTGAATGGCCCATACGTTCACAATTACGCTATGTGAATGTGCATATTTTCTATGGTGCGCATGTGCAGTACTTACCAAAAGACGATTTTACGTCTCCGCCACGCGTAAATTCACTCACAAGCGTTGTTCTGGCCCCTAAATGGTACGTAGATTGTGTAAACGACCTACTACGCATCAGGTCCATAGTTTGTGTCTTTCCTCCTCCTCAGCATATGGAAGATATTAGCATAGAAGTTGACAGTACATAATGTTTGTAAGGCTGATGTTTACTTAAAAAGTATAAGAAATGTCCCCATTTATCTGCTCTGCTGGGTTCAGGCCATCTTCTGCGATGAATAAAATACATTTATTGAACAGTTAAGTTTCAGTACATAGGTGTGTGTGTAACATACCATGAATCCTTAAAGACCGAGGGCCGGTTTCACAGATCCGTTTTTGCGCGGAGTTCCGTGCGTATTTTTAGGATCAGATGAACTGCGCATGCGTAGTAACTTTATTTACGTTGAGTTTACGTACGTAACTCCATTATGCCCGTACTTGTGAATCACACGAATCGTAATAATTCTGCTAATTTCATAGCCTTTAGTAGAATATGTTATTTTGTAGCAGCCAACCCTTTTTTAAAATACGGGATGAGTTCCCAATGTTCAGTATGTGGGTCTCAGCGGTCAGAGAGGGGTAACTCCTCCCCCCTCCTTGATCGTTTAAAGGCTGTTACCGACAGGTCTCCTCCAAGTCCTCCTCGAAGTCACCTGAGTGAAGAAACGCGTAGGGAGGGAGACCTGTGATCGTTTCCACACTGTTGGTTGTCAGAGACGCGGCTGGTGTGCACGTGGATCCAGGACGCTGGGTACCATGAGTTAGATCGCTAACAACGCCTGCATATCTGTCTATTACATGGCTCTTACCAAGCTTGTTTGCGGTACGAATCTGTCCTATCGTGGATTGTCCTGTATTTGTTTTATTAAATGATATTGCACCATTAGGCGCCCCCTTGTTTTCTTCTCATATATATAGCATTCCGGAGCTTGACTGTTTCACGCTACCTTATATATATATCTCTATATCCATACATACACATACATACAATAAGGACGGAAAAAAGACCTCTACCCAAGACTACAAACTAAAACTGTTTTGTTGTAGGAGGGGGAACTGCAAATCTCGGGTGTTTGGGATCATACACAACAAATAGAACTTTATTTGCAAATTGACATTTTTGTAAAGACCCCTATATCCTCAGTGTGAGTACGCACACAGTAGTAAAATGGTTTCCCTAGTGGGTGTGGTGAACTTGTGGGTTTTTTTTTATAAACTTTTAGTTCAATTCTTGTTCATTCTAAAAGCAGAGTAACAGGAACTTGTTTTGTACTATTGCACATAGTGTATAGGGTTTGCATGGTATATTAATCTATATCAGACGATACTTGTTATTTACGGGTTACTCTGTACATTCTCAGCAGCTCAGGTGATTACCTGGGGCTGGATCTATTTTTGGTCTCACACTGCAGTTGGGGCATTTCAAGATAAGATGCAATATCTTTTATATAAAGTCATATTTTCGAAAAATCTGAATTGACCTTTATTTGGAGAGGTCTCTGGATCTGTTCTTTATTACCCTGGTCTGGAGTTATTCTGGCAGAAAGTGATCTACTAGAAGAGGATTGTTTTATAAATCATAAATGGCAATCAGGACGTATGAGACCTGCGCTGGATGCAAACCTGGTCCATACACAAGTCAAATGAACCCTTTGAGAAGGTGATTGTTGAGTGGGATATTGGCTTTAATTGGATGTAAAGTTATAGTTTTGTTAATTTCTCAAAGGAAATATTCCATATTCTTGCTAGTCCCAGGCTCAGAAAGTATATCTGCGTAAGTTCTGCTTTCTGCATTTTAACCTTTTTTTCATTATAAGAAATGGTTAGCATTTTTGTATATAAGCATTGTGATTTCTTTTCATATTAAATATTAATTAATAAGTTTATGTTCTTACGTATTCGCGTGTCAGATCAGTTTGGTTAATAAAGCTACACAGGGGTAAAAGAAAAGATAATTTTAAGTGAATGATAATTCTGATAAAGTATATTGTTTTACATTTGTGGGATAGAGGAACATAAGACCTCCAGTAATGGTTACATGCTGTTTGAACATCTTGATGGTGGCTGCGATACCGGTAATAACTCATATAAGAGGTGAACGTGTGGGGGGAACTAGTCATTGTAAAACAGACCTTGTGGTCGTGTTTGATTATCACATACAAGTCACGAGGCCTCAGGTGAGGTCAGGTTTGTGAAATTGCATATTTATAGACTCTCCCTGAAAATCAGGGAGGCTCCCTGCAGAGCGAGTGATTTCCCTGACTCCCTGAAATGTTGGCAATCTCCCTGATGCTGATTCAGTTCCAGACGTCATTGCGGTATGATGACAGAATTTGGAAATTGTGTCCTATCTCCCTGTATAGAGGCGGTCATTGTCATAAAGGCCAAGTTGTAATCACACACTGGTTATTATCTAAGACAGGATTTCATCAATGGAGACAGTAATGATAAATACACTTTGGTCTCTTGTGAATCAGCTGCAGCGTCACCTACTTTTATCTCCTCTATAAAGATGGAGAAGTCAGCGGATCCTATTCACAGTCTCCACAATAACACTGAAAGGATTTATTCACTGACAATGTAACAATCAATAAATACTGATGCCGCCATTTATACTGAGAAATAGTTTTCCTGCCAGCACTAGACACACCCCTGGGTGGAGCTATTCACAGGAAACACCCATTTGGTGGCACAGGACACACCCCTTTGGTGCAGTGCATTGACGGTGCTATCACAATCTCCCTGATATTCTTTGCAAAAGTTGCTAACCATGGCCTGCATTCACACTTAAGAAACAGCTGCTTCTTAGCTTCGGTCTATTACACGTGCATAGTAGGTCACTTACGCAATCTACGCACCAGTTAAGATTGCCTCTGTGTGGTCTTTAAAGAGTAGTTTAGGCAGAAGGGGGCGCTAATGCCGCCTCGGGGAGGTGATAGTTAGAAGTGGGAGGGGAAGAGGGATTTAGAGTAGCCGGGGAGTGCGGGGGGAGGCTTTCTTAAGAAGGACAATGCGCATGGTTGCTTAAGGAAGCCCTATGGCACTCTTAAAAAGGAGGGCCGGTCCAAGAGGCAGTATGGGTGAGTTAGGTGCAGATCTATCCACACCTAATTCACCCTTAATTGTGAATACAGTCCCATGTAAAGAACTGGGGACATGACTGTGGACTATTTAACAGAAATGGGCACTGTTTAAATATTAATAGAGCCCTGATATAATGTAAGGGACATTTTTTTTGTACACTTATGGGATTTGCTTTGTATACTGGTACATATATAGTGCAATGGGTTTGCTTTTTTTTGCTAATTCAATCAAGGTAAGAGGCTTTTAATGCATACTATTCTATATAAGGCAGGGAGCTTGTTCTGTATACTATTAGAGCACTATTAGAGCAGCACGGTGGCTCACAGCACTGAGGTCATGAGTTCAATTCCTGGACTAGGCCTTATCTGTGTGGAGTGTGTATGTTCTCTCTGTATCTGTATGGGTTTGCTCCGGTTTCCTTCCTCATTCCAAAAACATGTTGGTAGTTGGTAATTGGCTGATGAATAAATTAATCCTAGTGTATGTGTTAGGGACCTTAGTATGTAGCTCCAATACATACTGATATGAAATATTCTCTGTAAAGAGCTACTTAATATATAATAAGCGCTATATAAAAATCTGTTAATAAATAGTTATTGCTTGTTTTGTATACTATTACATATAAGGTAAGCTCAGGGTTGCTGACTCTCCTGGAATAGCCGGGAGACTCACAAAATTCAGGCAGTTCTCCTGGAAAGTATAGGCGATATGTGTGTCTGTGATGAAGAATGGCCTCCATTCAATATAATAAATCTCTATACAATATTACATTTTAAAAAAGAGATTAAAATTGCCCTTAATCATATACGGTACTTGTGAGGTCTGGGAATTCAATAAGAACCTTCCTGATGTGTAGTCACCATGCAAATCCACCAATTTTCAGAAATAAGTTAGAAATTGCAGCAAAGATCTTGATTGCGAATCAATACTCTGTACTCATGTGTATCTTAAATCCAACTCATCCCATCATTTGCATACATAGGAGAGAGAGAGATAGATATTTGACAGTTAGTTACCGTTATTGATGTTACCCCTATTGTGGTAGGATACCCTTAAGGTATAAACACAGTGTAACAAACAATAATTTTACTGGGATAAAATCATATCAAATAAATACCTTCCAATACAAAATATACTACAAATTGCAACTAAAAACCAAAGAAAGGTCTATTCCGTGACCAAAGTCCGCACCCTGAGAGAGAGGAGGAAGCAGCAGATCGTCCTGTCTGCTCTGTGCTGTCGGGACGTCCAGATCTCTACAACGGCAGCCTCAGTGCAGTCTGTATCTTTCCAGTTCTCCTGGAAAGCCTGCAAATCTCCTGCACTGAGGCTGTGATTTCATGCAAACCACAGCCTCAGATCCTGCCCCCCTGCCTAGTAACACTTATTTTCCTAGTGTTGTTAGGGATTGGCCAGGACTTGATGATGCAATTTGCATCATCAAACCCCGCCCACCCCCCCATTAGAAATACCCTGAATGATCATTGGTGGTCAGGCGGCCTCCAGGATGGGATGCAATTTGCATAAACCACGTGATCAAGCCCCGCCCCCATCCAAGGCATCTATCGCTTCCCTCCGGGAGATCCATTGAAACCTTGCAGTAGGAGTTTGTTTTCTATACAATGCATTTAGGGTTAGGGGGTTTGACAATGAACTATCCAATCAGCTGACCATATGCTGATAACTGTGCCTAGATTAGCGTAACACGAGCATCCGTTTATTTTCATATATTATTTTTGGTTTTTTACAAAGCTATAAAAGCATTGCCACCTGTTCCCCGTGTCTTGGGAGTGAGTTGGTTAATTGGAGCAATTCCCTTGCACCTGCACGGCCTCTTTGTTGTGATGTTTTATTTCACACGGCTAATATAAAATCGGCTAATACGAAAGTGTTGAGCAAAACATCCATTAGATCAGCCAGGAGAGCTGTCAGGGCAGTGTCATCCAATCGGCAGGCAGTAGGTGGAGCTGCTGCTGTTTTGGATTCATTATCTCAGTAAGGAATTCTGAATGAAGACCTTTTTCTATCCAAGGAATCTGGCCAGTCAAGCATATGGGACTGAATGACATCGTTTAAAAGGCAATTCACATTTTTTACTCCTGGACTCTAGACGTCTGTTATCGGTTGCTTTTAATTTTTTTTTTTAGAGCCTTTTTTTTTTTGTGTGTGTGCAAAATGTCTCTCTAGACAAGGATGGATAAGGGATTCCTTTCATTACTGCACGGGCTGGTGCGCTCAGCTGAATGAATCCAGTGGTCGTCACTTGCAAAACAAGCAAACGTTACAACAGAGGAGAATTTGCAGGGAAGAGCTGACACTTCAAGCAGAGGAGAACCCAGGTCCGTTCCATCCTTGCTCACAGTTTTTGGTACCCATCAGCTGGTTGTTGTTCTTCTTCTTCCGACCTCCTCCTCCTCCTCCTCCTCTGCTTAGACCCATTGCACCTGCCTTCCTCGGAGTTAGTTTGGCGATATGTTTTTAATGTGAAGGAACTGAGCTGCCGTCTTCAGATATGACTACTAAGGATTCTCCCAACGAGCTCTCCACTCCGGATACCGATGTCTACATCAGGACATTCAAAGAACACATGCATTTAGAGCTGGAACTTCCCAGACATTCTGGAAAAAGGACCACCACCTCCCCGAAAATCTCTCCCCGCAGTTCCCCCAGGAACTCTCCCTGCTTTTTCAGAAAGTTGTTGGTGAATAAGAGCATTCGACAAAGGCGGCGTTTTACTGTGGCTCATACTTGGTAAGAAAGGGCTATGTGTTGTGCCCCTTTACATGGAGAGAAAATACAGGGTTATGTCTGTTTGTAAGCTGTACTTAATGGCTGGGCGGTGGATTCAGAGACCAAAACTGATACATGGCATTGATTTTAAGTTACTTAGATGCTAAAACAACAACAGATCGTAATATTGTTCAATATTTGCCCCGATCTTGTGTTTTGTTTTTTTTTATTTGTTTTGGGTTTTCTTGTGCTAAAAGTGCCTTGATCTTTACACGATTCCTTAAATTGGCTGTATTTTAGGGACACCCACTGATGTTATGATCGAAGAGATGTTTTGGTAACAAAGCAATGGATACTATTGTTTTCCCATGGACATATAGTACAATTCTAACAATTCATAACCTTGATTAGATGTCCATCCACTTGCAGAGGATACGTCAGGGTCATTTAACATTTTTGCAGGTGATTCAGACTATCGATTGTTTTCTTTCATGATGTGAATTAAGACGATGTGTCCTTAAGAACAGGGAATTGCAAAGACTTGTAGCATTGCAATGAATCTGGTTATTTGATTTGAACTGTTATGAGCACTAGAGTATAACAACATGCAGTTATCGCTTCAATATATGACAATGCACAGAGGTGGCTTTGCTTTGTAGCTAACTTGGGAGGAGTCTGGATATTAACAAATGTCAATATGTTTGTCCTCTGATTATCTGCTTCAGCCAGACACTTGGGAGCAAGGAGAGAGAATCCTGCCTGCAAGATGCTGATAGCACAGATGTTGACAAACGAATGTTTAGGAGGACGCTCTACAGGCTAGCAGAAAGCACAAGAATAAAGAGTATCCATGGGGAGGCTAGAGGGATAGGCAACTGCCATCTTCACTGCCAACAGTCCTATGACCTTTACTCAAGGTTAAAGTGGGAAGAACAGGGGTTACCCATTGGTGCCGTACAATACAAGTGAGGCACAATTAGGAACGATTCCAAATACCTTATGATTCCACAGTGTCTGATAAGTTGATGGTTATTGGCTGTGAGACAGGTTGAGGATGTTTGGTGCATGGAGAAAAGAAAAGCTAGGTAGATAATTGGCTGGGATATAATGTTTCTTTTATTAGCACCATAGAGGAAATTATAATCCTCACAGGAGCGGCTAAGGAACAAGTAGACGATGGTAATGAAGTATCCACCGAGATTAGTGACCTTTAAAAGATGAACATTAAAATATATTTATTCTGAGATTTAAGTAACAAACTTTCAATAGCATATCGGAAAAAATATTATATGTAAAGTCTTTGAAAACATAATAATTGTTGCATTTCAGTCACCTGCGTTCTAAGATTGTTCAACATAAATACATGGCTTACAGTGGACACTGGGATAGCAACCAGTCCTGTTTATTTTACAGGTAACCTGGCATTTCTATATGCTCTTGGTTTTGAAGGCTGGGGTTGGGCAGAATCCAGATATTGGTAAAATCCAAAGCATTTTGGAGCATATGAGGGTTTGTCCAAGCACACAGGTCCTGATTGTGTGTGCAATAGAAAACTAGAGAAAACGTCTACTTAGGCTGCTCTGGTGTCATTTTAATATGTAAATTAGTGAGTGTTCAGATTTAATTATAATCCCTCATGCCAGGTTTTGTTATTTACCTAAAATATGGATTTGGTGCACCCCTAATTTATAAATGTAACAGAAGAATTCATTGAAGGCTATATAATTATTTATTGCTGTGTGGCTGCACAATTGTAACACCTCCAGTTATCAAATAGCAGAAATATCTTCAATAAAATAACCTTTGATTGGTTGCCAAGGGTTATAGAATCTTCATTGTGCATTTACCAGGCCACTGGTTCCATTATCTATCCTCACATTAGACCTGCACAGTTTATACTAGAAAGATGCGGAATCTTATGGTCGTTCATTTATAAGACAAATCATATTAATATATAATAATATATAATCTCCACCCAAAATATTTGAGGGGGTGGTATATATTTATTTACCCTCCTAGAGGCTGATTCTATCAGAAGTTCACTGAAATAAGTCTACACCTACAGGGCTGCCCGGAGAAATTGTACGATACTGAATTAATGCTACTGACATTTGCACATCCATCGAGCGTTCGGTGCAATCAGTAAAATGTTACTTTCCTGCTCTTTTATGAGCCACTAATCTCCTCCATGACATATATTCCCAGGACAGGTGTTTCCCTTTAACACCTTTCCAAAAATCCAGCTCTGTGTGGAACACAAAGAGAATATACTAAAACAATGATGGAGAGCAGGCGAGACCCAGCTACTTCTTGATTTGATGTCAAGTGTGTTTGTTGCAGCTTGTAACACTTGTGAATGATGATGCTGCTGCTAAAGTATTTCATATAGGTGCCAGTTTCTTTTTTCAGATGTATTGTTTGAACTACAGTTAAAGGTGATGTGTGACCCCTAAACAGAATAGGTTTTTGGTACCTGACTACATCCAAAATGAAGCAATGAACAACATATGGAGCTCAGAATCTTTCAGAAATAATTGCTAAAGAAATAAACTGATCAAACAGCAAACAGCTTTGTGAGTGTAGGGACAATTAAAGAAAGCACCTGATTGGTTGCTGCAAATTAATTAAAGCTAGCAACTACAGTACAAGCAATCTTAGTGAAAGAGCCCTGTTCAAAGACAAGACTGTGAAATTAAAAACAAGTTGTTTGTGGGGTTTTTTAAATAACATGAGACCCTGATTATTGATTTTGTCCTCTTTCGTGTGGTCGGATTGGCTGTTATACGTTTTATTTTATTTATCCAAATTTCTGCTACATGACCCCCTCTAGCAGCTTTTGAAGTCTGCGTGGCTAGGTACTACAATATATAGTATAGGTGCAATAACATACTGCATACAGGTCCATTTAGGTAGGATCCTGGGTTCAGGACTTCCCTGTGAACCATAACATTACAAGACATTATTTAGTTTTACTATAGATTTGATTTACAAAGTTATGATTTGCTATTTATTTGTACATTGAACTCCTTCAGCACAGAGTATATCAGGAGATGAGTGAGAGTTATATAGTGGAAGGAGCATGGTCCCAGCAGCACAGAGTATATCAGGAGATGAGTGAGTGTTATATAGTGGAAGGGGCAGGGTCACAGCAGCACAGAGTATATCAGGAGATGAGTGATGTGTTATATAGTGGAAGGAGCAGGGTCACAGCAGCACAGAGTATATCAGGAGATGAGTGAGAGTTATATAGTGGAAGGAGCAGGGTCACAGCAGCACAGAGTATATAAGGAAATGAGTGAGAGTTATATAGCGGAAGGAGCAGGGTTATTCAGTACCTTCTGACAAGGACACGCTACATCCATATTTTTATATTGATACAGATAATGAATGAATGAGTTGTAAATAATATATAATGAAGACAATAAATAAGCAGTCACCTATATGAATAATACAAATATAAGTGTTTATGAAACGTCCTAGAAGAGTTGACCAAAACAAGCCTAAAACACAATCTACATAAAAAATAAAAAAAATGCTAACAGCACCTTCTAGTAACATGCACAGGGATATGTCAGGGGGGATGTTAGTCCTTCAAGAACATGACCACCCGACTGCAGATTCCTGACTTCCAGCTACGCCATTCCTTGACGACCGTCTCCATGGTGCAGTTGTCAGTATAGATGTTGAACGGACTGCGCGTAGCATTGTTGCTGTACGTAATAGATGGCTAATTGCCCTGCAGATACTAGACAGGGACTCCTGGCATTCCCGCAGGGAGGAGATAGTTCTATGTGGAGTCTGCTAAATTGTTGCTTTGGAGCCTAATAATTCCAAATGACAAAAAGTCCTTAAAACTTCAGGTGCGATTTCCCAAAGGGGTGTGGCTTGCCGGTCCGATGATCTGACTTTTCTCAGTTAAGTTGCCGGCACTGAAATGGCGCCAGCATTCACCGATCTACACTTTTCTATCATTCAGTGTTGTTACCATGACACCCGTCTAATCGATCATAATAATGGCGACGTGTTTGTTGCACATTACAATAATCCTGAACCTGGACCGTATCCACACTTAAGAAGGATTTAGGTTCTTAATTATATGGAAAAAATAGCACAGCGACTCCCCTAATGTCCCCCCGGTTTTCAGATCCTTAACCGAATTACGAATGCCATAGGGCTACCTTAGTTTCATAGTCATGTGCGTAGGGCGGCTAATTAAGAACATTTTTGCCTAAACGCGCCCAGATTTCCTCATTTAAATACCTCCCTCCACCCAATCTTCTTATCTTCCTTCTTAACCTTTCCCGGAACGTGCCCCCTTTCTTTAGTCATTCACGAACCTTAAGGAAATAGGTTCATAATGGTGAATTTCAGAGCAGTCCCATATTATAGTCCTACGTAAATTAGGTTACTTCGCCTGCGCAGTATATCCCTTCTTAAATATACGCACCTAAAAAGCCGCATTTTATTAACTGTGAATCAGTGACCCCTGACCCTAATCCTAACCCCTAACCGGGGAATTGCACCAGAGTGCATTGTACGGGTACTGCCGGCAATGTCACAGCCGGAACTGGGGAGAGGAAACGGCAGGTTGTTGAAATGAGAATTGTCGGCAATGTATCCGTGCCAAAAAAAATGTTTTCTAAACCCGGATCCTGTCTAAAATGATTCAGCCGACATTAGACTCTATCACTGTCCAAATAGCAATTGGCAGAATGGCAACTATATATTTCCCAAAGTGGTCTGGAGCATACAGTGTACTAAATTCCTCGCCCTGGCATCTCTAAGCTTGTCTCTCTTTACATTCCCATCAACGCACTTTTATCTGACGCCTCCATTCCCAGTTCATCGCCTCTTCCAACCTCTCTCCAAAGATTTCAATGTTTTCTTAAAATCCATTTCATCATGAAATCTTCCCATCTCTTCTAACCACCCCCTACCACTGTATACTCTACTGGCTCACCCATCTTAAGCTGGCCTTACACTAGAGCGATTATTGTTTTGATCACCCGATCATTGGACGATAGACCAATAATTGCTCTCGTGTGTGGCCGCCTTTACCCCTTTGTCTTCGGTTTCAAAAAACTAAACGAAAACAACACCCCTTCTACAAGAGGTTTGCACCTGTGGCTGATTCGGAGGAGGTCTGTTCTAACTCTAGAATAAACCCGGCTTTTTCACAAGGCGATCTTGCCGATCACACGATAAACGAGTTTTTGCAGTGTATGCTCCAAGGTTCAAGAAGAATCCTTTCAAAGGACAGTGATCATTTATTTTTGGTTTTTTTTGTAACCTGCCTAATTTAACGATCAATGAAGGAACGATGTCAGAAGAGATGGTATAGAGATGAAAATCGCAGAGCTGCCGGCAAATGGTGTCAGCTTCTACATATGAACTGGCGAACTCATCGGGACTTTAAACTGTGGGTATTATCTTGTGAAAGTTTTTGCATTGTGCGCCCAGCTTAACCTAGGAAGCGGTTCTACATGGTCACAGAGCAGGGCTCAAAGTATGCATAGAATTATCACACCTTCCACAGAGCAACGAACACTACGCACCAGCGTGGACTTTTCATGCACCAGATGTATAGTGTTTCTAATCATGACATTTAATATATTAGACATCGTCTATCAAGATTTTATAGTACCGGTAATCATTTATTTTATTTTTTAAATTAAAGTTTAAAAAAATAGAAATAGATTTTCAATGGAAAACATATCTCCTAGAGCGAATTATTACTCATACAGAAGCAACTCGTTAAATACCTTGGTGACGTTAGCTGCCCACTGTTGTCATCAGATAGTGACTGGGAATAGTAGTGCATTCCAGTAGTAGTAGCAGATGCCTCTTAAAGGACACAAATGGAGTCATCCTCCACAGTCTGATGATACCTCATATTCAGTGGCGTAACTACAAGGGGTTCGGTGGCCCGGGGAAGGGAGCCCGTGGCAGCCAATCCCCCCCGTATCCAGAGTACCGGACGTTTAACATATACGTCCGGTGTTTAGCGATTTTTACTACTGTACATGCGTAGTAATTTTTTACGTAATCTACGTATCTTTTTCTTACGTAGTTTGCGTAAATGCGATCTATATGTTATATATCCAGTACTCTGAATACGGGCCTCGATGTGTGAGTGCTGAGCGCTACAGCACTATACATACATACACTCATACAGGGTGCACCGAGCGCTGTTTTAAGCGGTCAGCCTCCGACAACTTCTATCAAGCAGCGGTCCTGCCTAGCCCCGCCTGGCTCTGCCTAGTCCCGCCCATCCAGAGTCTATTACCTTCCACCCTTGCTCATACGGATCTAACCCCCTATTGGTAGATAATGAGTACATGCACGTCAAGGTCACTGACTGCCCCAGCTCCCAAATAATACATGTCTGTTGTATTCAAAGTGACCAGACATAAGCGTCTATAAACAGCGATCTGAGGGAGACATGAATGCACGCGGCTTTGCATTACTGGGCTGTAGTTCATTGATTTTCCTTTATCCGCGTTGCATTTGATGACATTTCTGAGTGTTAGAATAGCCTTCAGCCATGTCCCTCTGTGTCCATGTTTAATACTGTTCTGGCATAATCACTGCTGCCAGTTCAGGTGTGACATCTCGCTGCTCATTGTACGTGACATGCGTGAGCTACAGGGGCCTGGATTGTAATTATAACACAGGAAACACAATATAGCATGCATTTTATATCTATAGAAACAAGTCAGAAAATTGCCTAACTGGCTCTGTCAGCACACACTCATTAACAATCTCTATGACCTCCGTAGTGACATCTCCTCTGCTCCACCTATATCACCTCTCCAGCACCATTATGGACCCTGGATCTTGCTGTCTGGCTTAGTATCTACGTTTTTTCTAGCCATCTTTGCATTATCTCCTATAGACTTTGCCTATCAAAATGTTGCTATCCCCTTAGCTGTGTAGCTTTTTGCATACAATTGGTCCATTTGCACTCTTTGATAGCTTGTTTTTGGGACATTTTTGGCCCATTTGCACTTATTGATGGCTTGTACAGATTTGTTCTGATCTATCCTATTTGTTATATGGTGAGCCCAGTGAGTTTGCAGCCTGTGGAGGTTTCTCTTGTTTTTCATTGCAGTATACTTTTTATACTCTTTTTTTTTTATATATTATTTAATAAAATTCATTATGTTTTAAATTTACCAGTATGGAGTGCCGACCTTAGCTTCATTGCTAATTCCATGCTATTATTTCCCTTTGGTCTGGCACCCTAAAGTCACACATTAGAGATCTGGATTTGGAGTCACCCTCAAAAATATATCTTAAAAGCAAAAGGAAATCGCATTTCAGTCATATGTAGTCACAATAGTTGCTCCGTTGCCCACATCAGCTCAAAAAAGCATATATACACAAAGTTCATGGTTGGAGCGGCATTCAGAGTCTTAGAAATAAAGAGAATGATACTGACTGCGGCCCCGACGTTTCAGTTTATTGATTCAAACTTGTGTGTGTGTGAGTGTGTGTATATATCTATCTATCAATACTTATGCAAATATATCCATATAAACAATTTACAAACTGCATATAAATGACTTGTTCCAGAACTACATCTAGGAAACAGTAAGGTAAGGTAAGTGCCAGCCTTTGAGCCTTGTTGAATATCTGAACCCCTACAGACGCTGGCAGCAGAATATTGAAAGTTGTTTTCTTCATATGAGTGCTCTCTTTCCTTTCTAAACAGACACCTTGGTCATTGTATAGACTTTCCCAGAATTTCCAAGAGACTCCCGAAATTCAGGCATTGCTATCAAAATCCCAGGAGAGCCGGCAGAGCTCCCGGATCCGGGCTTGAGGTAGTGATTGAATGCATATAATTTCCTCAAGCCCCGCCCTTAGTAACCTTATGAATGGCAGCTTGGATTAGATGGGGGCAGGGCTTTACGTTTGATTTGCATAACTCACGCCCTCAGGTCTGGGCCCATGCTGTTATCTCGTTTCTCTCAGAACCTGTGGGTTATTGGTAAATGTGGGAATATGCTAATGATGGAACGGATCTGATTCTACTGCAATTGTATGTGTAACGGTTGCATGCAGATATACGATTGAATCGCTATACACTATGAGGTGTAATGTTCAACGCTTAAAGTATTGAACCAATGACACTATTAAATTGACATAATATATAAAAATAGCCGCCCTATATACTTAACTCAAGCTGCTAACCTGACCAATCACAAAGAAGAATATATTTTAAAAAATTGGTATCGCTCTGAGTAAATATATAGGACTGAATTCACAACTACGTTTTTTTAAAGTTCCGTGCCTATTTCTAAGGCGCATGCATAGTAAATATTTTACGCTATCTATGTAGCGTTTCGTTACATAGATTGCGTACATGCAGTCTTAAGACCGCAAAAAAATCGCTGATTAGGAATGGATAACAACTGAGATAATAGATATTAGGCACTCTATGGTGATGAGCATTGCAAAAAAAAAAAGCGTTGAAATTATTTGGACATCAGAAAAATGTTTCGTTGAAGTATTCTATTAAAAACAATATATTTACTCAAAGCGCTACCAATTTTTTTCAGATATATAATTGCCAGGCCACAATATTCAGGCATTCTAGTATCCGTAGGGCTAACCAGTCCCTCCGCACTAACGGGCTTCCAAAAATCCAGGGACTACCTCCGACTTCTGATAAGGTAAAATGGCGGCAGTAGCTAAACCTGAAGAGGTAGCCAGAGTGAGGCCTATACTGTACATTATAATACCAAGTCCTATCCCACTTGTGATTATAACCCGGCCTACCTTATCTGAATAGGTCGCAGTGCATTTCAATTTAGTCGCAGGATTAATGCGAAACAGGCAACAAAAACGCTCTAAAAAAAGAAAAAATCATAACTTAAGACTAAAATACAAACAATAAAGACAGAAAAGGAAACTTAACAATGAGCCCAATACTGAACCAGACCCTCCAACATAACCCATTCCATTAGGTACAATTCAATCCGCTCCTGAGCTTCCAACTGTCATTCATCTGGTTTAAATGCATTAACTGATATTTTAAAAAACTATTTGTCTCTTCAACAAAGGAGGTTACCATAGTAACTGACAGTTGGAAACTGAGGAGTATTTCGTACCTAATGGAATGGATCATGTTGGAGGGTTTGCTGAACTTTATTGTCAATAACTGTACTTTCCATGAATGCAATTTCTCACACGATGCTGGTAATTTATTTGTACATTATGAAAACAACTTCTAACAAAGCATAAATGTGGCTTATCAATAACAAACACCCCCCTTCCAGTTCCCCTTGTCCTCCTCCCAACCCACTCCTACCCTTCCCTCACTCAAGGGGCCAGATTTACTAAGCTACAGGAAAGGAAAAGTGAAGATATTGCCTATTGCAGATTTTAGCTGACATTTACTAGTATGGAATAGGAAAGTGAGAGCTAAAATCCGATAGGTTGCTATGGGCAACATCTCCTTAATAATTCTAGTCCCAGATCTCTGATCCCCTCTCCCTTTACCCTGCTACATATTTCCTGTTAATCTGCCCCTATCTTGTAGATCAGGTCTGGCCAAACTGTGGCTCTCCAGGTCTTGTGAAACTACCGGTTCCAGCATGCTCTGTCAGGTATCAGCTATGGCTATGCAGTCAAAGCATGCTGGGACTGGTAGTTTCACAACATCTAAAGAGAGCCACAGGCTGGTCAGACCTGTTGTAGCTTGTAAACTCTTGTGAGAGCCCTTTATCCTCTCCCTACTCCAGTCTCCTCACTGGTTCCTCTGCATTGATTGTTGAATGATTTGGTATTTTTGTCTTGCTGTCATCTTTGTACCACCCTGTATGTGCCTATTTATTTCTACATACAGTAAAAAAAAAATGTTTCCATGTTTTTATTAAAAAAAATATATATATATTGTTTTCAGTTATTTTGTGACATTGACATTCAGTCACAGACGCTCACATTCATCAGAACCTCCAATCACAGTCAGCATTACACTATACTACTCTACTCTTACACAGCATAGTTGGGCACGTGGCTACATGGCGTTTAGCTGTGGTGTTGCCCGTACATTATGCGCCGTAATTGCTCTAAATCCAAAGGACACCATAGTATGCGGTTTTGGATGCTTGCACATTACTTTACAGCACTGGGACCCTTTGCTGTGTTTTTATAAATAATTGTTCTTATTAATAATAATAATAATAATAATAAAAAAGCTGCAATTAATTCATATAGTCAGTCTAATTGCCATGTATACAGTCCGTAAGGCTTTCTTTTTTTCCTTGTGAGGTTACATTGGCCGCTGTTTCTGGACGCTTGCCTTGTGCTGCTCAGGATTAACATATCAAGATTTTGTAATTGACTGATAGACTTGTGCCTTTTGTCAAACGTCTACCTATGTGTCACATTATATAAACAAACTGGTTTCTTTCACACTTGCATTCCTTTTGACAGACCATTGAATATCAGCATTCCCATGAAAAAGCTGAAACTTGCCATTTTGTAGTTATTTTACAAGTTGCTCTGAGTGACATGAATTTGAGCTGTCATGGCAACCCCAGTCACATGGCACAACGACAGCGCTATATCAGTATGGGTCAAAACACAACAGGCTGAGATATATGAGCATGTGTCTGTGTAGCAGATTATCTTAACCGGTTATTAAAAAGAAAAGTGGTTTTACAACAGTGAAAAATGTATTGAAATCCACTTTACTGCATATTATTGTGGATGTCAAAGGAACTGTCTCCTGCATCTATGTCTTTCTCTGACAGCTGTCTGCTCAACTCTCTGCCTGTCTCTCTCACAGCTGTCTAGTCAGATCTCAGCCTGACTCTCACAACTGCCTCACTGACCTCCCAGTCTGTCTCTTTCACAGCTGTCTTGTCTACTCACCTCTGCACCTGTCTAACATCTAACTCGCTCACCTCCCAGCCTGTCTCTTTCACAGCTGTCTACTCACCTTTCAGGCTGTCTCTTGCAGCTGTCTGTCCTTACCTCTTGTCCTGTTTCTCACCTCTCTGCCTGTCTCTCTCACGGCTGTCTAGTCAACTCTCAGCCTGACTCTCACAATTACCTCACAGCCAGTCTCTTTCATTCACAGCTATCACATATAACTCTCAGCCTGTCTCTCTCACACACCTCACAGCTGTCTCATACACCTCAAAGTCTGTCTCTATTGGCTCAAACATTTCTCAGCCTGTCTCTCTCACAGCTGCCTACTCACCTTTTTTTCCTGTCTCTCTCTCACACACACACAACTGTCTCACATACCTCTCAGCCTGACTCTCTCTCACAGCTGTCTCATTCACCTCTCTGCCTGTCTCTTTCCTCCGCGCCTATCTCACTCGCTCAGCAGGTGATGGCCAGACAAACTGAATCATACCCAGACAGCCCGCCTCTCCCCGATAGGCAGCCAATGAATGCAGCGGGCCGCAGACTCGGCAATCGACTCCAGGTCCTGCAGGTGTGGTGAGCGGGCTCCTGCTGCGCAGCCGCGAGCCTAGCCAGAGACTATAGAGCCAGTAGCCTCCATTTAGAGCCACTACCTGATTTATACAAGGTATTTTTAATATATTTATTAGACACAAAAGTAAAGTATTGTCATTTAATTGCAAACATTTACCTTTGGGATACATTAAGCCCCGCCCTTATTTGCCCTGACCCACCCCTGAATAATCTTTAATTTGCATGACTCCGCCCAGTTTTGTCTAAGCCCCACCCCCTGTGTGATTCTCCCATTGATATATCACTTTGTAATTACAGTTCCCATATAAGAAATAAGTTAAACATTCAAGGTCTACAGAAATATACAACTTCCTGGTTTTCTTAATGATTGTAATTGAATTCGTGATCTGATTTCTGTTCCTGATCTTTTACGCCTACAGCTCTGGCCATGGCATTATTTTTTATCTATGGTGTAAGTTGTGCCAGAATTCCCACATCCCCCTTAACCGGCTGTCCAATCACAAGATGCCTGCGTCTACATTGTGTGCTACTGACTGCGCCCCTCATTGGCGTGTGCATCTGAGTATGTGCAGTTCAGTATATCACAAAGTATATCAGTTTCTCAGTCATAAACCCAAATAATAAAATGGCAAAATATTTACATAAATAATAGGTTTGCTAATAAAGGCCATTCACAATGCCCAGAACAGTAACTAGACATTTTAGTGGCAGGGGCAAGAAGGAAAAATGGTACCCCCTGATCCTGAATTCCAAGCCAAATTAGTCTTAAGTATTAACTTACTGGTGCCCCCTTAAGCTTTGTACCCTGGGTGGCTGTTCCTATCGCACACTCCTGGTTACGACCCTGACAATGCCCCCTGTAAATACCCCCATATAAAAGCCTATGTACTCTGTGACCTTTCATATTTCAGACATTTGGATGTGATGGTTCATGTGTTCTCATTGGAAGATTATCTGGAAGCATTGTACGGGACAGGCTCCAAATAACTGAAAACATTTTTTCATGCAGTTTTATTATTTTCTTTTGCACGTTTAATTCAAAGGGGCAATGAAATGTTCTGTTTGTTGAGGCAGTGTGTGTGTATTTGTGTGTGTGTATGTTTGTGCATATTTTTTTGTGTGTGGGCATTTTTGTCACTGCCATGCTTAAGCCTGCAAGAAAAATATATATTTTGACATTATGTATCTTAGGCCAGCTATGAGGATCTTAAATGTATTCTCTTTTTTCACTTGCTGCTTGTGTATTTGTTTTTTACTTTACATTTTTAGTAGTCCTACATCGAACAACTGGGAACTTCTAAACTCAAACTAGTTATCTGTATTAGGACTAGAGATGAGCTGTGATCTCTGTGTTGTGGTTCTTAATCTTTGTCGTGCTTTGGTTTTGGTTTTAGTTCTAAATCTTTCACAGGTTTTGGTATTGGATCCTGATTTCTTAAATCAAAACAATAGAAAAAAGTGCTAAAATCGTGTAATTTGCACCTGTTTGTGTTGCTACACTGCATTATGAACATCAATAAGGTGTCTGTAAATATATACTGTATATATTGATAAACAGCAGTATAATGGCAGCTGGCATCATCTTATATAGAATCCAAACTCTGGGATTCAGATAAAAAATCAGGCATCCAAATGAAGAGAAATGGTGTTTTGCCTCGATTTGCGATCCAAGTTTGGTGGAAGGAGCCGATTCCTGCTCGATTCAGATAAAGTGGTTTGCTATTGTTCTATATGCATGTCGAGTCTCTGTTGAGAGTAGACTATTGAGGACACCACTGAGCAGTCTTCACCAACCACTAAATCTCAAGTAGCATAAATCAGAGATGGTAACCTTGCACCAGATCTAGAATGAAATACGCACATCACTGGTAAGTCTCCACAGCAAAGGCTTATATACGTTAAGTGTGATCCTATATTCTGTTCGTGCATTCCCTTCACACATACAGAGCTTCCATATCTGTAACTTTTACGCACACTCCTCTGTGCGTAAGGGATGCGTTCGTAATTGAGGATCGTACATTTTGGTTTAGCCAAGTTCTTACTATACATTTTTTTAATGTATATATATATATATATATATTTATATACTTTATTTTTGAGTTTTACAATGCCCAAGTAGGACCAACATAACATTAAATTCAATATTCAGTATTAGCAGCACATCGAAGCAGACATAGAACAATAATGTTGAATTCAGATACAAGAATTTATACACTTCTGGTGGAATCCAAGTACAATATATAGACTAAAGAGTAATCATCTATACATTTTAAATAGCTCCCTCAACCCATCATATAGACCACGTCTGTACATTGGCTCGTCACACTACAATGCATAACAGCTATGTGCAGAGATGCGCAGTGTAATTGCACTGGGTACAAACGCATTCGGAATGCATAAGTACCCTGTTGTGTGGAATTTTGGATTCGGCCCCTTCTTATTTAAATAAATCAAGTCATTCATTTTAGGATACGACCCCTTTATCATTTGCAGCCTGGGAGATAGTACCAAGCACCCCCCACAAGTTCTGGCTAGGTCATGACTTATATACCCTTTCACCTCACCACCAAAACCCCGGGTTATTTCCGGGGGAAACGTCCAACAACTCGGGTTGAGGTGTGGTGAGAAAGGTCCTGGGGGACTCTACCCGGGTGTAATGACCTCGGAGTAAATAAGGGTATTTTTCCAGGTCTGACCCAGGCAGGGGTAAAGGTGCGACCTGGGTTTTTGAACCCAAGTCACACACAAAAAAAACCTGATTGGAGGGATTTGTTTATTATGGCTATGGCTCATCACACTCTCAGTGGGTTTATTAGAAACGGGCAGAGGTCACAGCATAGGTTTAGGTGCGTAGCGCCCCTTAAAATGACAACGGACGGCTTCAATAATATTGCTAAATTTGCTCTATGCAGTCGTTTTGTAATAGCCCATAGCAGCTTCTCTGACAACTGCCAATGAACACATGCAAACACTGCTCTGATTACAGCATTGTCAAAGAGAAATTGTGGCATTGTGGCGTTTTGCGGGAACACGGCGCAGCACAGCGAGACTCCTCACAGCTATAATATTTATCACAGCTTCGCTCTTACACTGACTTGTTCCTTCCCCTCCAGGTTCCAGAACATGCATATGGGGATCTGTGCTCGAATCAACACAAGATAAAGAACTTTATTTTCTAGTGTTGCTATGTTGCTAAATATAATCATGGAGAACTCTTTGGGCAATTTTGCATTTGTAAAATCATTATTTATATTTTCTTTACATGATCCGTGTGCAAGTTTTTTTGTTTTCAAGTGTTTGTAACCTTCTTATATTTTTGTTATGTTTGTGTTTGATTTGGCTTAATGAGGCGGCGATGCCAGATTTCTGGGCACAGATTTTTTTAGAGCATTTTGCAATCTGCTTTCTCAGCAATGGTTTGTAGCAACGCACAGATTGTGTATTTAGCAGCTGCTGCAGCGCAACTACTGTGATGGGTTTAGGATTACGTAGAGAAGGAAACTGTAAACAACAGAATTGATAGGAAAAAAATGGTATAAGATGCAGCTGTCACCATCATAGCTTCAAAATAAAAAAATATACTGCTAATTAAAGGCTCTCACATTTGTATCTACTGAAGAGCCTTAAATATATATAGAACAATTCTGATGCCATTATTTACAGTTGCCGACTTTTTCTTTCTCCCTTCCAGGAGATCTAGGAGAGGACAGTATGGGGGTGGGGCTTGATGACATACTTTATGCAAATCAGTGCCTGAAGTCCCTCCCCCTGCCTATAGTGTTACTGCTACCGCCCATCCTTAGCAACGCTCCAATGAAAAGGAGAGTAACCGGGACACATTTGCGTTAAATGACAAATGTGGGATCCCGTAATTGTTGGTATCAATGCCTGAATTTAAGAAGTCTCCAGGATATTCCAGGAGAGAAGGCCTCTATGCGATCAATGGATGCCTATGGACAAGGCTGTCATCGGGAAAGGGGGGGTCGACGGCCCCGGAGAGAGAGGGGGATCCGGCAATGTTCACCTTAGCAGCAGGTGTCGTGATGGCACATAAGGGGGTGGAAATGTCCCATTTCTTGATATTTCTGGCGGCCATGTCTAGGCCATGATATTGACGTATCCGCTAACCCCATCGCGTCGCCTGTACGGGTTTAAAAAAGCAGGTCACAACCTTAAGATTTCTGTCAGCAATCTGGATAGTCTGTAAGAGCATAAACGCCCTTCATATAAATTATACCCAGATCTTCCCTCTCACGTAGCGTACATGTGTTGTGCGTCTCGCCTTCACCCCACTGTCTGCGCAGTCGTTAAAATTTTGTCTGGAGTTGGTCCTTCGTGATTTTGTGCATCACTGTATAGAGAATATTTAGCCATTCATCAGTCCCTGGCCGATTACCAAAATGTCCTACAAAAACACAGACAAATATTTACAAGGGGCCCATTTTGTCGGACTACATAATGAAAGCATGCTAACCAGAGGCGGAGCTAGCGAGTTGTGGGCCCAGGTGCAAAAAATATGCTTTGGCCCTGATGATATCCCAGGTAACCCGGTGGGGAGGTTCGGCGGTGCGATGATGACGGCTGTGGGCCCTTGTATCAGCATGGGCCCCCGGTGCCATTGCACCTGTTGCACCAATGATAGTTCCACCCCTGATGCTAACATGGGGGACCCTACACACAGACTCCCTACATATAGGGTTCATGACCAGTAATCTTAGATGGGAGGTCTCCCTGTATGTGTACGACCACTTGATAGAGGTATCTAATATTTGCGATCCCCAAATGAGCAATTATAGGGCCGTATACAGACTTAGTAACGCTTGTTTAAGTCCCCTTGCAAGTAACACCTGCACATGCTGTTCCGTGCGCAATCACATCCTTATGTCAGGGTAGTGCATGGATTAGAGTCAGAATAACTGCGTGGGGCGGCGTTTAGGAGTTCCGTATACACACAGATCTGCCCAGAAAACGTAAGGTTGCTCTGTGGACACGGAAGCGTCCATAACCACGCACGACAGGGGGGAGTAAGGGGGACTTTACAGGTTTAATGGAAGTCTGGATTCGGCTCATAGGGCCTGATCCAAAGCTACGCCCTTGGATGTATTTACACTTGTCGTAAGGGTAAGATCGGCTGTAAATTCGATCCGCCCAGTGACTACTTCCTGTCGGTTTTGGCCATAGTTGTAAACAGGTCGTCCATATAATTTGCGTAAGTACGAACGAAAGTGCGTGCCTATAATACGAAAGCCGTAAGCACGATGCAGTTGGGAAATGTAGATGGGGGGATGCTTTTAAAGCGTAAAGTATGGACGTGCTTAGGCCGTTACGATCATCGCGTAATTACGACGGGACGTACTTACAAAAGGAAAAGTTAAGGTAGGGTTCTGTGAGCGTGAGGCAGTGTAATTACGGCCAACCGATGGGGATTGTCCGGGGGGTGCATTGTTTTTACGCTGAGCGTAAAAACGATCGGCGCTAGTGCGTAGGTCTGGATCAGGCCCGTAGGGTCTAACCCAGACCTACGCTGCCCGGCGGTGATACGCTGGGCATAAGCATAAGATCGGCTGAAATGCCGATCTTGCATGCGCTGGCCAGATGATCGGGCATCCGTAGTAGCAGCGTAGTAACGGCTAAGGGGGCGTCCCTCGCCATTACTATGCAAAGATTAGTGTAGGTAGGCGGGGGGAGGTAGTTTAATGAGGGATGGAGGGGTTTTAGTTAAGACGCACCTGTCCGAGCGTATTTTCCCTTGCACCGGCTGGAGTTAGGGTAGCCTTCAGCCGGCGTAAGCATTGGAAAATCCGCTGGGACAGGGAGGAGTGTCGGGGGAAGTACATGCCGACACGCTGTGCTTTACTAAGACCAGCGCATTGGTGTAGGTCTGGATTAGGCCCATAGTTCTTAAAATCACAGAGTAATTGGAGATGGCTGCACGACCTGTGAATGTCACGCGTTTTGCTCCCCAAATGGCTTGATCACAGCCGTCACTACAGAAATAATATTTGTTTTAAATGGTTATAATAAAGTTTATGTTCATTTAACAGTTGTTCTTTAACAGGAGCTTCACTTATAGCAATAAATCACATTACAGGAGTTTCACGGACATCATAAAAGAAAAAAATTCTTGCCAAAAATGAAGTTAAATATCAGGAATCTTTGCTTTATGTCTCCCCGATGTCTGTTTATTAAATGGCGCATTTACGAATTGCCCCTGAATATGGGTTTATAACTTTGATCTTTTATTCCCCCGACAGGAGGGTTAATACTCTTGAAGTGTTATGCCCTTGGAATTACGTGGTTTAATTCCACAGTAGTTGACATTCCACCTCCCTCCCGGTGGAACGACGTCCGGGAAAGTGCCACTACAAGTTTGAAGCCTGACTCTGAGTTTCTGTTGAGGCACGCCGACGGCTCTTGCAGCTTCGTCACTTTACATTTGTGAAATGCAGGGCTAATATTTGCATAGTCTTCTCGCCGAAGAAGCCGCGTTTGGGCCGCGAGAAGGCATTACGCAAATTCATTCAGGGTTCTATCAACAACATAATCACAGCCTGTGTACTGGTTCCTAAGTGCTTCAGACGTTGCTCTTGGCAGAAAGGGGATGTTTTATTTGAAAGAAGCACAAGGGAACACAAAATCCTTTCCAAATAATGTCCTTACCACATCCTACAAACCAAATACTCAATAAAAACAAACACACGGCTCAAGCCGAAAGCAGACGAACTCCGGGATGCAGCAAGAATAAAGATAACTTTTACTAAAATATAACTAAACAGAAATTCTTTCAAAGTGCAAAACTTATATAGCTTGATTTACCTTTAAAAGAATAGAAAAAAAAATGTCTTTCATTTTTCACAGGCGATGGTAATGGGGTAGATTCAGACCTAAGTTGTTTAATACGGTCGTTGGCGCAGCGTATTTACGCTATCGTAAGTACTAAGCACTCCCCTAGGCACTCATACGTAATTTATTCGATTTACGTTTGCCAAACCCTACCTTAACTTTTCAAAGCGTAAGTACGGACGTACGTAATGCATTGACGTACTTAACAGCCTAACCCTGACCATACTTTGCGACTTAATTGCCTCCCTCTGCCCACAAAGCGTATTTCCGGATGTCGTATGGAAGACGCGTCCTTTTATTCGTATTTACGCTGACGTTACGAGCGATCAGAGTTATGTTACTTAACATCTGCCGTGCGTATTCGCGGTACATACAAATTTTACGTCAGTGGCTAGCTTAAAAACGCTAGCGTAAGTAGCTCAGGATCTGGCCCAATGTATTCAGTTATTTATTTAGTAGTTTGCATAAGAGAGATACTTGGAAACTTCTGCACATCACATTATAATACATTTTTTATTTCTATTTACAGTTGAGCTAATCCACCCCCGTCCCCCTCCCCTCAGTGCCGGGTCTGCTATGAAACTTCCCTAATTCCATATTTTTTATAGTGTGCAGTTTTTAAATGGAGTTGTATTTTTTTTGCAGCTGGCGGGAAGGGGCTCACTGTATAACAGGGTTGCTGACTTTTGCCTGCTTCCCTCCCGGATCCCCTAGCGATGCATGCAGGGGGCGGGGCTTAATGACGTGATTTATGCAAATAGCGTCATTAAGCCTGCATAATACTTACCCGGTTTTATCTGTAATAGACATCGGGACGGGGCTTGATGGCACTAAGTGCCTCATTAAGTCCCTTCCTGTCCCTAGCAACACTAGTACACTAGTGTTGCTAGGCAGGGGGTCAGGACTTGAGGCCGTGGTTTCCGTAAAAACCACGGGCTTCAAGTCACTTGCAGGAGATTTGCTGGCTCTCCCGGGATACCGGAAGAACTGCCCGAATTTCGTGAGTCTCCCGGACATTCCGGGAGAGTCGGCAAACCTACTGTATGGCCCATATTTAAGGATTCCACCCTACCACCCCGTTTTCTGCCATTTGGGCCTCAAGGACCTTGCAAGGGCAGCAAGGCCCTTTGGACCTTGTTGGATGTAAATGTAGTTCGCCACTACTCAAATAACATGGTCGATGCTGAGGTTTATTTTCAAGTTAATGATTTCCGAGCAAAGCAAAATATAAAAAAAACTAATTTGCACCTTTAAAACAAGCAAAAATATAATAGGGGGCTATTATATTTTTGCTTGTTTTAAAGGTGCAAGTTTTTTTTTTTATATTTTGCTTTGCTCAGAAGTCATTAACTTGAAAATAAACCTCAGCATCGACCATGTTATTTGATCTGATAATAAGAAAGCGGTAAAGGCTGCAGGAGAATAAAATAGATTACCAGAAAACGTTCAGCAGAAATTTGCTCACTGCTTTGTATTTGTTATCGGGGCACTGACTGTACTCCTGGTGGGCATTAACTTTCCTTTTATCTACAGTAATGGTTGTAGTGTATTTTGTGTAGTGTCGGCATACCCACGGAAGGCAGCGCAGACACATTTGCCATGAATAGAGTTGAATTTATTCGGGTTTGTTCATTTCTGCATAGGATGGATGCTGCAATTTACTACAGAATCCTTGTTCCGTTCCCCCCCCCCTCTCTTTTCCATGCATGTGGTTGGATTTTGGGTGGATTGTGCACGGATCTATACTTATACGCATAGACGCACCTTTTCTCTGTGAACCGACCTAGACTTCTCCAGTGCCGCCATTTTGCATTTGTTTGAGTTGGAAAAGTTAAGGCGGGACCTAGATATCAAAGGGGAGGGGTTTGCAGTGCAGGTTCATGGATTCAGCGGACCTATGAATGAACATCCCTACATGTTGGTGTCGTGGAGATCAGAGCGCTTAAAAATTGGATCTGAACCAATCCAGGCTTCCGATGACGATTCGAATGTGGCGGCTGCAGAGGCCACTCCCCTAAATCATACGGAGATACAATCCATGGGCCCTGTCTTAAAACGTCTGCTCCACCTTCACTTAAAATGGGGATAGTGCAGAAGTCTGGATATTCAAACAGGTGCTTAGCTTCCTCTTCCCCTCCATCCCATTTAGTCGATGCGCTTTCAGCTTCCCTGCTCCGTGCCGCCATCACAAATGGTCCCAGGACAGAACTCAGGATAATGAGGATTCAGACCCATCCCGCGAATGAAGCACTTGCACCTGCGCTTTTAGCAGAAAACGCCCATTTTATGATTTTAGCAATCACAAAACGCCCTTTTTCACAAGTCTGGATCCAGGTTCCAGGCACTTTAATAGATATATATCTAAATTGTTCTTCAATATCTACCAACATTTCTTTACTGCCCTCCAGCAGACCCATCTGGGTCCAGTGGCTTTGTGACTTTACCTTCCAACACCGCAAACTTCACAAATAAGCTCAAAATTAAGCCCCACCCTCAAACCACCCTGATCTCCTCATTTAAAGGACCCTATTTGAGAACACACCCACTTATACTTGATTAAGCCATGCCCACATTTACTGCCAGCCTATCAGGTGTCCAGGCCAAATCAGGATAGTTGGGAAGTGTCATCGCATTGGCCACAACACAACGCTTACTGAAAAGGGCATGAGCAAATAACATCCTGTTTGCACTCTGGTTTTAGTCAACTGTGATGGGCAGCAGAGTGACTCTAGTAGTTAGCACTACAGCCTCCTAAAGCTGAGGTCTTGAGTTCGATTCTCAGGCAAGGCTTTTTCTGTGTGGAGTTTGTATATTCTCCCTGTGGTTTTTTCCTAGCAGGTTTATTGGCTGCTGACAAAAAGTAACCCTGGTTTGTGTTTTAGACTGTAAGGAATGGGGAAGGGACTGATGTAAATGACAGCGCTGTCTAATATTATGGCGCTATATATAAAAAGCTGATAATATTTATTACATGGAGAGATGCATAGATTTTTTAAACAGCCAGAACCCGGCCTTGAGGACAGCTGGCGATCTGGACTTTGTACACTGTGTGTTATGTTTTGTGTCATCGTGCATTTTCCTGGTACATTCTTTTTGTTTCTTATTGTTTACTGCAGACTTTAGAATGGAATCACACAAAGTTTTTCCGCTAACTTTTTTCCATGAAGCACAGCTGTCCGAACAAGCGTTCCCTTGTGTGAGGGTTACTGGTCCTCTCACCAGCGCTTCTGAACAGGGATGTTAAACACAGAATGGTCATGGCTGGTAGTGTTTTGGGGATTTTGGGGTCAAAAAATGAATTCTAAATCAAATGAGAACGTATTTTTCCACTTTGTCCATCTGTTGCGGTATCTTTGAGGTATCGTTGTGAATTCCCTGAAAAGGATTATGTTAAAGTTTATTCGCTTTTAAAATCTGTAATTATCCACCTCTTTGAATTCATTTTGTTATGTTTTTTATAAAATAAAAGGGATTCAGTCCCCGATATACTTATTTGTAGGCTGAGAAAACAAAAAAAATCTTTATTCAAATTTACAATATCTACATTTCTTACTGCCAAACTTTTTAAAACACCTAGATGATTAATCAATAAACTTTACAAATGTTATTGTCTTAGACATATTGGGGCTGATTCAGAGATGCGATTGCGAAAAGATCGCAAATATACGCATCTAAGGTTAAGATCTTAGCAGGTTACAGCCCACTGCATAAACAGTCACTCCCCTTGCAAACAGCGGTGGATCTTAAAGTTAGACCACCATTGACTAACCCTAACTCTGCGCTGTCAGTTGAGATCTTAAGTGACGTAGTAGCGTATATTTAAGATCC
>WWET01000246.1:723512-737419 GCA_011038615.1 Limnodynastes dumerilii | reverse complement strand
CTGACCAGCGTTACTATCACACTGTTATTTAGACTTGGGATAGGAAACATCACCTCTCATCTCTAATACTGTTTGCAGCAGATTAAATATGACTCCCCTGCAATCACCATGGTTTATCCCAGGAGTAACTCATTTCAAGCACTTACTTAAGTCTGGATCCAGTCTGATGGCCCAATTTGGTAAAGTCAATTACATTTTAAATGATATTTTTATTATGTTATAATCATTCTTCCAAAGCGACTGACTGAAGTAGAAGGAAAGAAAAGCAAGACTGTAAAAATCACACAATTATACGGGATGTGGTCACTGGTCCGAGCGGCCGTATTTCACACACGATACTGCCCCCAGCTGCATGGAAACCATATTATTGTTCAAAATAGTCTGGAAAATACAAATGTGCTATCGGGAACTGGAACCCATAGACGTATCTATAATGGGTGCAGGGTGAGCAATGAACACACACTCTGCACCAGAATCTATGTATACAGTAAGTATGCATATGAGACAGCTGTACAAATCCTGCACAAGGGATCCATCACTTCTTAAAACGCCCATGCTGGAACCTATTTCCCCATTCCTAATAGTGAGAGGTGGGTAAAAGGTTAGGGCTTAAGGGAAAGGGTTAGGCTGTGGGGCATAGAGGGTTAGGGTTAGGCTGTGGGGCATAGAGGGTTAGGTTGGAGGGCATAGAGGGTTAGGGTTAGGCTGTGGGGCATAGAGGGTTAGGGTTAGGCTGTGGGGCATAGAGGGTTAGGTAGGTTCCGTGTGATACTTGTTACGCTAGTGTTTCTAGCGCCCTCCAGTGAAATCACGCCATTTACGCACATTGCATGCATAAGTGGCCTGACTTTCTCAGGTCTGGATCCGGCCCAGGATGCGGAAAGCTTTGAAAATAGAAATTTACTATTGGGAACAGTAACCGTTTTAGCTTTAGGCTGTGAATGGAGGGTTAGGGTAAGGCTGCAGGATGCAGATGGTTAGAGTGCGGGGCATCAAGGGTTAGGCTGCAGGATGCGGAGGGTTAGGCTGGGGGGCATGGAGGGTTAGGCTGCAGGATGCGGAGGGTTAGGCTGTGGGGCATAGAGGGTTAGGCTGCAGGACAGAGAGGGTTAGAGTTAGGCTGCGGGGCATGGAGGGTTAGTCTGTGGAGCGTGGAGGGTTAGGGCTTCAGGGGAAGGTTAGGGTTAGGTTGCTGGGCATATAGGGTTAGGGTTAGGCTGCTTGGACTGAACGGTAAGAGTTAAGCTGCAGGGTGTGGAGGTTTAGGATTGAAGAAGGGGAAGCTTAGGGCTAGGCTGCGGGAAAGGGAGGGTTAGGAACGGGTTAAGGGTAGGGTTAGGTTAAACACTTACCTTTTGGCTGTTGACCCTTTGCGACTCCAGGAATCACATCTCCGCCGCTTTCTAAAATGTAGGCTGCCGGCAATTGCATTCAGCTGTCGTACAATGGCCTTTCCAGATAAAGACCATCGCCCCGGCCAACCGCACTCCTCTGATTGTAGGCTATGAGTCTCGGAAGTGGTTTGTGGATCTATCTCTTGGATGCGTGAATACAGCGGGGATCTGATAGCGAATTCTCTAAAAGCAGCAAAATCCAGTTTATTGTTCCACATCTGTTTTTATATTTGCTTCTAAACCCAATATCGAATAAAAAAAACCAAGTTAAACAATTTTTCTGAGCTTAAAATCACTGGAACGGAACAAAATCTGGACTTTTTTTCGCTGTGAACATCAAGGTGCTGCTAGTGCGGAATAATTGGGCTAATGAGGGGAAAATCACATATTCAGCACTCAGGAGTCTCCGTTCAGCGGCAATTACGCTCTATTCAGCAGACCAACGTGGCCTTTGATTTTCCGTTAATAACGCGGCCACCTCCTGTCCGTATACAGCGTGTAACTCGGGCTCTCTCAAGGGTCCTCTACGAAGTCGCTGAATACACTTTTGTGATGTCTGTAAAACCTCCATTTTCCAATGCAAGGATGGATATTGCTGAACAATTATCTAAGCCGACTATTAAATTGCAATTATATTTAAAAAGAAAGACATTTTCTGTGGCAGTCGGCAATTTCTTCTCGTGTCGTTAATGTACATTTTCCGGGCCGATGTGCACGCCGGGACTTCTTTAATTAGTTTATATGAGAGTGGAATGTTTTCAATTTCCAGTTTCTGACACCAGGGATGACAAACTTTTATTCCAGACTTTTTTTTTGGGGGGGGGGGAGTTGTTTTTGTTTCTTTGAATGATTAAAGTGAGATGTAAACCAAAGAGGACTTGTTTAAGCATGTTCAATAAATGCTCAGTGTAATGTGGACACACACTGGGCCCACATTTGAACACAAAACGACACGCTGCATGCGTTCCAAAGAGCACACAACGACATCCTTTGCATTGCAAGCAGTTACGGCACGGTACAGCTGAACGCAATGCCCTTAAGGTTAGCTAGGGGGCGCCAGTTTTTTCCCTTTTGCCCCTGTGCTAAAATTTCTATCTAGGGCTCTGCCTAGTGGGTATCAGGACGTCCATTAATGATTTATAAAGGTGTCTTTAACTTAGTTAAACATCTATTATTTAAGAAGGAGGCTTTTGAGTAATCTTTATACCATTACATTAACATTTAGTTCCCTAATATATTTTTCCCACATTACAAAACATATTTCCGCTACAATCCATCGAGTTTTCAGTATTTATTGTCCTCGTTTTTTTACTGTCTGAAATGTGAATTACTCAGTATTATTCTTACATTTATTTCCGTCTTTCCTGCTTTAGGAAACAAAGAGATAAAAACAGCATTTGTCATTGTGAAGGAAATATTATTTTAACGGCCATAAAATATTCAGCGGAAATGTACTGTACCTTCCCTGAGTGATATGTGGGAGAGGATTTCTCTTATAATAATATCTGCTGCTCTGCTACTTCTCTGACAGGTTAGGACGAGATAATGACAATGTCATGGTGCTCCGTGCCGCATGGGGAGGCTTTGGAATCCAACGAAAGTTTCACTGGGTTTAAAAAGACTCAGGACCAGAATATAAAAGAGAGAAACAGAGTTACAGAATGTAACCGGGTACAGGATGGGGGAAGAAGTGTATAGAACAGGAGGGGTATTTTTCAATGGAAGAAGTGTATAGAACGTGAGGGGTATTTTTCAATAGAAGAAGTGTATAGAACGGGAGGGGTATTTTTCAATGGAAGAAGTGTATAGAACATGAGGGTATGTTTCAATGGAAGAAGTGTATTAGAACGTGAGGGGTATTTTTCAATGGAAGAAGTGTATAGAACATGAGGGTATGTTTCAATGGAAGAAGTGTATTAGAACATGAGGGGCATTTTTCAATGGAAGAAGTGTATTAGAACATGAGGGGCATTTTTCAATGGAAGAAGTGTATTAGAACATGAGGGGTATTTTTCAATGGAAGAAGTGTATAGAACATGAGGGTATTTTTCAATGGAAGAAGTGTATAGAACATGAGGGTATTTTTCAATGGAAGAAGTGTATAGAACATGAGGGTATTTTTCAATGGAAGAAGTGTATAGAACATGAGGGTATTTTTCAATGGAAGAAGTGTATAGAACATGAGGGTATTTTTCAATGGAAGAAGTGTATAGAACATGAGGGTATTTTTCAATGGAAGAAGTGTATAGAACATGAGGGTATTTTTCAATGGAAGAAGTGTATAGAACATGAGGGTATTTTTCAATGGAAGAAGTGTATAGAACACGAGGACATGAATATAAACTGGAGGGTGGAAGATTCAGAGGAAATGTGCGGATAATGAGGTCAGTGAAAGGGTGATAGATAAGTGGAATATTCTCCCATCTGAGGGGGTAGAGGACAACAAAGCAGAACATTTTAAACATGTTTGAGATAAATATAAGGATATCCTAAATCTCACTCTAAATGAAGGTTCGGATAGGGTCTAGTATGAGTATGGATTAAATGTTATGTGTTCGTGTCCTTCTGGAGATATGACCTATATCGGTTACCGGGGTTTATTGTACCAGAGTCGGGTCGTTCCGTATAATGGTGACTGTATATGGAGGTTATGATTATTGTGGGATGTAAATGTCACAAAATGATTGCAAACCATGGCCCAGATTCAGACCCTTTACGTGCGTGCGGGGATCCGCCCCCTGCGCTCCCCGCTGTCAGTAGTTAATCTAGACACTTATGTGTGCAGATTGCTACCTTAAGTTTTACGACTAGATTTGCGGCCGTATGGGCTTCCCCACCCCCGCCCCCCTCATTTACATGGCAGGGATACGACCATCTGCCCCTTCTGTGTGTGTGTATTTACTGTCGTACGTAACTTAGTTACGTACATCAGTAAGTGCGCACGCGGATCATCTGGCATGCGCAGATATTCCGAGACAGGGGACTTATGCAAATGACTTACGTTCGTTCCCTGTCGTACTTATGTCAGGATCTGGGCCCATTTTTTTTTTTAAATATATCTACCTTTTGTTAGTGTTGCAGTCACGAAGTAACACATAATACAGCGACAGCCATTTCTGACCCTCTCTAATGGTTCAAAGTGTCACATCCTAACACAAGGGTCTGATATAAAACCGTGAAGGTCGCCCCCATGGACTTTGACTTGACCTGGGGCTGGTGCATGTGTTGTCATGTAATCGGCTCTGGATTGGATGCATTTGCTTGGGCCCCGCCCCTTACTGTACATTGACTACATCCCTCCACCCCTTCAAACGCCACGTCAGCCGGAGTACACTCATCTCTGGATCGGGGTCATTGTGTTGCCAGCCTTGGTTCTAATACCAGGAGCTCTCTTTGCCAGCCTCATATTTGGCTGCTAAGCGCAGTCTAACTCCTTCTTCAGAACTTGCCTCCCCGCCCGAGGGTAGCCCCTTCCTAGAGGAGGACCGTGAGGTGCATTAAACCTCCTGCTTGTGGCACCACAGCTTATAAAAAACGATTTGAAGACTGTGCATAACTTTCGGTTTGGGATTGTGCCACTGTCTGATCAGCAGGGAGTCTCCTAAAGGGTTGCTGTTTGGCCGATCAGATGCAATACATATGTCCTTTCAAATTTGGACGGGAGCGTTGAACTCTGCAAGTCTGTTTGGTTTAATCTCCAAAGAACAGAAGGTCCGTATTTATATTCCGCTAATGTTTGTATTCTGTTTCAAACTGCATATGAGTGTTGGCCAATTTCTTTCAACTCACTGATCAACAATGGTAATTATACCCCAAAATCAGCATAAAATGTAAATCACAAACATTGTGTGCCAGATAATTGCAGTGCTGCGCCAGCAGATTTCCAAGTAAATTATAAGATACTTTAATATAGCAGAACAGATGTAACCAACCTTCTCGAAGGACAAAAATAGGTAGATAATTATCGTTCATACAAAACAGGAGAACAAGTGCATTATTTCCCAGCGTGGAGGTCGCATTAACATCTGAACATATTAAAGGGGTTTCTATAAGGCGCAGGGCATTAATGGGCCTGTTTGTATGTTATCGGTGTGTTTGTATGGATTGCCATCTGGTCATTCATTTCCTTGCAGAGTCAAAATACATAATGGGAGGTTCATTGACTTGTATACATATAATGACCCATTGGGGGATAGAAGGGATATAACCAGGTACAGGAGGGAGAGGGGGATATGATAGAAGGGATATAACCAGGTACAGGAGGGAGAGGGGGATATAAAAGAAGGGATATATACAGGTATAACCACTACTACATACAATGTATTTTATTAAAAGCAACCTTGAAGGGGGTTGAGAAGCCTAACCTGTGCATTATAGTTGTGAAATACAACAGCCATTGAATAAAATACAAAAGCTCATCTATGAAATTCTATGAAAAATACTGATGGTAATATGAGATAAGACACTGTTAGCCCTAAAACTCCATGAAATTGGTTCACAAATGTTCCCCTTTAGTAGTATAGGAAATAAACGAGACGATGGTGGCTTAGAGGAGCGACTACATTATAACCTAGTTTTAATACGCACGTGCCATCTTGCATTGCAGAGAGCCTGACAAGCCATCGGCATTAGACGTATACTAATATGACACATAAAGCACACTCGACTCCAAACCTTTGAAGTAATTCCTAAACTGTCTGCTGTATCCCCCGGGGACCTGAGATGGGGTCCAATTATTTTCTTGTGCGCCGGGAGAGACTAGAAGAGGAAACACCTCCATATTCTGTCTCTCGGAGGGTAAACATCTTATTCCTCATCTAGTGGCAGAGTTATTACGCTCCTAACACAATGCCGGCAATTACCAAGTTATCAGATAAGACTCAACATGGGCTTATGTCTACTTTGTCATCAGAGAAAGCTAATTAATTAACATCTGTGTTTATTACAGGTCTCAGTGTTCAGCATAAAGGTCACATCTTATGGAATAGATTTTCATTTTTTAAAGCACTTAGATTTTTTTACATTTAAACAAGTTAAGAACCTTTTAAGCACGCCTTTTATATGTCTTCATTATAGTTATGCAAATGATTATCTTCTTTTCAAAATCTCTCCGAAGTTGACAAGTATGGCGGCCTGGCACAGTGTGAGCCTCACCTAAGACTTAAATAGTCTTTCCCTTCCCTGTGTATAATATGTGCCACACTACGTGTTAGCCCCAATAATACTATCCCATTCAGTGGGCAGAAAAGGACATCATATACATGGTTATAAAATGGCGGGATGGCATGATACAAGTCACATGTACACTGGTCAGTTTCTGATAGGTTGGGACCGTTTACTGTGATGAAGTCTCAGATGTTCTTCCCTTGTACTCTCGTAGATCCTTCTGTTATGTGTAAGTGTCCTGATCTTCGGGCCAGCGCCAAAAATGATTGGTGCACATGACAAAGGACTGAATCCAGAATTCCGCAAAACATCGGATTTATGCTTTCTAAATGCACAAGTACTCCATTTTACGCGTGCATGCAGATAGCAGTTACGCAGTGGAATGCACTGCAAACGATTGTGGATAAGGCACTTCCAGCCTTTCCGTGTGTGCAGCGTGCGTGCATGGCGAACGGGGGAGGTATTTAATCATGCAATAAGATCCTCCATTGCGCACCAGACTCTCCTTAGATTAAGTTAAGGTCCATGGCACGGAAGTTCTGTATGGGTGAGAGTGAACTACTCTTGCGACCAGGGCCGGTAAAATGCTCTCCGTGAGGGTCAGTGGAGCAGAGTGGCGCCAGGTGGAAGGAAAGCACAGCAATAGGGGAAATATCAGTTACTGGAGTCGCTCAATTGTAGATTGTATATCTCATACATTACAGTCGCTCTAGTGACATAGATGGAGGCTCGCGCTATGTCTTCAGTCCGCGGTGACGGTCAGGACGCCGTGGAATTGGTGAGGATTATTTGCCGGCGGGCGCCGGACACCCTAGCTACGGCCCTACCCGCACTTTGCGTAAGTCTGCTTCCGTTGCGGAGACTTACGAGTGTTGTGCGTTCTTAATTCTGGATTCAGCCCAAACTGGTGTTCTGGCTCCCGTCTGTCAATATATCCACATAGACAGTAATGTCCCCTCAGAGATAGGGATATAGATTTATGCAATATTGTAATATTTAATGCTGTTACATTTAGATGTTGGGTAGAGGAAAAGTGACCACCTTTGCGGTGACATGTGGGACCGGATTCAGAGATTGATAATCAGAGAAGAAAGTTACTCCTGGGCTAAACCATGGTGATTGCAGGGGAGTCATATTTCATCTGTTGCAAACAGTATTACAGTTGAGAGGTGATGTTTCATATCCCAAGTCTAAATAACAGTGTGATAGTAAAGCTGGTCAGTATCTGTGTGCAGTAAGCAATTCAAAGATATATCCCTGCAGGCAAAGAATACAATTACCTTGACTCCCCTGCAATCACCATGGTTTAGCCCAGGAGTAACTTTCCTCTCCTAATTTCAAGCTCCTTCTTAAGTCTGAATCAGGCCTGTGATCCTTAACCCTATAGCATCACACTGAATAATCGATGGATTATGGTTAATTCATATTTCATTATTTATATTCAATAAATCCGACATGGAATATTTATTTTTCTTATAATATCAAGTTAAATACATTCTAAGCATGCATCAGTCCTACGTATCCTACAAACCATGATCTCCTCCAAATAACTAATTAGCACACCAAAACGTCTGCCATCTCTGCTACAGAGACACACAGTCACAGTGATGGTAACCAGGGGAGACAGAAGATGTCACAGTGTAGACAGAGCTCAGAGGGAAGGGCCAAAGCCTCTCTCCTCAATACCTCCTCCTGTGCCATGTGACTTTGTTTACTATGATCCGTTCTATGTTTCCTATAAAACAGAACATGAGAAAGTCTTGTTAATGTTCATTTTGAAGCTTGTTTTCTTCATAGCTCTTGTTTAGTAAACCCCCTTGTCAGGTGCCCAGGCTGTGAATAGATTTGTGCAGTTAGTCAGTGACTGAGGCTAACGTTCTGTAAGTTAGAATAGTCCTTCAGTCATGTCAGGGAGACAGTGCGCTTATTGATGTTGCGTATTTACAAAGACTGGGCTTTACTCCGCCATGAATGCAGTGGCTGTCATTGATATGCAGATCCAGTCGTCGATTCAGCTTTGTCCTATAATACGAGCATTCTTCCCAGTCATCCGGTATTGTAACAGTCATCTATTATAAGAACCATCTCGCTGTAATAGAGGTATAGTATGGGCCCGCATCCTCTAGGTTTACATCATGGAATTCCTTTCTTTATTGAGGGTTCTGAGCGGTTTTTGTTACACAATGAGGGCTGTTGGTAGCTGCATTTGTGGGGTAAACAATTTTTGGGACAACAGAAAGCTGAATTCTGAATTTAGACACAATTCCGCCAGACTTTTGACCCCAGGTCCTGGCCAGACTTAATCTACGGCCTTAGGGGCTTGCTGGCAAACTTTAGCCTGGGGGGGGGGCAAGGCCACGGCAGCATAATATATATGTAATACTAGCATAAAACTCAACTGTTGACATTTTGACCTGTCACCATTTTGACTGCAAACATAACAATCGGCAATGCAAAGACTAGCAGTTATCTAAGACAACATGACTTCCATAATGGAGACAGAAGCGAAAAATACACTTTGGTCTCTTGTGAATAAGCTGCAGTGTCACCTACTTTTATCTCTTCTATAGAGATGTCAGCAGATCATATTCACAGTCTCCACAATAACAATGAGAGAATTTGCTCACTGACAATATAACAATCAATAAATACTGATGCCGCATTTTTTTATTGAGAAATTGCTTTTCTGGCAGCGCTAGACACACCCATGGGTGGAGCTATTCACAGGACACACCCCTGTGGTGGTACAGGACACACCCCTTTGGTGCAGCCACTTGATAATGCTATCCCAATCTCTCATACCCTCCAATATGACCCATTCCATTAGGTACAAAATACTCTGCTCCTCAGTTGCCAACTGTCAGTTACTATGGTAACCACCTTTGTTGAATAGACAAATAGTTTTTTAAATATCAGTTAATTTATTTGAGCCAGGTGAGTGACAGTTGGAAGCTGAGGAGCGGATTAAATTGTACCTAATGGAATGGATCATGTTGGAGGGTCTGATCTCCCTGATCTTCATTTGCAAAATATGTCTTGATTATCAGTAACACTAGAGAAGCCGAGGGGTTAATTAGTCTCTCTCAAACATAATATTGAATTTGATGACAATTTGGTTTTTCTGCTGAGATATACATTTATCCCAGGATAATTGCACCTATTGATCGAGGTCCCGGGGAATCCTGCGCTGCTTCTTACAGTAATGAGAATTTTTTTATATTGTTTCAATTGTGCCAATTGTGGGTTGTTGCTGACCCAATTTTCGCTGCTATTTTTGGCGTCCTCCCCTTCAGATACTCGTGAGGCAAATGATAACCTCACAGCGGGATATAGGATGGCAAAATATCAGGAGGAATTTAAGGCTTTTATCTCTGCGCTTTTCCTGCAACAGTGACTCGATTAACCCATTCAGTGCCTGTTTTAATTATCCTAACTATAATCAGCCCCCAATATGCTGGAGAATCAGCATTACAGCCTGTTTCCCCACTGCACCCTCCTGAGAGCAATCCATGCTTTGTTCTGTGAGTGTATTTCAGTTTCTTAATCTTTATCTTTTTGTTAGCCCACCTTCCTCCAAGCTGTAATAGAAATATGGGCCCAGATTGACTAAGTAGCTGGTTTGGAAAAGTGGAGATATTGCCCATAGCAACCAATCATATTCTTGCTGACATTCTCTAGCATGTAATAGACAAGTGAGAACTAGAATCTGGTTGCTATGGGCAACATCTCCCCTTTTCCAAAACCCGCAGCTTAGTAAATCTATGCTTGAATTAGTATTTAAGAGAAAAAAAGAGAAACCATGAACCAATCAGATTCTCCCCTTTATCTGGTACTGTACCTCTAGAAAAATCATAGCTGGAATCTGATTGGCTGATGAGGTAAACACTGTGTTTCTGTGATTCCTGTCTTGGATTTAATTTTAGAAAGGGTTTTTAACTTTTCTCCATGTTTGATATGTACCAATATTTCAAATTATTTCACTACACATATATTATTTTGAGTACTGTGTTTGGCCTCGGTCACAGATTTAAGAGTGAGTAAGGTGCAGCCGAATCCACAAATAACTCACCCTTCCAGCCGCATGGGTGTGGGTCCCCGCTTAGAAAGTCTGATTTTCGAAAAAATCTGACTTCTCCCAGCCAGTCGCGAACTGGCTGGTATATCGATTGCTATGCCTCATTGAGGCATAGCAATCGATTCACGGAGCTCTGAAAGCTCTGTTCTGCTAAATGGTAAGTAAAAATAGTCCCTTCCCTAATTCTAACCCTAATCCTCCCCTCTCACTACCCTAACCCACCTTTCCTGGCAGCCTGACCCTAACCCTCCCTCCCCTGCAGCCTGACCCTAACCCTCCATCAACCACAGCCTGACCTTAACCCTCCCTCCCCTGCAGCCTGACCCTAACCCTCCCTCCCCTACAGCCTGACCCTAACCCTCCCTAACCCTGCAGCCTATCCTTAACCCTAACAGATAGTTTACTAACCTGTTCCTGGTCCGGCAAGCAGCGGCGGAGGTATATCGCAGACGGCAGAAGGATAACGGTAATTGCGAAAGTGAATGGTCTAAACTATGCTGAACGGCACACTCACCCATTCACTTAAAAAAAAGTAGAAAGCGGTAAGTATTCGAAAATGGCACTTTCGAAAAGAAACTTTCGGATGTCCCATTTTCGGCAGTTAGACTCTCGTACCGGAGAGTGTAACCACAGCCCCACAACCCTTCCCCGGTTTTAGGAGCCTTATGGCACATAAGACTACCATAGGGCTACCTTAACTAACCGTGCATTTTTTCTTTCTAAAGATGGATGTTCCCTTGCAGCGTCCCGGCAGCCTAATCTAAATACCCCCCATACCTCCTTTCACTTAAATCACTACAGGTCTGATCTGGACTTAATAACGAAAGTAATGTGTAAATCTGGCTGTGATATCGCACAGCACATGCGCACAGCAAATGTTGTTTATCGTAACTCTGATCATACGTAACTTGTACGTAACTCTGCACGATAGGGTGTAACGTCCCTACGCAAGCCTAATATACGCATTGTGAACAGAGGGAGGCATTTACATTGTACAGTATAATGTTATAAGTGCACAAAACCCTGTCCATATGAAAGACATTAGAGCAGGAATTATATAGAATAAATGGATAATGTGTTATAATGAATAAATTGATATTTTTTTTATTGAATAGGTTGTTTGTTTTTATTGAACCATCATATTAAGTAGTCATTTTCAATGTTTAAGCAACCATCCCATTAGAGTGTACGGTCTAAACTTCCTTAAACACACATTCACTAGGGTTCGTTTTATTCAGCAGCTAATTAAGTTACCAGCATGTTTTTGGAGTGTGGGAGGAAACCGGAGCACCCAGAGGAAACACACACAGACACAGGGAGAACATACAAACTCCACACAGATAAGGCCTTGTTCGGGAAATTAACTCAGGACCTCAGCGCTGTGTGGCAGAAGTGCTAACCACTTGAGCCACCATGAATATATTCATGTGAATGCTTTTGTTGTTTGAGATTGTTGACACATTTCTATGTCCTTACTGTAAATCTGAGGCGCAGACATTAGTGTTTTTTTTTTTGTTTTAAATGAACAGTAGAGAACGAGAGGTGATTAATACATCATAGCAGTCACTAGAGGTTGCCTCTCACCCTTCCATGCAGTTGATTATCTGTTTGGACATCATAAAGGGGAAGATTGTCAGTAAAGTACCAAAAGCCTTGAGATGTGGACGACTTAGCTGCACAGCCCTGAACATCAGCAGGATTCTGCTAAGACACAGGGAACGTCTATGAATCCCTCTGCTGACAGCAATTCCCACAAAGACTTGTACAGGAAAGGTCAGGTCGTTTGTACTGGTCTCTCTCACCCGGGAGCTTTGATTACTTCATTTCACTCAGGCTAGAAGGAAAAGTCACGTTCTGATAAGGAAGCTAAGGAACATTAATAGCCTCCGCTATCCCTCTAGCTTCATTTTAATGACGACAGTGGCCCTGATTCCAAGTCTATGCACAAAGCCGCTTGGAAACGTGGCTGGAGTTGCGTGTGATCCATCTGAATTATAAGCATGGGCGACAAATATGTAACGCAAGAGTAATGGGATATACTGTTCAAATATGATATTAATATAGCAAACAGTTCAGCTGATATGTGAACATAGTAAAGAAAATAAATGTATAGTTTTTATTTAAAAAATATTAAAATATGCAATTTTTTTGAACTGTAAATTTTTAATAATTGATTGCAGCATTAAACAGCAGCGGCCATTTCATGACGATATATATGATTTTCAAGGTGGATTTTTATACGTGTGGCTGTAATAGGTCATTTATTGTGTGCACCCAGGACTTGTGACCTGCAGTAAGTGCAGGGTTGATCATTTTTTATTTCTTGTTATTCTGGAAATAAATTCTGATATGTGGGAGGAGCTTAGTGATGCAATTTGCCTCATTAAGCCCCTCCCCTGTTTTTCACTACTGTAATCCCTTGTGGGAGGGACTTGATGATGTAATCGACCTTACCGTGCATTGAGTACATCGCTCCACCCTTTCCCTCCCTTAACACGCAACTCAGAATGCAAGCCCCGGCCGCCAGGGTTGCGCTATGATCTGAATCTGCCTGCTCATTCGTTCTGCGCGCGCAGTACACACTGATAGGTGACTTACGTGTGTAGCATCCTTAAGTCGCCTCTCATTATTATACTAACGATCCGTCCAATGTCTGTACCTTTGAAGTGCGTGGATTAGAAAGAAACCGTAGCCAATCAGACAGGGACTGACCCAGGCCCTGCCCCTTCTGTTAGACGCTTGGAATAATCACAGCAGCTGGAGATTACTGCTCCGATGCGACCATTCGTATAATCATGTGATGCCTGGCTGCACACAGACAGAAATATGTGCACTGATACTGGGATGTTGCCTAATATATCCGAGCAAGGTGCCCAGCCATTTATCAGGAGGCCGTAGCCAGTCCTCAGAGGGGGAATACCCATCAGAAAATGCCATCTGCAAATTCAAGTGGTCTGGGAAAATGAGATTTTAGGGGGGTTTTTTTTATATATATATATTTATTATTTTCATTGGTTATACAAATTACAGCCGGAAATGCTAAAACTACACAAGCCCCCAGACTAAAGAAGGAGCTAGTAATTAAGGACCTGATTCACACTTAAGAATCTTCTTAATATAAGAACTTAAAGTCACTCCTGGGCAAAACCATGTTGTTTTCAAGGGGAGTCAAGTTAATTGTATTCTTTGCATGCAGGAATACAACTGTGAATTGCTTACTGAAAACAGATACTGACCAGCTTTACTATCACACTGTTATTTGGACTTGGGAT
>WWET01000246.1:678629-707168 GCA_011038615.1 Limnodynastes dumerilii | reverse complement strand
GAGGGTTAGGCTTGGGCTGTGGGGCATGCACAGACTGGGTTAGGCTGTGGGGCATGGATGGTTAGGGTTAGGCTGCAGGACATGGAGAGTTAGGGTTAGGGCTGAAGAAGGGGAAGGTTAGGGTTAGGCTGCAGAAGAGGGTAAAGGATAGGATTAGCTAAAAAACCTACCTTTTGGCAGATGATTCTTCGCGACTCCAGGCGTCGCTTTCTGCTGTAGTACAAAGGTCTTTCGCAAAAAAAAAAGACCATCATAAGGGCAAACCACATCCAAATATGCCACCCTAGTGACCCGGCAGTGCCAACCTCCTGTCCTGTCAACTTCCACGCATTCAGCCATCTGGTGTCACCCTTATGACCGTCAACCATGTTAGCGACTACTCAACGCCTGTCAATGGCTTGCGGATAGTTTGTCTACTCTTGACTTTAATAAGTGTTATAAAGATCCTGTCATTGGCTTTGGGAACTAACAATTCTTATAGCTGTAGGAAAAAAACACACGTTTAGCACCAGAATCTCCTTTTACGGCTCCTGCCCAAATCTCCATAGTAATAGGAATTAATATTTCAGGGTAGTGTCCCTCCTGCGAGTCAAAATGATTTTTCTCTCCTGGCGCGGCATAACACAACAGTCCTGCATAGTTTCCATAGATACGTTATCAGTGCGAACACTCGGGGACCTGCTGCCAAACTACTGTATGATAATGAAATTCTATTACTTGCCAATTACCTCCCTGGCTTTGTATGAAGGTTGCATCGTGGAGAGCGCAAAAAATAATAAAATCTTCGTTTTATACTATAAAAAAAAACAACCTAAATCTGGGACATGGTGATGGACTGATAAGATATTTCTTATATCCGACCCAAACTATGTGCTGCAGACTTTGTCATGTATATACATAAACTCCTGCGTTCAGGCGCGTGACATTAGGGGACGCAAGGGTGTGCGCCCCTTACACACTAGATATACCAGCCAAAACTCCTGTCCCGGATTGCAGGAGCTGCACTGGTTTCTATTTCTCAACATAGTACATGGAAAAGGCTGAGAAGATGCAATTATTTTAATATATACTGGTATTTGTAATGCAGTGTTTTAATAGGAGTCACGGTGCTGAAAACCTGACAGGGGTCTGTGTATTGTCATCTGGTTCCTATTAATAAAAAAAAAAAAAGCTTTTCTACAGCAATATAACAGGAGACTTTCAAAGATTAGAGGTCATTTTATTCACTGAATTCTGACAGGTTTAGGAACAATAAACATGTGCTTTTATATTTGAGGTTGTTTGCACATGATTGCATGGGGGAAATAAGTATAAAGAGATAACAAACCTTTGGGTTGGACAAGACATCTGAGTACAATGACACGCCTCTGAGTACAAAGACACGCCTCTGAGTATAATGACACGCCTCTGAGTACAATGACACGCCTCCTCTGAGTATAAGACATGCCTCTGAGTACAAGAAACACCTCCTCTGAGTACAATGACCTGCCTCTGAGTACAAGACATGCCTCCTCTGAGTACAAGACATGCCTGCTGTGAGTACAATGACACGCCTCTGATTTCAAAACACTCCTCTGAGTACAAAGACACGCCTCTGAGTACAAGAAACACCTCCTCTGAGTACAAAGACCTGCCTCTGAGTACAAGACATGCCTCCTCTGAGTACAAGACATGCCTCCTCTGAGTACAAGACATGCCTGCTGTGAGTACAAGACATGCCTCTGAGTACAAGACACGCCTCCTGTGAGTACAATGACACGCCTCTGAGTACAAAGACATGCCTCTGAGTACAAGACACGCCTCCTCTGAGTACAAAGACTTGCCTCTGAGTACAAGACACGCCTCCTCTGAGTACAGGACACGCCTCCTCTGAGTACAATTTTTTCATTGCATTACGTCATAGCTACTGTGGACACAAATTAGAGGCTGGCCTGCCATATTCGCAATCCTGAGGCTCTTTCTAATATTTAGGAGTCCCCCAGACATTCTGAGACCGCTCTTTAGTATGTGTAAAGGAATGTTATAAGAGAAAGGGATGATGAAATTATCGAGCTTGTAATGTACATGCTAGCACTGAAACCTGGGTATTCTGTAGCCAAAAACATGGTCCACAAGCATAGTCATGTGTCTCACACCTCAAACCTCAGGGATCGGAATCCAGTCCAGAAAATGGCTGCTTTCGCTGGCTGCAATATCTTCTGTTTAAGGAATAATAACAATGGGCTGGATTCTGAACTAGGAGCGTATTGCCGGCATATGGAGGAGTTCCGGCCACTCCTAAATTCCGTACTTTCTGTTTGGGCACTCCCACATTCACGTACGGAACTAAGCACATCGGGCCTGATCCAGAGCTATGCTGGCCCGCTGGCCATAAGTACAGCCAGCGTAGCTCTGGTGCACTCCCCCTGTGTGAGCATAGTTACACACAGTTACGCCGGCTAAAGGCTACCCTAACTTCTTCCGGCGTAACTGTGTGTAACTACGCTCACACAGAAGCGTAATCTGTCAAACCCTGCTCTCCGGTCCTAATAACCCTCACCCCCCCACCCAGCTTCCGTAACTACAGCGCACCCACGGCCATGGATTACGCTGGGCAACATCTGCCTGGCGCATACGCAGAATGGCAGAAATGTTACGCATACGGCTGACGTAAAAATGACGACGGCCGTAGCTCTGGAACAGGCCCACCGTCCGTGTCCATAAATCTACCTTATCTCATCCGCACGCAAGAGTAAAACGCACGGACAAGACAATCGTATGTCATTTCTAAACCCAGCCCTTGCTGTACGATTTACATAGGAAGCCCAGGCCACCGTGCTCGACCAGGACATCAATGCGTGACGCGGTGTTGTGCATGCGCAGTCTGAATGCAGAGCCGTAACTATAAATTTTAGAGCCTGGGACAAAAAAGCAAAAAAAATTGCTGCCCCAACCATGAATTAATAACCAGTTTAACCTTAATAATTAAACTAGTGGCACCCTACTTTGACTTTGCGCCCTATACAACCGCCCCTATTGCACACCTCTAGTTCTCCCCTGTCTGAATGGAACAGGTGACTTGCGCACCCTGCGTGGATCAGTTACTTTTCCTCCTTAGTTCAGGATATGGGCCGATGTTTCGCCTCCTCTCACTTCCAGTATAGCGTTTAGCCGGAACGGCGGATTATAGACTTAGAGGGCGTGTTATCTGCACAGATAACACAGGACGCGTAATTGATAGGGAAAATAGTGCAAGACATGAAAGGAGCGGAGTGAGACGGATGTCAGTCTCAGAAGAGTGAGAACAAATTAGGGGAAGAAAGAGAACGAACCAAAGTCAGGAAGCCTGAACCTGCGCTTTCTATGATCCCAAGACGCTGCTCTGCTGATGTGTAGCCTGTGAACTGTTGCTGAGATGTGCGGCTATGTAATACTAGAAATATGCAGCTTACGGTTTCTGATTTGTCAGGGATATAGGGGCTGAGCCAAATGGATATTTAAATCCACCACAAGCATGTTTTTCAGTGCCTACCTATAAAAATGATCATCCCGGAGCACCCGTAGGAAAAGATATGCAGTATGGGTTGTAATAGGACGGGCCAACCTGCTGCTCTCTAGGTGTGGTGCAAAGTCCCAGAATCCTTTGCCAGGTAAAGCTGTACTTATGCATTTAGAATATGCTGAGATTGGTAGTTTCAGGTTGGCCACACTGGGTTCATAAGAGCAATAGAAAAGTCATATAAACTTTCCTTAAACTCGCCTCTTCAGGCAAGCTTTACTGAATTCCTCCACCTGCTTCTTAACATGTGTCTACCCTATTTACAACCACTTTGCTATCCAGATTTCCTTTCTGTTACATGATTAACAAAAACTTGGACAATTTCTCTCTCCATAGTAATATCCCCTCAGTCCTGGTAGTAACACTGCTGTGTGACTGATCATACACAGCACTGAGCACTGTTACCTTACACCCTGGCTGCTCCGTTGTGTGACATATAGCACTTGCCCTTATGTATCAATCCCCAATGTCCTATAGAGTGTAAGCCTGTGAGTCGAGACCTCAGACCCCCTCAGTTTGTCTGTTACTGCCCAGTCGCTATAATTATTGTTAATTTGTAAAGCGCTATGTAATTTGATGTCGCTGTATAAAAACCTGTTAATGAATAAATAAATAAATGAATAAATGACTTGCTTCTATTGGCTGCTTTAGGAGCTACAGTGCATGTTTATGTTGGAATTCTCTTTGTGATTGACGTCTTGGGTTTGTAAATAACTTGTGTAAATGATGAATGTTGAATAGGGGATAGGGATAGAGCGGCAGAGCCCAGAACTAAGGGCTGGATCCAGACCCAGTTAAGTGCTGGAACTTAGTTACTCCTGGGCTAAACCATGGTGATTACAGGGGAGTCATATTTCATCTGTTGTAAACAGTATTAGAGTTGATGTTTCCTATCCCAAGTCTAAATAACATTGGGGTAGATCCAGAACTAAAACACCGCATATACGCAATCTACGTATTGAAACGATACGCAGATTACGTACAATAGCTACTACGCATGCGCAGTAGCTATTGTTCATTGAATTACGTCCATCTATGGAAGACGGACGTAGTTCTGGATCCGGCCCAGTGTGATAGTAACGCTGGTCAGTATCTGTGTGCAGTAAGCAATTCAAAGATATGTCTCTGCATGCAAAGAATACAATTAACTTGACTCCCCCTGAAATCAACATGGTTTAGCCCAGGAGTAACTAAGTTCAAGCACTTAACTAAGTCTGGATCCAGCCCTAAGTTATGTCTTTTTATGTTGAATACTACAAACTAGACATGTAAATGCTACAGCATTCTGCCTATCTACCAGCTTTATCCATCATCCATGATTACATGTATGAGACAGGTAATGTGACATCCAATACTTGTTAAATAGTCTTCTCTAATAAGAGGCAATATCCCATTGAAGCTTTCCTGTATAGCGCGAAGCAAAAATGGAACAAGATATGTATATAGCTATATATGCTTCAAGTGTCCTCTAGTCTAGTTTATCAAGTCTTAAGTCCCATATTTCAGACATACTGACACATACTGAAACATAATGGACATAATTAACACTTAAGAAGCTTCGACTTGCTTTTTAAGTGTGGGGAAATAAGAAATGAGCTACAACACATGCATAATTTATGAGAATGTGCGGTCTTTAAAGAGAGAGAGAGGCGTGGCCACGACAGCCTCTGGGTGGATTTAAGAAGAGTGGGAGGGGTATGAAGGAGAATAGGAACGGGAGGTGAGGGAAGCCCTATGCACTCTTAAGTTCTTAAAAAAAGGGGGAGGTGGCAGGGGAGGGAACTTTAAGATTGGTGCGGATACAAGCTTATATATAAAGGCTTATCCACAGCTTTTTAAAGCCTTCTTGTGAATACAGTCCATAATGTGGCAGCAAATAAGAACTTGTCTCACCCAGCCTGAATATTTCTTTATCATTATTATGGTTTGCCATATTCAGACTTAATAGCGTTTGCAAATATATGCATGGCGAGTGCATAAGTTGGCATTTTGTAGCAATCTGCGCAGACGCGTGGCCCATACGACGCATTGGATCTCAGTACGTACGGAGTTGATTTCCGCATGTGCACAACTCCGTACGACAGGGCGTAACGATGCTCCATACGTGGGAGAATATGCAATGTGGGCGGAGGGAGACATTTAAATTTCACAGTATGGGCGGGGTTAGGCACTTCCGCACGTATATTGCGCACGGAGAAGTTGCGGTAGGGCTAGGGAAGCGAAGGCAGCTAATGTCCTCATGTTCTATTACACCTCTTCCTTTCTGCGCAGACGCGTGGCCGATACGACGCATTGGATCTCAGTACGTACGGAGTTGATTTCCGCATGTGCACAACTCCGTACGACAGGGCGTAACGATACTCCGTACGTGGGAGAATACACGATGTGGGCGGAGGGAGACATTTAAATTGCACTGTATGGGCGGGGTTAGGCACTTCCGCACGTATATTGTGCACGGAGAAGTTGCGGTAGGGCTAGGGAAGCGAAGGCAGCTAAATTCTGTCTGTCAGAGTGGAGGGTCATGGGAGCGCGGTGGCCACATAAGTGCGGACTTTTGCTATTTCGTGCATTCTTAAAGCACTCTTAAGTCTGAATACGGCCCAATATGCCAGAAAATAAGAACTTGGCTCACACAGACTGAGTTATTTTGTATTATTGTTATTTTTTTTAAATCGTACTGAGCTTAAACCCCTGTTAGACCCTCAATATTTCTTTTAATACTTAGGGTATCCTTTTACAGTGTATATATCCCAAGCACGTTTAAATAGTTCTATTGTGTGAGTCTCTACCACTGGCAACTATTGCAATTATCAACCTACCCCTTCAGTAAAGTAATATTTCTGCACATTTCCTCTGAATCTCCCACCCTCCAGTTTATATTCATGTCCTCGTGTTCTATCACCCCTCTTCTTTGATATAATGTCCCCTCCTGTACCTGTCACCCTCCAGTATATACACATGTCCTCATGTTCTATTACACCTCTTCCTTTGAATAATGCCCCCTCCTGTAGAGGGCATAGAAATACCTAGGAGACAAATTTCAATAAGTCGAGGGTTTCCAAAATCATGCACCCATTTTTCTTTAAGGCCCTGTTTACAAATGAGTTTTTAGCATGTAGCGACTGCTATCGATGCTGCATTTCAGCGTTCAGGGGTCATATACTGCAGTATATATATCGTTCTATAGCTCCCTTTCTGTCAAGATGAAGAAAAACAGAAATGGCGGCTGCTTTCATTAGGAAGGGGTTGACCGAAATTGGTCAACCCCCCGAGGCCACAAATTAATAAGGCTAAAATACGTGGGAAGAGAAAGTGTCCGTGAGGCATTAAAAATGGGGACTGGGAAGAAATGGGACATGTATTGTGCTCTCTCTTTCCAGGAGACATGAATATTTGATGATGATGACAGTTTTTATAACATATTATAATGTGTAGGCTTCGGCATCCCTTTACAGATAGGCAGTAATTAGCAGCCTCTGCAATCATTATTTTCTCAGGTCTTTGTTCCACAGCTATTTTTTTTTTTCCCTCTTGTTATAAATATATTATCTGGTTAACCATGAAATCTGCTGAAGAATTTAGTGTCTTAAAATAGAGAAATCTATGAGAGGGGCTGCGTCTTGTGCAATGAAGGTGAAAGGTTTGGTTTCCTAGGTAACGCATACTTTTTACTTGCACGGCAGAAAATATTATCCTTTAAGAAAATAACATCCGTCGACCCCACCTGGATGTTGTAGCAACAGGCAACTGGCTGGCTTTCCAGCAATATCTTGATAACCTAGAAAGAGAGAGGCACGGTGTCGTTTATTTGACATCTCTATGTAGATTTAAACAATTCCTCGTGACAGGTATCAACCTAATGCCACTGTAAATTAATGACATCCGTTCCGTTCGGTGATAAGGGATTTGGCCGTAAAAAGGTACAATTGCTGATGACTAACACGCAAAAAGCCGCTGATTACATCTGTGATTGTAGCGTTCAGTCACATACATGGGATTTCTGGTCATTACGCAGTTCAAAAGAATGTGAAGGGAAATCTTCATTAGCTGATATATTACTTGAAAGTATTGAAAAATAATTACTCCATTTGGGTGTGTCCTTGTTCTATATTAGATTGTATATTATATTAATTATATCTTCCATTGGCTTATTTTGTCCTTTGGGTCCGTCCAATCTTTCTGATGGATTGTTTAAGTTCAGAGTAAGAACAGTTACTGACAACTGCTTTTTACACCCACGCGTTTCACTTTACAGCTTGGGCTGTGATGTAAGCAACTGCATTAGTGTTCAGTTTGACCATACCTGGCAAATTGGGGTAGTGGCTGGGAGGTTTTCTTTTTCACGGCTGTTTTGTTGTGCAATCGATGGCTGTTGTGCTCACGTTCCGTACGGCTATTTTAAACAGGGGACTGGGGTTAGGGGGTGCCTAGTGCTACCAGAGTGTTACCCTGGTGTGTGGGCACACCCCAGCATTGCCAAAGCCTTGCCCCTTTATGGCACAGCCACGCCTCCCTTCCTGACCCCCATACATCCAGTGTTGTGAGGTATAACTTGACTACGCCGGATTTTAAATGAAATGGTGATCATGCAGTAAGTACTACCAGGTGCTTTATATAGCAAATAAGCAACGACTCTCTTGACCGGCTCCTAAGACAGTGGAGTATCACTGTATCTATTATTCCATGTGAGCACTTGGGAAACCACTCAGACTTCCGTTAGCAGAACACTACCTTTAACATTTCTGATCCGCTTAGATTGATAGAGATAGATCAGAAGTGTGGGTCACTAAGCTGCCTGAATCCTCACCCGTGGGATGGTCCCCTTCAGAACAAAAAAAAATTAAATCCAGCTCCTGCTCCTGTGTCTCTCCACTCTTGTGTCTCTCCGCTCCTGCTCCTGCTCCTCTGTCTCACCGCTCCTGCTCCTGTGCGTCTCCGCTCCTGCTTCTGTGTCTCACCACTGCTTCCTCTGTGTCTCTCCACTCCTTCCTCTGTCTTTCTTGCCCTGTGTCTCTCCTCTTCTGCCCCTGTGTCTCTTCGCTCCTTCTCCTGTGTCTCTCCACTCCTTGCCCTGTGTCATTCTGCTTGTGCTCCTGTGTCTCTCCACTTTTGCTCCTGTGTCTCTCTGCTCCTGCTTTGGTATCTCTCCGCTCCTTCCCCCATGTCTCTCCATTCCTTCAGTTTTTTTCATTCTTCTCCTATGTCTTTCTGCTCCTGTGTCTCTCCACTCCTTTTCCTGTGTCTCATCACTCCTGCTTCTTTGTTTCTCTGCTCTAACTTCTGTATCTCAATGCTCCTGCTCCAGTGTCTCTCTGATCTTTCCTCTGTGTCTCTCTCCGCTCCTACCCCTTTGTCATTCTGCTCCTGTGTCTCTCTGCTCTTACTCTTGTGTCTCTCCGATCCTTCCCCCGTACCTCTCTGCTCCTTACTCTTTGTCATTCTGCTCCTGTGTCTTTCTGCTCTTACTCCTGTGTCTCTCCTATCCTTCACCCGTGACTCTCTGCTGCTTCCCCTTGATCATTCTGCTCCTGTGTCTCTCTGCTCTTACTCCTGTGTCTCTCCTATCCTTCACCCGTGACTCTCTGCTGCTTCCCCTTGATCATTCTGCTCCTGTGTCTCTCTGCTCTTACTCCTGTGTCTCTCCTATCCTTCACCCGTGACTCTCTGCTGCTTCCCCTTGATCATTCTGCTCCTGTGTCTCTCTGCTCTTACTCCTGTGTCTCTCCTATCCTTCCCCCGTCACTCTCTGCTGCTTCCCCTTTGTCATTCTGCTCCTGTTTCTCTCTGCTCCTGTGTCTCTCCTATCCTTTCCCCGTGACTCTCTGCTGCTCCCCCTTTGTCATTCTGCTCCTGTGTCTCTCTGCTCCTGTGTCTTTCCCTGCTTCTCTTCTCTGTCTGTCCCTGCACTCTGTCCTCTTCCTCTGCTGTCTGTCTTCTTACCAGCCATCTTTTTCCTGTGTGCCTCTCCTATACCTCACTCAGAGATAACGTATTGTTACGTAGTGAATAAGGTAATTAACAGTGTCACATTACAACATACCGTCAGACAGGTGTCGACTTAACACAGTTTAGTTCCAATCATCATCATTGTCTCTTACCACACCTGACAAAATCATGCAATTACACATAGCGGCCCGTATTCAGAGTACCGAACGTATAACATATACGTCCGGTGTTTAGCGATTTTTACTACTGCGCATGCGTAGTCATTTTTTAACGTAATCTACGTATCTTTTTCTTACGTAGATTGCTTAAATGCGGTCTTTCATTGGTCTTTTATACGTAGATTACATAAAAAAAATGACTACGCACGCGCAGTAGTAAAAATCACTAAACAACGGACGTCTATGTTATACGTCCGGTACTCTGAATACGGGCCAGCGCGCCATTTCTGAACACAAGCCAGATTTGTGCCTTACATACACTTGTTCTGGCGTCTGTGGATGTAAACGCCGATCAAAATGTGTCTTCTGTTTGTATCGCTCCCAAAATGAAAGCTATTTCTGCTTTGTAAGTGAAATGTTTACCGCATGGTGCAAATCCTCAATGTATCTCATCCTGGAGACACATCTCAGTGCATTGTTGCTCGTAATTTGTTTGCTAATAGAGATAGAATGTGAAGTCTGCGGTATCGGGTATCCTAGCAACAGAGTTCATCTGCGCTGCCCGGTAGAAGAGACCTCGACATGACACATGGTGTGACCGGCTATTTCACAGAGTAGCCCCGACCATGATTATCATTGCTGCAGAACCAAAAATAAAAGAAAGGTCTAAAGGTCTTTCTAGAGATCTCAGTGAATAAGAATATTTTCTTCTGGTACACATAGAAACATGGCATGTTTGACTTCATTTCTCACAACCATAAAGTTGCACAAAAGACAGATTATGATATAACAGACCCTCCAACATGACCCATTCCATTAGGTACCTCATGCTCTGCCCCTGAGCTTCCGACTGTCAGTTACTACAGTAACCACTTGTTAATTCATTAACACCAGGTGAGTGACAGGGGGAAGCTCAGGTGTGGAGTATTGTGTAGGTAATGGAAGGGGTCATGTTAGAGGGTCTTGATAATACACTGGATCTTGGGAATGAGAATGGCATTTATTTTGAATTGCAATAGTTTGAAGAGAAATGCGCCCTGACTCCGGAAATGTGCACAATTAGTAAAGCAGCGAATGTGTTATGAATACCTGAGGTTTGGCACAAGGATTGCTGGAGACCAATATAAGAGAGAGAGAGGTTTAGTAGAGTAAAAGAACAGAACTGTACAGATATAGCAGAGAATGACTATACACAAGTACAAGGTAACAGATTCCAGGTGAATACATAGGTGTCAGATAACGGATGTCAGGCAAGGTATACAGGTAACAGACTGTTAAAAAGGGCAAAGATCAATAACATAAACGAGGAACCTGAGAGAACAAACCGGAATGTAGACAAGTGGAGGATGATTCAGGAACACGGCAGAGACCAGGAAATAGGAAGCAATGACCCACATCTTGCTGGGATAGATAAAGCCAGAGCACAGGTGTAAAATAATAAGCACATAACAAGATGAGTCCCAGAGAGAGTGCACAACAGCAGCCTCTAGGGGCAGGTAATAGAAATGTCCACAATAGGAATAACTTGTCCAGGTCTTCCCCTAGAGGCAAAACAGGATACAGCAGTCCAGGATGTAACCGAGTGGAGAATGGCGTCTTGACAGAGATGGCAGATATTATGGTGTTTGGTAGATTGATTGGGAAGAGAGAGATGGAAAGATAGAGAGAGGCTTTTTGTTTCCCAACAAATAAAATGAGTAGAGGGGAACAAGTTCCAAGTGGAACCACTGAAGTTAGATAAGTTATTGACCAGTAAATAATAGTGTCCTATAAGACCAGAGGACTAAGCCACGCCCCTGTCAATCACTTGTGTTCCAGGGGGTGGGTGGGGCTTGCCGGCTCTCCTGGGATAGCGGGTGAACTGCCAAAATTTCGTGAGTCTCCCGGATATTCCGGGAGTGTCGAAAACCCTTGTTTATTTCCTGCCATATTTTCTATTTGTTATAAATTATTAATTGTTAGAATCAAAATGTTGCCATATAAATTAAACTGGCTAACAGGCACAAAGAAAACACACCTGCTCTGCATGGGGAAGTAAGAAAGGAATGATATGCCCCTGTTTTAGCAGGCAATGTAATCTATTGGAGTGCGTGATGGGTGTGATCCAATATCAGAAGTGGGTGTGACCCATTGCATAAATTAGGTTGCCCACATTGGCGCTGATCCAGAGTTTGAGGGTAAGAGCAAGACAGGTGCACCTGTAGACCTGGGACATTCCATGTTGAACAACAGGAAAATGCTAATTTAAACTGTGAAACAGAGTTGAGAGGAGTTTCCTAGATTAACTCTAATTTAAAGCTTTGCAGTATGTGAGGTCTGTGTGCAAAAGCAAAGTCTTTTCCTTGCATGTAAAAGTATTGGGTGAATGTATGTTCTGTATCATTCTAAGGCAGTATTTAGCACTGAAGGTGTTGTGAAACTACAACTCCCAGCAAGCTCCAACAGCGTACGTTTTTAGCAGATACCTGTAAAGCATGATGGGACTTGTTGTTCCGCAACATCTGGAGTGCCGGAGGTAGCTGTGTCTGTACTAATGTATATCAGTGTGCAGTGCTCATGTCCTCCTGTCTCTCCCTCTCTTGCTTCTCTCCACCTAGAGACCCCTCAGCGGATCACTCTGCGGCGCGTTGAATAATGCATTTTATTAGAACTTCACATTTGTATGCCATATAGAGTGCAGCGTTCCCTGTTAATGTCTGGGGACATCTATTTCTGCTCCGTTACCCTGCTAAAATTCAGCTCTGCTTCAGAACAATTTATACAGAATCCTTTAACCAGCTGTGTCCGTAATGGGTGCGTTATGGCCACCGTGATGACTGCTACATAAGTTATAAAAATTTCCAATTTTCCCCAAACATTGTGTTTCAGTCAGATTGCATCCAGTTTCCCATAAGGCACATATGCAGTCGCTTCTGTGGCCACTAATAGGAGCTCATCCAGACTTGAGAGCAATGAGGCTGCAAACAGAGGGGCGGGGCTTAGAACACAAGTGGGCGTTCCCACTTAGGTAACAGTATAGAGCAAGTGCATGTGTACACATCATCAAAACCAAGCTGCAATGTGAGGGGGGGGGGGGGGGGGGCCATTTAAATTACTATTTGAGGGTGCAGTTAGTTAAATATGCACACACGTAAGTATTAGGCGCACGGAAATGCACACTTACAGTTAAGGTTGCCCTATGGAGGGGAGTGTCATGGGTGTTGCCTTGCTACGTATGTGCGTGCGTATAACTGCGTAATTTTACATAACGGATCTGTGAATACGGCCCCCTATCTTTAAAATAAAACACAGAAAGAACTGTTCTATACATTTGCAATTATATAATAAGCCACCAGCCAATTACAAGGCTTCTCTGTTTTGGTGGTCCTAACTCTAATACAGTCCCTATTTTGGGTCATATATATACATGGAGCTATACATACACTCATACATGGAGCTATACATACATACACACATACGTGGAGCTATACATACACTCATACATCGTGCTATACACACACTCATACATGGAGCTATACATACAGTTATACATGGAGCTATACATACATACACTCATACATGGTGCTATACACACACTCATACATGGAGCTATACATACAGTTATACATGGAGCGCCGAGGGCTGTTTTAAACTGCCAGCCACTGACATCTTGCTTACAGTGCAGGAGGGAGGAACAGCTTCTATGGAGAACCCTCTTCTCCGGGCCAGATAGCAGCTGCACCCCCTGTAGTTGAGTGTGAGTCCCTGTTGTGATTGTCCCTATTTCGATAGTGTCGGTCGCTCTGTCTGGGATATCGATTGCTTATGTCTCAATGAGGCCTACCAATCGACCCCCGGAGCATCGGACACGCTCCTAAAGGTAAGTAAGCCTTAGTCTCCACCCCCTAACCCTAAGGCCCCCGGAGATGGTTACTCACCTCTCCGGTGGTTCGGCGGCGGTGCTTCTGAAAATAACTGGGAGTGGGTACTCACCCATTTATTAAAAAGAAATTCTAAAATGTCTGTCATTCGAAATACTTCGTAATGACAGCCATTGGTGCAGGGACTCACAACGCTGTAGTTACGCCCCTGTGGAAAAAAAGGACCGATTCTGTTTAGAAACTGCACGGATTCATACGTTTTTCATACATGTTCCCTCTTGGATGTAAGAGATGAGTCACATACATGCTATACCTTCACAGCATCGGTCTGTCGTGGCATACTTCCCCTATGAGTCACACAGGAGATTCTTACCTTTGTTTACACGCCCCCGTGTGCAAGACACGTAAAGCAGTAAGCACGCTGCCCGGTGATTAGTAACTCATTATTTTTCTTTGACTTTTGTCTTTTATTTTGGGAGGGGATATCGCTCTTTCTAGCTTTTTATAAATGTGTTAATGGCTTCTTCACTTTAAATTTGTGAAAATGTAAAATCTGAAGGTGGAAAATGTTAACGGCCCATATGAAGGGGGTATTGATGTAACGGTGATGTACTTGTGGAATGCTGGCGGGGAATACCGTAATATTCTGTGAAGCCGGCCCTATCTGGCTCTGGGACAACTGAACCTTCCACCACCCCTTAATATGTTGTTTCCTATGTGCGGCTTAATTCCACCGCTCTGTCCTATAACGAAACAGAGAAAGAGAATGCTAAGAACCAACCAGGTTCCAGCGGAGGCCCAGCAGTTGTAGCATAGGCTGTTTATTGTCCACCAATACCCTACGGCCACAGTTTACTAAGAATAGATTGCCACTTTGGCAAGTTGATACTGAGTGGCCTGCAGATACTGGGCCGGATCGAGATTTATGTTGGCATGGCGGGTGCCTAGGGGTTTAAATGGTACAGTAAGAGCTGTGTTTAGCTCTTACTTACAATCCTCTACCATGCAAAGTCACAGATTTACTATACGCATATAGGAGAGAAGGGGATTGCCCTGTTCTCTTGCGAAGGCTACGTATGTAATTTCTTAGTAAATATGGATCAGGCCCACTGTCTGAGATTGGTAATTCTTCACACACACACAATCGCCTGATACAACTGTTGAGTATGACGACCATGTGTATGAAACATTTGATAAAATATGGTAAGTGACCTGAACATTGCAATTTTATTGATGAACAACGGAACAATGTCAGCTGAGCGGAGGGTAGAAAAAGCAGAAATTCACAGATCTGCTGGTAAAACGCGTTGAAGCACGCTCATCAGGACCTTCAGTCACTGGTAAAAATCATGACATATATCGCATCTGGTGTAATTTGATGTATAGATTGTGATAGCACTCAGTACTATGTTGGGCGTTAGGTATAGTAGGGGCCAGAGATATGGGACTTATTGTCCACTATTAACTATGTGAATGGTATGTAGAGAGAGATGAGACTGGAGGGATATTGATGGTCAGGTAATTGGAGGGAGGTGACCAATATGGATCTGAGATATATGGTACCGGAGTGTGCGCAAATATAAGTCATCATTTGTAATGTGATGTATTTACAGAACCGTTTTTTGAGTTTGATTGCGCGCGTATTTGTAGGCGCGGATTAATTACGCATACATAGTAACTTTTCCTACGCAATTTACATAAGTACTTTAGGCACGGACTTGTGAATCGCACTTGGGGACATACATACGGAGGGGCATGGTTGTTTTACGTACATTAGAAGTAGTAAATACGGATCTTTGAATCCGGTCCGTGGTCTGTATCCAGCTTTACTGGTTCCCGGGGGAAGCACATACATGTCCCATTATTCATCATTGTGTAAGTTCTATTTGGAGGTTCCGTTCCTCTCGTTCATGCGGACATACGATCCAGGAACATTTTACTTTTGTGTAAGAGAGGATGTTGTGAGAGACTGGATATTGTGGAAGGGCACCTAGTATGCACTTATTGTACTATCCACATACCCCCTCCCCCCCACCACATAGCAGAGGTGCTCCTCTTCCCTTCCTGCCCCTCCATCAGAATGATCCTGTGACAGAACTCGAGATGCCGAGAATCCAGACTGGGAATGTGTCGCTGGCGACGTTGGCAAAAGTTGTCCGTTGTCCAATCCTGGCAATCGGGAAAAATAGCCCTCGTTTTGTAAGTCTGGATCCAATCCAATGACATTTAATTAAGAAGGGTGGGGCTAAGTTCACACGTAGGTGTTCCCTTTTAAGTTACAGCAGACACTCCAACATGACCCATTCCACCAGGTACACAATACTCCGCTCCTGAGCTTCCAACTCTCACTCACCCGGATTTAATGAATTAACTGATGTTTGTAAAACATTTTTTCCCTTCAACACAGGTGGTTACCATAGTAACTGATTGTTGGAAGCTCAGAAACAGAGGATTTTGTACCTGGTGGAATGGGTCCGGTTGGAGGGTCTGTATTACCACTCTTTACTTCCGTGAATTTGCGCGCAATTGAGTCGAAAAACATTTGGCGCAAAAGGTTATAAAGCGAACGCACCTATGACCGAATAATTCCATTTAAAAACAAATCTCTCCATTTTTACAAGGAAATATCCATGTTTATGCACATACAAAGGGCAGTTATTTTCTGATCCTACAGGGCAGAGAATTAAACCTTATACATAGTCATGAACTGCGCATCTGGGAGGCCAATAATTACTCCCCAATGTGTATAATAAGCGAGTAATTAGACTGTATTTCCAGCAGTTACGTTGAAGCCCTCACTGGTGCATTGATTGCCCTACATCTGCCAACTGTATCCTTCATCCGTAAGACTATGCCCGCCTGAGTGTATTAGATATAACTTCATGCTGGGCTACATATGTATATTCTATTTTATCGGAGCACGTTGCCTTTTAACAATTTAATATTAATTACCGTACATTTATTTATTTATGTTATCAAAGTGTAAGAACAATTAAGGACCAGCAACACTGGGTAACACAAATGCCAAGGAACAACACAGGGAGCATAGGGGTGTAATCAGGTACAGGAGGGGAGCATTATTCAAAGGAAGAGGTGTAATAGAACTCGCGAACATGTGTTTTAGCTGGAGGGTTGGAGGTTCAGAGGAAATGTGTGAACAAATGACTTCACTGGAAGGGTGGGTGGTAAGTGGAATAACCTCTCATCTGTGCAGGAGCAGGTATAACATTTTCTTTTAGGGGGAGGAGTTCATTAATAATTTGAACCTCCCTTTTGGTGTTGACTCCTCCCCCTAATTATTATTGTTCACCCAATATTTTTCCCATACTTTCTCCCCCAAATTTTCTACAGCTCCCTCTGTTTTTCCAGTCCCTATATGCCCAAGGGTGACAACTCTCCCGGAAAATATCCAGGAGTCTCCCGAAATTTGGGCGTGGGTCTATGCAAATCAAGCCCCGTCCCCAGTCTATCTATACTATAAAACCTTATTACTAGGGATTGGGTGGGGCTTGATGATGTAATCAAGCCCCACCCCCATCCGTAGTAACACTTTGAAAAGTAGCAGTGATGGACAGGGGTTGGTGCTTCAGGTTGCGAAATGCGTCATAAGGCCCCGCCTCTGTACCAGCATCTGTCTCTTCCCTCCGAAATCTCTCAGAGGGACAAAATAGAACAATTGACGACCCTGTGTATACCCCTCCCCCACTCTTTCTTCTGTACTCCTCTCTCCCCACTGTTGCCCCCATACCCATTATGAGCATAGTCCCCGTCCCCCCTTGTCTCTTCACTCACCTGTTTTCTTACTTTCTGTGAGAGATGCAGCAGGTGATACAGAAGATCCTGTATGTGTAAACATTCAATGCTCACACATGCAGAGACATCGGATTCACTGGCTACAGTTTCAGCTGTCGGTGAGAGGAGCAGCTGACGATACCGGCATTTCTGCATCACAGAGAGCTGGCATTTTAGAGATGCAGACTCGTTGGGAGTATTCTTCCACCAGTTCCACAGTAACAGTGGACTTACCATCTTTGTGCTATCCTGAAGTCCAAACTAATAAAAAGACATAGGTCCTTTGCACAGGGTGACAGTGGGTTTCTAAACTGAATAACAATAGGGGTCCACTATACTGCTCTATCTGTTACAATGCCTGTCGAAATGCCAACAACAGCAGGACATTTGGTAATGAAACACATCTATTTTTATGTAAACTCTACAATACAACCGCATGTTGTTCTAGAAAAACATAAACACATACTTTATTAAAGTTTAGAACAATGGCGCAATGCATCTCCGCTAGGATAAGGACCAAGAGGAGTCCTATGGAGGTGTATTTACACAACAGCGACAGGCAGAGCGTGGAAATAACCACATTCCTGACACATTCAAACCTTTATATGAACCCAGCTCTTCTTGACATTTCTTTGTGCTCTATGGCTGGGTACACGCTGGGGCTTTTCAGCAGATAATCTTTCCAATCACACAATCAAAAGAGCGTTTCCCCAGATATCTCACCAGTGTATACTGTCCACGTTTCCCCAGATATCTCTCCAGTGTGTACTGTCCACGTTTCCCCAGATATCTCTCCAGTGTGTACTATCCACGTTTCCCCAGATATCTCTCCAGTGTGTACTGTCCACATTTCCCCAGATATCTCCCCAGTGTGTACTGTCCACGTTTCCCCAGATATCTCCCCAGTGTGTACTGTCCACGTTTCCCCAGATATCTCTCCAGTGTGTACTGTCCACGTTTCCCCAGATATCTCTCCAGTGTGTACTGTCCACGTTTCCCCAGATATCTCTCCAGTGTGTACTGTCCACGTTTCCCCAGATATCTCTCCAGTGTGTACTGTCCACGTTTCCCCAGATATCTCTCCAGTGTGTACTGTCCACGTTTCCCCAGATATCTCTCCAGTGTGTACTGTCCACGTTTCCCCAGATATCTCTCCAGTGTGTACTGTCCACGTTTCCCCAGATATCTCTCCAGTGTGTACTGTCCACGTTTCCCCAGATATCTCTCCAGTGTGTACTGTCCACGTTTCCCCAGATATCTCTCCAGTGTGTACTGTCCACGTTTCCCCAGATATCTCTCCAGTGTGTACTGTCCACGTTTCCCCAGATATCTCTCCAGTGTGTACTGTCCACGTTTCCCCAGATATCTCTCCAGTGTGTACTGTCCACGTTTCCCCAGATATCTCTCCAGTGTGTACTGTCCACGTTTCCCCAGATATCTCTCCAGTGTGTACTGTCCACGTTTCCCCAGATATCTCTCCAGTGTGTACTGTCCACGTTTCCCCAGATATCTCTCCAGTGTGTACTGTCCACGTTTCCCCAGATATCTCTCCAGTGTGTACTGTCCACGTTTCCCCAGATATCTCTCCAGTGTGTACTGTCCACGTTTCCCCAGATATCTCTCCAGTGTGTACTGTCCACGTTTCCCCAGATATCTCTCCAGTGTGTACTGTCCACGTTTCCCCAGATATCTCTCCAGTGTGTACTGTCCACGTTTCCCCAGATATCTCTCCAGTGTGTACTGTCCACGTTTCCCCAGATATCTCTCCAGTGTGTACTGTCCACGTTTCCCCAGATATCTCTCCAGTGTGTACTGTCCACGTTTCCCCAGATATCTCTCCAGTGTGTACTGTCCACGTTTCCCCAGATATCTCTCCAGTGTGTACTGTCCACGTTTCCCCAGATATCTCTCCAGTGTGTACTGTCCACGTTTCCCCAGATATCTCTCCAGTGTGTACTGTCCACGTTTCCCCAGATATCTCTCCAGTGTGTACTGTCCACGTTTCCCCAGATATCTCTCCAGTGTGTACTGTCCACGTTTCCCCAGATATCTCTCCAGTGTGTACTGTCCACGTTTCCCCAGATATCTCTCCAGTGTGTACTGTCCACGTTTCCCCAGATATCTCTCCAGTGTGTACTGTCCACGTTTCCCCAGATATCTCTCCAGTGTGTACTGTCCACGTTTCCCCAGATATCTCTCCAGTGTGTACTGTCCACGTTTCCCCAGATATCTCTCCAGTGTGTACTGTCCACGTTTCCCCAGATATCTCTCCAGTGTGTACTGTCCACGTTTCCCCAGATATCTCTCCAGTGTGTACTGTCCACGTTTCCCCAGATATCTCTCCAGTGTGTACTGTCCACGTTTCCCCAGATATCTCTCCAGTGTGTACTGTCCACGTTTCCCCAGATATCTCTCCAGTGTGTACTGTCCACGTTTCCCCAGATATCTCTCCAGTGTGTACTGTCCACGTTTCCCCAGATATCTCTCCAGTGTGTACTGTCCACGTTTCCCCAGATATCTCTCCAGTGTGTACTGTCCACGTTTCCCCAGATATCTCTCCAGTGTGTACTGTCCACGTTTCCCCAGATATCTCTCCAGTGTGTACTGTCCACGTTTCCCCAGATATCTCTCCAGTGTGTACTGTCCACGTTTCCCCAGATATCTCTCCAGTGTGTACTGTCCACGTTTCCCCAGATATCTCTCCAGTGTGTACTGTCCACGTTTCCCCAGATATCTCTCCAGTGTGTACTGTCCACGTTTCCCCAGATATCTCTCCAGTGTGTACTGTCCACGTTTCCCCAGATATCTCTCCAGTGTGTACTGTCCACGTTTCCCCAGATATCTCTCCAGTGTGTACTGTCCACGTTTCCCCAGATATCTCTCCAGTGTGTACTGTCCACGTTTCCCCAGATATCTCTCCAGTGTGTACTGTCCACGTTTCCCCAGATATCTCTCCAGTGTGTACTGTCCACGTTTCCCCAGATATCTCTCCAGTGTGTACTGTCCACGTTTCCCCAGATATCTCTCCAGTGTGTACTGTCCACGTTTCCCCAGATATCTCTCCAGTGTGTACTGTCCACGTTTCCCCAGATATCTCTCCAGTGTGTACTGTCCACGTTTCCCCAGATATCTCTCCAGTGTGTACTGTCCACGTTTCCCCAGATATCTCTCCAGTGTGTACTGTCCACGTTTCCCCAGATATCTCTCCAGTGTGTACTGTCCACGTTTCCCCAGATATCTCTCCAGTGTGTACTGTCCACGTTTCCCCAGATATCTCTCCAGTGTGTACTGTCCACGTTTCCCCAGATATCTCTCCAGTGTGTACTGTCCACGTTTCCCCAGATATCTCTCCAGTGTGTACTGTCCACGTTTCCCCAGATATCTCTCCAGTGTGTACTGTCCACGTTTCCCCAGATATCTCTCCAGTGTGTACTGTCCACGTTTCCCCAGATATCTCTCCAGTGTGTACTGTCCACGTTTCCCCAGATATCTCTCCAGTGTGTACTGTCCACGTTTCCCCAGATATCTCTCCAGTGTGTACTGTCCACGTTTCCCCAGATATCTCTCCAGTGTGTACTGTCCACGTTTCCCCAGATATCTCTCCAGTGTGTACTGTCCACGTTTCCCCAGATATCTCTCCAGTGTGTACTGTCCACGTTTCCCCAGATATCTCTCCAGTGTGTACTGTCCACGTTTCCCCAGATATCTCTCCAGTGTGTACTGTCCACGTTTCCCCAGATATCTCTCCAGTGTGTACTGTCCACGTTTCCCCAGATATCTCTCCAGTGTGTACTGTCCACGTTTCCCCAGATATCTCTCCAGTGTGTACTGTCCACGTTTCCCCAGATATCTCTCCAGTGTGTACTGTCCACGTTTCCCCAGATATCTCTCCAGTGTGTACTGTCCACGTTTCCCCAGATATCTCTCCAGTGTGTACTGTCCACGTTTCCCCAGATATCTCTCCAGTGTGTACTGTCCACGTTTCCCCAGATATCTCTCCAGTGTGTACTGTCCACGTTTCCCCAGATATCTCTCCAGTGTGTACTGTCCACGTTTCCCCAGATATCTCTCCAGTGTGTACTGTCCACGTTTCCCCAGATATCTCTCCAGTGTGTACTGTCCACGTTTCCCCAGATATCTCTCCAGTGTGTACTGTCCACGTTTCCCCAGATATCTCTCCAGTGTGTACTGTCCACGTTTCCCCAGATATCTCTCCAGTGTGTACTGTCCACGTTTCCCCAGATATCTCTCCAGTGTGTACTGTCCACGTTTCCCCAGATATCTCTCCAGTGTGTACTGTCCACGTTTCCCCAGATATCTCTCCAGTGTGTACTGTCCACGTTTCCCCAGATATCTCTCCAGTGTGTACTGTCCACGTTTCCCCAGATATCTCTCCAGTGTGTACTGTCCACGTTTCCCCAGATATCTCTCCAGTGTGTACTGTCCACGTTTCCCCAGATATCTCTCCAGTGTGTACTGTCCACGTTTCCCCAGATATCTCTCCAGTGTGTACTGTCCACGTTTCCCCAGATATCTCTCCAGTGTGTACTGTCCACGTTTCCCCAGATATCTCTCCAGTGTGTACTGTCCACGTTTCCCCAGATATCTCTCCAGTGTGTACTGTCCACGTTTCCCCAGATATCTCTCCAGTGTGTACTGTCCACGTTTCCCCAGATATCTCTCCAGTGTGTACTGTCCACGTTTCCCCAGATATCTCTCCAGTGTGTACTGTCCACGTTTCCCCAGATATCTCTCCAGTGTGTACTGTCCACGTTTCCCCAGATATCTCTCCAGTGTGTACTGTCCACGTTTCCCCAGATATCTCTCCAGTGTGTACTGTCCACGTTTCCCCAGATATCTCTCCAGTGTGTACTGTCCACGTTTCCCCAGATATCTCTCCAGTGTGTACTGTCCACGTTTCCCCAGATATCTCTCCAGTGTGTACTGTCCACGTTTCCCCAGATATCTCTCCAGTGTGTACTGTCCACGTTTCCCCAGATATCTCTCCAGTGTGTACTGTCCACGTTTCCCCAGATATCTCTCCAGTGTGTACTGTCCACGTTTCCCCAGATATCTCTCCAGTGTGTACTGTCCACGTTTCCCCAGATATCTCTCCAGTGTGTACTGTCCACGTTTCCCCAGATATCTCTCCAGTGTGTACTGTCCACGTTTCCCCAGATATCTCTCCAGTGTGTACTGTCCACGTTTCCCCAGATATCTCTCCAGTGTGTACTGTCCACGTTTCCCCAGATATCTCTCCAGTGTGTACTGTCCACGTTTCCCCAGATATCTCTCCAGTGTGTACTGTCCACGTTTCCCCAGATATCTCTCCAGTGTGTACTGTCCACGTTTCCCCAGATATCTCTCCAGTGTGTACTGTCCACGTTTCCCCAGATATCTCTCCAGTGTGTACTGTCCACGTTTCCCCAGATATCTCTCCAGTGTGTACTGTCCACGTTTCCCCAGATATCTCTCCAGTGTGTACTGTCCACGTTTCCCCAGATATCTCTCCAGTGTGTACTGTCCACGTTTCCCCAGATATCTCTCCAGTGTGTACTGTCCACGTTTCCCCAGATATCTCTCCAGTGTGTACTGTCCACGTTTCCCCAGATATCTCTCCAGTGTGTACTGTCCACGTTTCCCCAGATATCTCTCCAGTGTGTACTGTCCACGTTTCCCCAGATATCTCTCCAGTGTGTACTGTCCACGTTTCCCCAGATATCTCTCCAGTGTGTACTGTCCACGTTTCCCCAGATATCTCTCCAGTGTGTACTGTCCACGTTTCCCCAGATATCTCTCCAGTGTGTACTGTCCACGTTTCCCCAGATATCTCTCCAGTGTGTACTGTCCACGTTTCCCCAGATATCTCTCCAGTGTGTACTGTCCACGTTTCCCCAGATATCTCTCCAGTGTGTACTGTCCACGTTTCCCCAGATATCTCTCCAGTGTGTACTGTCCACGTTTCCCCAGATATCTCTCCAGTGTGTACTGTCCACGTTTCCCCAGATATCTCTCCAGTGTGTACTGTCCACGTTTCCCCAGATATCTCTCCAGTGTGTACTGTCCACGTTTCCCCAGATATCTCTCCAGTGTGTACTGTCCACGTTTCCCCAGATATCTCTCCAGTGTGTACTGTCCACGTTTCCCCAGATATCTCTCCAGTGTGTACTGTCCACGTTTCCCCAGATATCTCTCCAGTGTGTACTGTCCACGTTTCCCCAGATATCTCTCCAGTGTGTACTGTCCACGTTTCCCCAGATATCTCTCCAGTGTGTACTGTCCACGTTTCCCCAGATATCTCTCCAGTGTGTACTGTCCACGTTTCCCCAGATATCTCTCCAGTGTGTACTGTCCACGTTTCCCCAGATATCTCTCCAGTGTGTACTGTCCACGTTTCCCCAGATATCTCTCCAGTGTGTACTGTCCACGTTTCCCCAGATATCTCTCCAGTGTGTACTGTCCACGTTTCCCCAGATATCTCTCCAGTGTGTACTGTCCACGTTTCCCCAGATATCTCTCCAGTGTGTACTGTCCACGTTTCCCCAGATATCTCTCCAGTGTGTACTGTCCACGTTTCCCCAGATATCTCTCCAGTGTGTACTGTCCACGTTTCCCCAGATATCTCTCCAGTGTGTACTGTCCACGTTTCCCCAGATATCTCTCCAGTGTGTACTGTCCACGTTTCCCCAGATATCTCTCCAGTGTGTACTGTCCACGTTTCCCCAGATATCTCTCCAGTGTGTACTGTCCACGTTTCCCCAGATATCTCTCCAGTGTGTACTGTCCACGTTTCCCCAGATATCTCTCCAGTGTGTACTGTCCACGTTTCCCCAGATATCTCTCCAGTGTGTACTGTCCACGTTTCCCCAGATATCTCTCCAGTGTGTACTGTCCACGTTTCCCCAGATATCTCTCCAGTGTGTACTGTCCACGTTTCCCCAGATATCTCTCCAGTGTGTACTGTCCACGTTTCCCCAGATATCTCTCCAGTGTGTACTGTCCACGTTTCCCCAGATATCTCTCCAGTGTGTACTGTCCACGTTTCCCCAGATATCTCTCCAGTGTGTACTGTCCACGTTTCCCCAGATATCTCTCCAGTGTGTACTGTCCACGTTTCCCCAGATATCTCTCCAGTGTGTACTGTCCACGTTTCCCCAGATATCTCTCCAGTGTGTACTGTCCACGTTTCCCCAGATATCTCTCCAGTGTGTACTGTCCACGTTTCCCCAGATATCTCTCCAGTGTGTACTGTCCACGTTTCCCCAGATATCTCTCCAGTGTGTACTGTCCACGTTTCCCCAGATATCTCTCCAGTGTGTACTGTCCACGTTTCCCCAGATATCTCTCCAGTGTGTACTGTCCACGTTTCCCCAGATATCTCTCCAGTGTGTACTGTCCACGTTTCCCCAGATATCTCTCCAGTGTGTACTGTCCACGTTTCCCCAGATATCTCTCCAGTGTGTACTGTCCACGTTTCCCCAGATATCTCTCCAGTGTGTACTGTCCACGTTTCCCCAGATATCTCTCCAGTGTGTACTGTCCACGTTTCCCCAGATATCTCTCCAGTGTGTACTGTCCACGTTTCCCCAGATATCTCTCCAGTGTGTACTGTCCACGTTTCCCCAGATATCTCTCCAGTGTGTACTGTCCACGTTTCCCCAGATATCTCTCCAGTGTGTACTGTCCACGTTTCCCCAGATATCTCTCCAGTGTGTACTGTCCACGTTTCCCCAGATATCTCTCCAGTGTGTACTGTCCACGTTTCCCCAGATATCTCTCCAGTGTGTACTGTCCACGTTTCCCCAGATATCTCTCCAGTGTGTACTGTCCACGTTTCCCCAGATATCTCTCCAGTGTGTACTGTCCACGTTTCCCCAGATATCTCTCCAGTGTGTACTGTCCACGTTTCCCCAGATATCTCTCCAGTGTGTACTGTCCACGTTTCCCCAGATATCTCTCCAGTGTGTACTGTCCACGTTTCCCCAGATATCTCTCCAGTGTGTACTGTCCACGTTTCCCCAGATATCTCTCCAGTGTGTACTGTCCACGTTTCCCCAGATATCTCTCCAGTGTGTACTGTCCACGTTTCCCCAGATATCTCTCCAGTGTGTACTGTCCACGTTTCCCCAGATATCTCTCCAGTGTGTACTGTCCACGTTTCCCCAGATATCTCTCCAGTGTGTACTGTCCACGTTTCCCCAGATATCTCTCCAGTGTGTACTGTCCACGTTTCCCCAGATATCTCTCCGGGGGAAGCAATGTCCATGCGTAGTTACTACACGTGGTAAGATAAGGTGGCCCTATGACACTCGCACCTAAAAACGGAGGGGGGGGGGCACTACGACACTAACCAAGGAGCAAGGATTCTGTAAGCCGCTTCTCCTAGCCAGCAACAGCAACGTATGTTATAAAAAAAACCCACAGGCATTATTTCATGGTGCTTCAAAACGTATCCGCAGTACATTTATAATGTGGGCAGATCAATTCTTTGCCCATATTGTTTGGCGGGCAGAGTTAGCTGTGATCTACAATGGAATGGTCCGGCTTTGATTTAATATACAGCCGAGCATTTCAGATGTAAACCCCTTTCCATAAATGGGCTAATTGCACTCCAGATGTTTTGAAAGCACTCTTTAGGAGGCATCGTCATTGATTTTTCCGATAGGTGGCAAAATATTCAAGAAAGTCTCTAGCGCATTGTATTCCAAAATATTCCTCCTGAAACCTTCTATAGAGCTCTTTGGGGTCTCGGCATGGCTCTATTTTCCCTAATCTGTTCAAAATTACACCACCGGTCCTAAATTGGCAGTGACACAATGCAATTCTCTCTCGCGCCATAAAGTCTTTCTGAGTTTGTTTCCGAAATTGTTTAAAGTGTTTTTTCCCTTGCAGTGATGTCCAATTCCATTGGCACCTGATTTAAAAGGCTATGTACTCTTGGCTCATTCAGTCTTCAGTTCTCTGTGTAAAGAGGATATATTAAAGCTCTGTGCACCCAGGTAATCTGCTGCTCTTAAGAACACATTATTAAATGATTTGGTGCAGGTGGTTTAAAGATACAACGCTCATACAATAAACAGATCCTGGGAAAATGTCCTTTGGTCTTGTAATTTTTTGAAAGGTTTCCACAGGGGCAGGAAAGGCCGTAGAGAGGGCAAATGGACATAAATACATTAGACACTGTGCAGAGAAGAGCAACTAAAATGGGGCATGGCCTGTGTCACACAACATACAGACAGACTTGAGGAAGTAACATGTATAGCTTGGAGCAGAGAAGAGCAACTAAAATGGGGCATGGTCTGTGTCACACAACATACAGACAGACTAGAGAAAGCTACATGTATAGCTTGGAGCAGAGAAGAGCAACTAAAATGGGGCATGGCCTGTGTCACACAACATACAGAGGCAGACTAGAGGAAGTAACACGTATAGCTTGGAGCGAAGAAGAGCAACTAAAATGGGGCATGGCCTGTGTCACACAACATACGAGAGACAGACTAGAGGAAGTAACATGTATAGCTTGGAGCAGAGAAGAGCACGTAAAATGGTGCATGGCCTGTGTCACACAGCATACAGAGAGAGACTAGAGGAAGTAACATGTATAGCATGGAGCAGAGTAGAGCAACTAAAATGGTGTATGGCCTGTGTCACACAGCATAGAGACTGACTAGAGGAAATAAACATGTGTAGTTTGGAGCAGAGAAGGTCCAGGGGGTTATTATGGCAGCGGCAAAGATGTACATGAACATGAGGACATGTGTATGAACTAGAGGGTGGAATGTTTAGCAGAAAATGATTTCACTGAAAGAGTAGTTTATAAGTGGAATATTCTCCCATCTGAGGTGGCAGGGGCTAATATAGTAGAACCATTTAAACATGTTTGGGATAAATATAAGGATATCTTGAATCCAAGCGTTTCCAGTATGACTATAGGGCATGTGAAAAATCCATCCTCACCACTCACAAAGCGATAATTGTTCTGAACTCTCGATAATTGTATGACGAGGCCGATAATCACTTTAATGCTCTTGGGACAGCACAGCGTCTCACAGCTCTGAGGTCATGAGTTCGAGTCTAGTTTTACTAGTGGGACCCTTACACGGACACCGATACGCACAGACACCTTCTCTGTCCTCAGCGGAGAGTTTTAGGATCTTGTCTTGGTCTTGTTGCACTGTAGAGGGTTTGCAGGGAAGCGTCAGCTGCGTCCTCTGTTCAGTAGGGGTTAAACACAGCTGGTGAATAGGATGTTTGTGTTACATCCGTAGAGAGCATTTACATGCAGGCGATCAGGCCTGCTGGGTGCTTTACATACTTTCCATCAATGTCTCTCTATCTCCTCTCTCACTTTGCATGCTGGACAGGAAGATGCAGAGTTTAGTAACAGAAGCTGCAGGAGGAACAGACTCGGTCAGGGATCAGCTTCTCTCTTCTGATTTTTACAATTGCCAGAGTCTTGTGTCAGTTAAGGAGTTGATATGAACACAGACTTACAGGCTCAGGGAGAGAGTTGTGCTCAGGAGATAAGGATGAACAGATTACAGGGTGACCACTTCTGGAAGTTATCATTCCTATGACCACACAAGATAAGGAATCCCCCCCCCTTCTTCCACCTTTGTGCCGATTCCACCCCGAAAATCCTTCCACTTCGTGTAACCCCATTTTTATGGAACTTTAATCACAACCATTGAGCCACAGACTGTAACACATGTTATGATGGGATGACATGTATAATAATAACACGGGATGAGATGACATGTATAATAATTACACGGGATGAGATGACATGTATAATAATTACACGGGATGAGATGACATGTATAATAATTACGGGGGATGAGATGACATGTATAATAATTACATGGGATGAGACGACATGTATAATAATTACACGGGATGAGACGACATGTATAATAATTACACGGGATGAGATGACATGTATAATAATTACATGGGATGAGATGACATGTATAATAATTACACGGGATGAGACGACATGTATAATAATTACACGGGATGAGATGACATGTATAATAATTACACGGGATGAGACGTTTATAATAATTAACATGTATAATAATTACACGGGATGAGATGACATGTTTAATAATAACAAGGGATGAGATGACATGTATAATAATTACACGGGATGAGATGACATGTTTAATAATAACAAGGGATGAGATGACATGTATAATAATTACACGGGATGAGATGACATGTATAATAATTACACGGGATGAGA
>WWET01000246.1:607733-631668 GCA_011038615.1 Limnodynastes dumerilii | reverse complement strand
AATTACTCCTGGGCTAAACCATGTTGATTGCAGGGGGAGTCAAGTTACTTGTATTCTTTGCATGCAGGGATATATCTTTGAATTACTTACTGCACACAAATACTGACCAGCTTTACTATCACACTGTTATTTAGGGTTGGGATAGGAAACATCACCTCTCAACTCTAATACTGAAATATGACTCCCCTGCAATCACCATGGTTTAGCCCATGAGTAACTTTCCTCTCTTATTTTCAATCTCCTTCTTAAGTCTGAATCAGGCCCAATGACAGAGCAGAGAAAAGTGCTTTTGAGGAGCATTATAGCATAACAATCAAGTCATTCAACGCCTAAACATTGCTTGTGCATCATTTACATCTATATTTTCTCATGTGGATTTGACTAAATCAGTTATACATGAAAAACATTTGATATGAACGACCAGCCATGTGTGAGTCAGCGCTTCTCCGCCTTTCGCAATGGGAGGAGCCACGGTCTCTACGCTGGGTTGTTTTTATTCTTTGTTTTTTTTCATTTTTTTTATAAGAATACGTTTTATAACTTATTTCATTTAATGCAGGAAATAAGATTCTTGTTAGACGCCAATTACGGACATAAGGCAATACGTCCGGTGTTGTGAATACGGGCCATAATGGGGAATCAGCGCCCAAATTCCAGTCTGTTATTACAGTATTAGTCTTGTTTACAGCACAGTCTAAGTTCATAGAGTTGAACCGATGCAAACAATTTTCACGGTACTTGAAATACGCAGATTGACCGGCTTCAATCTTGCCTTGGCTTGTTGGACAAGTCTACAAATATGGCAGCTTGCGTGTACGTGTTTAGTTGTCAGAGAAGACGGCGATATAAATAAATTTACTGGATAACTTTTCTTTTTATTTTGAGGAGTAGATTTCCTTTCTTTAATTTCATCATGAACACAAAGGGAAATAGTGGGAATTCTGCATTGAACCGACCTCATCTGTATTTTTGCTCTCGTTGAATGATTGTTGAATACACCAGGGAATTTACAACACAGACTTTGCACGTTTCAGGTTTGGGGCTTGAAATAATGATGTGATTTGCTCCCCAAATAATGGCACGATGCCCATTTCAATACATCACGTCCAGGAACATAACACAAGCTTATCTTCATCCTGAGTGATAACCCTCCCTGCTATCTTTCAGCGAGTGACATACAGGAATAACAGAGTGCTGCTAGGCCCCCTCTGTTTTTGTTTGTCTGATGACTTGTTCTCTGAGAATAGATTTTTATGGTTTTGTAAATGTATATTTTGCCTTTTCTGCAGGAGATCGCCAATGTCCAACCATCCCCAAATCTCCAGAGTTAATATACAAGGTCAGTAACCGCCAGCGTCTGCGCTTATGTCCAAATATTATGTCTGGTTTTCATGTTCATTTAAAAACAGAAACTTATGAAAAAGAATATATAAAGAAGTCTAGAAACTTTAGTATCAGACATGCGTGTAACGGCATTCTGTAACTTCACAGCCAGGAGCGTTTTTGGTGATTTGCTTCAATGAAATATATTTTATTTTAACATAATTTGATTGGTTTAAGCTACAGCATGTAATGTATATATGATGTCTACTCACATTTAGAATTTTGTCTGGACAATTCCATTTCTATTCAATCACATTGCACACATAACGTATTGTTATGATCATATCAATTTGTGCTTCTTACAAGTTACAATCTTTTGTGTATATTATATATCAGATAGAGCATAGATATTCATGCAATGCAATTACAATATACACTCCTCTTTAGTCCTATTGAATAGATTATCACTCACATAATGAAAGAATAATTAGATTTTTTAATGTTTGGTCGCTTTAATGATGTCTAAGGGTTTCATGACCAGCAGGGAACAGTGACACACAGTGGCTGTCAGTGGTTACTGCACTATGATCAACATTGTCACATTTTATGTGTTGCTAATTCTCTGAATTTATTCTTATTTAATATATATACTGGTTTGTTTTTTTATTGTTTCTGTGTGATAGATCGTTATAGATGTGTAAGTTTTGTGACATACTGTTCTCCAACTACAACTTCCAGTATGCTTTGCCTGTACATTGGTAATTGTGAGTCTGTCATTTATTTTGGGGTTTTAGTAGAGGAATGGATTTTGTTACAGACATCATTTGAGGTTGAATTTTTTTAGTAATTGGTAGAATTAGGCGAATAGACGGAGTTTATATGTTGTGTTATTGTGGTGTGTGTTTTTATGTGTGTTATTGTGGTGTGTGTTTATATATTGTGTTATTAAGCCATGTGTTTATATATTGTGTTATTGTGGTGTGTGTGTTTCTATGTGTGTTATTGTGGTGTGTGTTTATATGTGTGTTATTGTGGTGTGTGTTAATATGAGTGTTATTGTGGCGTGTGTTTATATGTATGTTATTGTATTGTTATTAATCAGCTGTAGTGTTACCTACTTTTATCTCTTCTATAAAGATGGAGAAGTCAGCAGATCCTATTCACAGTCTCCACCATAACACTGAAAGGATTTATTCACTGACAATATAACAATCAATAAATACTGATGCTGCCATTTTTATTGAGAAATAGTTTTCCTGGCAGCACTAGACACACCCATGGGTGGAACAATTCACAGGACACACCCCTTTTGGTGATACAGGACACACCCCATTGGTGATACAGGACACACCCCTTTGGTGATACAGGACACACCACTTTAGTGATACAGGACACACCCCTTTGGGGATACAGGACACGACCCTTTGGTAATACAGGACACACCCCTTTGGTGTAGCGCCTTAGTAGCACTATCACAATCTCCCTGATATTCATTTGCAAAATTTGGTGACCTTGCTATTATGTTCCAGTTAAACAAATCTCTCTGCAGGCTAATAAAGGCTTTATGTCATGTAGCCTAAGGACCTTTTTCTGTTTAGAGAGGTGACTCTATTCATTGTCCAGAGGTGGAAATTTCCCAGTTCACTGTCGCCCCCGCTTTTCAGCAAACACTTCTCATTCTCCAGCCTGTTGTGACTGTCCGTCCCCGGGCCCTGTACATAGCAGAACACGGTATCGCTCACATGATCCTCCTTATCTGCACATGGTATTTCTCAGCCTCAGAGCTGTACGTGGCTCTATACATGAAGCACACGAGGCTCAGATTACCATCGCTCTCCCTGTGTCATCGTGTGCTGTCATTAGCAGAGCGGGATCCCATTAGCCGCATCTTGTAGTAGGGGACGTATATATCACAGGTCTATTCATACGCCCTGTAAACACTGGCTTCTCTTTGCAATAATAAACAACTTTATTTTTAGGGCTGTTCACACAGTTTGCTAGAATTACAGATGAATGGGATTTTTTTTTCTTTAGTCCTGGGTAGAAAAGCTCTGTTTAATGAACACTTCAGTGGCCAAAGTCTAATCACTTATTAATGAGTCAGAAAAATCTACAGATCCCAAATATAACTCACAGCGTCCCAGCGGAGAGGTGTCGGTGACTAATCCACCATTCAGTGTCACTGGCAATCTCTATCCTGGGAGGCCAATCCAAGCAAGTGGCACCGGACGTACAATATCCCCATAAACACGCAGACCCAGAGGAAGAATGATAACTTTCCCGTCCTGACGTCACTCCAAATAGCGATGGCAGGAGGAATGGCTGTCAGCCCTCTGATTGGTGGAGAGCTCTGGCTGTCACAGAGAACGTCATTTAAAGTTAGTTAAAGCAGCCTATCTCTAACCTTCCCTGTACTACAGATAAACCTTAACCTTCCCCTCTCCGCAGCCTAACCCCAACCAGAACGCGTACCTTGTCGAAATAAGACCGTTTAACCTGGTACCTGTTCCAGGATGGAAATATTCTATATTGAAAAGTTGTCAGCAGTGATACAGCTGCGATTAAGCCGCTGACTTTATCATTATCTAAAATGGGCCATTGCAGCGGTACCTTCATCCCTTACAGTGCAGAGACACAGAATCACAGAGACACAGCCTATGAAAAGGCACAATAGCTTGTAAAATTACCATTATTTGTTTTCTTCTTCTTCTCCTGCTTTTCCATCTTCTCCTCCTCCTTCTTCTTCTCCATTTCCTTCTTCTTCTTTTCCTTTTTCACCTCCTTCTTCTTCTTCTTTTCCTTCTCCACTTCCTTCTTCTTCTCCACCACCTCCTTCTTCTTCACCTCCTTCTTCTTCTTTTTCTTCTTCTTCTTCTCTTTCTCCACCTCCTCCTATTTCTTCTTCTTCTTCTCCACCTCCTCCTTCTTCTTCTTTTCCTTCTCCACCTCATTCTTCTTCTTCTTCTCCACCTCCTTTTTTTTTTTCTTCTTCTTCTCCACCTCCTCCTTCTTATCCTTCTCCACCTCGTTCTTCTTCTTCTTCTCCTCCTTCTTCTTCTTCTTCTCCTCCTCCTCCTTCTTCTTCTTCTTCTCCTCCTCCTTCTTCTTCTTCTTCTTCTTCTCCTCCTCCTCCTTCTTCTTCTTCTTCTCCTCCTCCTTCTTCTCCTTCTTCTCCTTCTTCTTCTCCATCTTATTCTTCATCTTCTTCTCCTTCTTCTTTTCCTTCTCCACCTCCTTTTTCTCCTCCTCCTCCTCCTCCATATCCTTCTCCTCCTCTTCCTCTTCTTCTTCTTCTTCTTTTGCTCCTTCTTATCCTCCTCCTCTTCTCCTTCTTCTTCTTCTTTTTTTCTCCTTATCCCCTTTTTCCTCCTCTTTCTCCTCCTCCTCTTCTTCTTCTCCTCCTACTCCTTTTTTTTCTCCCCCTCCACCTCTTTCTCCTCCTATTCCTTCTTCATCTTCTTCTCCTCCTTCTTCTCCTTCTCCACCTCCTCCTCTTCTTTTTCTTCTCCTCCTACACCTTCTGCTCCTCCTACTCCTTATTCTTCTTCTCCTCCTTCTTCTTTTTCTCCTCCATCTTCTACTCACCCTCTTCTTTTTATTCTTCTTCTCCTCCTGTTCCTCCTCTTCTTTTTCTTTTTTTCTTCTTCTTCTTCTTCTTTTTTTTCTCCTTATCCTCTTTCTGCTCCTCCTCTTCTTCTTCTCCTCCTACTCCTTTTTTTTTCTCCCCCTCCACCTCTTTCTCCTCCTATTCCTTCTTCTTCTTTTCCTCCTTCTCCTCCTTCTCCACCTCCTTCTCCTCCTCTTCTTTTTTTTCTCCTCCTCCACCTTCTTCTTCTTCTCCTCCTCCTTATTCTTCTTCTCCTCCTCCTTATTCTTCTTCTCCTCATCCTCTTCTTTTTCTCCTCCATCTTCTCCTCATCCTCTTCTTTTTCTCCTCCATCTTCTCCTCATCCTCTTCTTTTTCTCCTCCATCTTCTCCTCATCCTCTTCTTTTTCTCCTCCATCTTCTCCTCCTCCTCTTCTTTTTCTTCTCATATTTACATAAATAGATAACTAGAATCTGATTGGTTGATATAGACAGAATTCTTTGTTCCTCTACACCTTAATGAACTTGAAAGACAATAAAGTCAATGGGCCTGATCCAGACCTAGGCATGAGAGCGGAGCGTATTATCGCTCCAGCGTAAAAACTTTCACTCCCACGACACGCCCCTTACCTTTACCTCCGTACTCCGGCTGAACCCTACCTTAACTTTTCCCGGCGTCGGTACGAATTTTCGTAGCGATGCGCTGATCGTATTGGACTAAGCACGCCCATACTGTACAATTTAAATGGCTCCCCCTGCCTACATTCCCTAACTCCAGCGTCCGTACTAACTTCGTAATATAAACACGCCCCGTCTGCGGAAAAAACGCAAAGAATACGGACGGCTGAATCGCCGCTACGAAAAGGTCTTTGGAACGACCGGAAGTTGTCACTATGCACATGCGCAGTGCGTTTTTTCTGCCGAATTTACGCTTACGACCAGCGTACGGTCACTTGCGAGCGTAGGTCTGGATCAGGCCCAATGTGTTGACCATTAGTTTCATGAAAAGTAATGATATTGGGAGGTGCCCAACTACTGGTATTTGCCATATTACTTTTGATTGTATGAGTTACCTTGTAATAAAATAATGACGGCTGTCTGGTATTTTTGTTCCTATGGGACGTTCGGGGTTGTTTATGGAGGATGAGGATACTGTATGTTTGACGTCACGCTGTGTTTTTACTGACAGTCGGTCCAGTGATATCAGGAGAAAGCAACAGCGATTCTCTGATAACACCGGTAATAGTTACATTTATTTGTTTTAGTAAAACATACAGTCAGTAATGTAAAGACGTAAGGGAAACAGAGCAATGAATCTGTACTTCATATTTTTGTTACATTTTTCTTATCGTTTTAGGCATTTGCTATATGATTGTCAAAGATTAGCAAACAGTTAATATAGTAAACATGAATAGTTTGTTTCCTTTGTATATAAAAATAAGTGAAATTAACGAACCATCAGAATTTATCTGGAAGTTGAAAAATACCTTTTACAGACAGTTGTCATCATGCCAGAGCTCAGAGGGCATTTTCAAAGCCTCTCTGCACAGTAAATCATCTGCCACAGGCCTTCCATGGCTGTTTGTGACATTGTATTAAATCCCGGTCAAAACCATGTTGAATTGCAGGGGAGTCATATTTCATCAGCTGTAACCAGTATTAGAGTTTAGAGGTGATGTTTCCTAGCCCAAGTCTAAATAACAGTGTGATAGTAACGCTGGTCAGTATCTGTGTAATAATATAATAATATAATAGTATTAGAGATAAGAGGTGATAAATAACAGTGATAGTAACGCTGGTCAGTATCTGTGTAATAATATAATAATATAATAGTATTAGAGATAAGAGGTGATAAATAACAGTGATAGTAACGCTGGTCAGTATCTGTGTAATAATATAATAATAATATAATAGTATTAGAGATGAGAGGTGATAAATAACAGTGTAATAGTAACGCTGGTCAGTATCTGTAATAATATAATAGTATTAGAGATGAGAGGTGATAAATAACAGTGTAATAGTAACGCTGGTCAGTATCTGTAATAATATAATAGTATTAGAGATGAGAGGTGATAAATAACAGTGTAATAGTAACGCTGGTCAGTATCTGTAATAATATAATAGTATTAGAGATGAGAGGTGATAAATAACAGTGTAATAGTAACGCTGGTCAGTATTTATGTGCAATAAGCAGAAGCAAAGAATAACATTACTCTCACCCCCCCTGACATGCAGCATGGTTTCCAGCGGCTTAGCATGACCTCCCGGCATGCTTACCTGGAGTCCGGGCGGTGGAAATCTATGCAGATCATACAGTTAGGGCTTACGTACAATACTGCTTTACGCACCCACATGGTGGATATATTTAGTAGAAATGCGCCAGTTATTTTAGGTATATTAATCAGCTCAGTAATCCGCAGAAATGTCATTAATATTGAAGTTAAATAGCGAATTTATTCACTTTATAACATGAAACGGCTATGTCAGTTATTCATTAATTGCTGACTTTCATTCATTCTTCACAAGTAAGATCGTTTCTCACACGGGGATAGAGTGCGGCTGATAAATAAATGACACACATTACAGTCTGCGGAGCTGTGGATCTGTTTGTGTTATTGTCGTTCAGCCAGCGAGCATCGATGAATACTGTCACACGTTACCGGCCTTCCATGAATATTACATGGAGCGCGATTCTCTACCCCACATCCGCAAATGAGAGTTACTGAATGATTGTTCTTTTATAAAGTAGCATCCAGAGAGCAGGAAGGAGAAGTGTTTATATCATTCAATCAATGGTGCTGTGTGTGGAGGAGCTGGTCAGCCACACACTAGAGCGATTATGGCTCCCAGCAGGAGGGGCCCGATATACGGGACAATATTACTCTAGGGAAAGGTTACAATGTCTGTGCCACCCACATCTCCTGCTGGGACGGATAATCCTGTCTGAAGAGGGAGGGGCTGCAGAGATTGACAGAAGGCCCTTGGAGCTGATTGGCTGCACAGACCTCCTGTTAATCTCTTCACTGATTGACTGTCAGTCTTGGCAGGAGGCCTGTGCAGCTAGCTAACTCAGGTCAGTCGAGTGCGGCGCCTCCAGTAACGGAAGCCCTGTCTGTCTTGCAGAATGCAGAGCTGTCATTACTGTATCACTGCTGTACTTGCTGATCGTTATGGAGTCAGAGAGATGGGGAATCTCCGTCCAGGAGGTGGAGTTACAGGGTCCGCACAATACATGATATCGGGAGCCTGCTGACTATGATAGTTTGGAGATGCTTAGTACATACACGGGCCCTGATTCAGACTTACGAAGGAAATAAGTACGTGCGGATTCGCAAACTACGCACCTAAGTGTCAACCTCGCTCCCATGACAATCTCCTCCTTCTTACGGATTTTAGCTGACTTACGCCGCTTTCCGTGCGTATGTTGGTGCGGAGTTTGCGAAAGTAAGAACGAAAGTGCCAAACCCCGCCCATACTGTCCAAATTGAGTGCCTCCCCCCACCCACTTTTCTTACCCTCGTTCTTACAGATTGCTGGCACGCCTCTTCTTACGGATGTCTTTAGGTTCTCAGAGCGACTCCGTGCGTAATGTGTTCTTATGAATAACATCTGCCACACGGAGGCGCAGATAGCAAAAAAATGCAAACATACACGCCCTGCGTATTATTAAGTCTGAATACGGCCCACGCTGGCTAATAGTTGGGATTGTGACACTTATGAGATGAAACTCCGCCCATTTAGGATAAAGCCCCGCCCTCTTGTGATTTGGGGATGTTGATGTGCAGAGGGAGGTGTGCAGTCTGCTGGTTATTGCAGCTCTGTTTCTGGTATCCAGGGTCTAATTCATAGGAAAGAACTGATTTATTGTCAGGAAACGCTGAGTTTTCCTTTGTTTGTGTTGCGTTTTTGTTCATATCTGGGCATTGATTTCTAAAAGGTTAAGCCATCTACTACTGAGGGCTCAAGCAACCTCTGGAACTACAAGAACCAGCATGCAGTTTTATCATATAAAATGGTATAATTCAGACGTAGGCAATTTCTGCACTCTAGATGTTGTAAACTACAACTTCCATAGCTGATACCTAGAAAAGCATGCTGGTACTTGTAGTCATATGACACCTGCAGTGCTGCATGTGATAAGTGTTTTCCTATGTGTAAGACTTATTTACATTAAGCTGAGTTGATTTACAGAGTGTTGCTCACGTGTGGACAGGTGTCTTCACCCGCAGACGTTATACAAAAAATTCACTAGACCGTCTCACACTCAAACACACACACACACACACACACAGGTTAGGGGTAATTTTAATTTTTTGTGGGGTATATTTCGGGTCTGGGATTGGCATATGTGTGCCATGTCTAGACCCCCTAATACATACCTCACAACCGTCCCGGAGACAGTAATTTTGTTTGACTGCCTTCCAGTTTGTCCTGGTAGGTGGGCTACACTGGGGGTCTTTTAGTTTTTTTTTATTTTGTTTGAATTTTTGCCCCGTGTGTCATGACAATGGGGGCGGGCCAGGAGCAGAGCTTGGGCGGGATGGAGCTTGGAGCTTATTTGTCTCTTTATCGGGCTCCAAAATGTAGATAGGTATGCTAATACGCCCCACCTGTATTACACGCCCCCTTGTGTTTGCCACTGTAGCTGACATAGTGCACGTAAGTCTCCTATCGTTATTACATCTGGTCCTAAGTTACTAAGACAAATGTGAATTATGGCTTAAACATTGTAAAGCGCCAGGTAATAGGATGGCGTTATATAAAAACCCGATAATAAATAAAATAAATAAACAGATCTCTGTGTGTTTCCAGATAGTAACAAAGTGTTGCTCATCGAGGGGGATATCGCGTTACCGGTCGGTCGCAACGCCATGAAGTGTGATGGAAATACTTGCAGATGGAGTAAGAGCAGCACCGGAACAGTGAATGTGCCGTATATCATCTCCTCTGACTACAGTAAGGATTCTAATAGAGCTCTTAGCACTGACCAGGGATCCACAGCTGAGAGGAACTGCAAGGAGGAGGAGTCAATCTGCACCTTGGTGACACCATGTTGAACTGCGGAGGAGGGGGGGCCAAAATGTTCATTATTTGTTCTCTATAAGCAGAAGATAAATATTTTCCCTGCACACAAAATAATGGAATACATTTGTATCCTTCACCTTTTAGCATGGTTTGTTCCAAAAGACCTTTATTTGTAGTTGCTCCTAACTTAAAATTATTTCCTTAATGTACAATGTCAGTGTCAACACAGCATCTAGACTAATGTGGCTATTCCAGCGCTCAAACTCTACCTCTGCCAGTCTTTACATTGGCTTCCTGTCCGCTTCAAAATGCTCACCAACGCCTCTAAGGCTCTCTCCTTCTCTACGGCACCCTACCCCTCCTCCCTTATCCCCATTTATACTCCATCCTGTGCTCTACCAACAGCCGCCCCCTCATCTTCCACTTAATTACTACCACTCATTCCCACATCCAAGACTTCTCCCGTGCTGTCCCTCTGCACTGGAATAACCTACCACACTTTGTTAGACTATCCACCACCCTCCAAGCTTTCAAGTACTCCCTCAAACCCCTCTTCTTCAGACCATCCTACCCTTCCTCATAAAAACCTCTCCCTTCCTTCCCCCAATCTTTTCAACTCCTGATTCTTTTCCCTCTCCCCCCATTCCTCTCCATCCTTGTGTCTCCTTATTTACTCTATATCTGACTACCCTATCACCCATATTTTACCCCCTATATTATATTTATTTTACTGCACCCTATATGTAATTTGTATATTCTCTGTCTTGCTGTATGGCGCTGTGGATACTTTGTAGTGTATTATTATTATATGACCCTGGCAATCATAATCATTATATCATTAATAAGCAATACACAGATGTATTCTATTTGTGTATATAAAATGATTTCACAAAGAATATTATTAACTTTCAATTGACTTTGTTCAGGGTGGAGAAAAATGATGTAAATCATTTGTAATTATTCACTTTTTGGCTTGATCCATTTTTCTGTCAGTAAAATGACTGACATCTGGTGAATCTGTCGCTGACATCCGGTTATCTCACCCTTAGGCGCCGCCGATGCAGCTTCCATCCGCTCCGCCATGCAAGACTTTTCAACTCTCACCTGCGTCACTTTCACGCCACGGAGATCAGAAGCGGATTATCTGAGTATTTCATCAGGCAGCGGGTAGGAAACTGTGTTTCTTCACTGTCTCCTCTTTATTTTTCTGTCTTTGGTTTTATATCTTCATCCTATATACACAATGGAATCCTAGAGTCTACAGAAGCCGAAGTTATCTATAAACAGCGCTCAGAACTCATAGACAGAGTTCTGTATAACCATCCATGTTTTATGCTAGTAGTAATGGTCCGTATCAAGTAATGCTCCGGATCAGGGTTTCCCACTTTCTATATCTTACCTACAAGAGACTACATCGCTCCTGTTCCCTCTCTCCCATTCTCCTGTGCTCTGTGGAATGCCAGATCCATTTGCAACAAGCTCCCTGCCATCCATGACCTCTTCATCTCCAACTCCTGCAACCTTCTTGCCATCACTGAAACCTGGCTATAAACCCTGGATACTACTTCCCCTGCTGCCCTCTCCTTTGGCGGGCTCTCGTTCTGCCACACCCCTTGACCTGGCGTACGCCCTGGCGGTGGTGTGGGCATCCTCCTCTTCCCTTCCTGCACATTTAGCGTCATACCCCCTGAGCCCTCTCTCACTTTCACCTCCTTTGAGGTCCAGTGCATTCGCATCTACCACCCCATCCATCTCCGTGTTGCTGTTGTCTACCGCCCCCCTGGTCCCCCCTCCAAATTCATTGATAATTTCGGAGCCTGGCTCCTCCACTTTTTATCTTCTGACCTCCCCACCCTTATCCTAGGTGACTTCAACATCCCCATTGACAACCCCTCAGACTCCAGCACCACAAAACTTCTTTCTCTTTCCTCCTCCCTTGGCCTATGACAGTGGACTTCAGCTGCCACCCACAAACTGGGCCACTCCCTTGACCTCCTATTCTCACGCTCATGCTCCCTGTCTAAGTTTTCTCTCCATTCCCCCTGTCTGATCATCATCTGATCTCCCCTCTCTTCTTTCCAGAAAGAACCTCAGTTCCCTTGATGTTGCGGATTTTACCTCTACCCTAGATCCCCTCCTCGCACCCATTTCCGCCATGTCCTGCCCCAATCTAGCCACCTCTCTCTACAACAATGCCTTCTCCTCCGCCCTTGATGCTGCACGCCCTCTTCTGTCTCCCTTCGCCGTAACAACCCTCAACCCTGGATTTTCCGCTCACTCGGTTCCTAAAGAAATGCTCCCGTACTGCAGAGCGCCTCTGGAGGAAGCCCCGTTCCCTTGCAAATTTTCTCCACTTCAAGTTCATACTCTCCTCTTCTAACTCTGCCCTCGCCCTTGCCAAGCAATCCTTCTTTAAGTCCCTCATTCTCTCCCAATCATCTAACCCTCTCCGCCTCTTTGCCACCTTCAACTCTCTTCTTCTCTCCCCCCCCCGCCCTCTCTTTCCATATCTATCGCTGACTTTTTTTACTTCCAAGATTGACTCCATCAGGAGCTCCATCTCCTCTACCATCACCTCTCCTCCACCTCAATCTCCACCCTCTCATCCCCTTCCTAGCCACCCACCAATGTCTACCTTCATCCCTACCTCAGCTGAAGAAATCCATTCACTTCTTTTGTCATTCCCTCCATCAACTTGATCCCATCCCCTCTAATCTTCTCCAGTCTCTCTCTCCCTCCACCTGCTCGCATCTTGCTCACCTCTTTAACTTATCCCTCTCCTCTGGCTTCTTCCACTCCCCTGGCTTCTTCCCCTCCCCCTTTAAACATGCTCTTGTCTCCCCCATCCTTAAAAAACCTAACCTTGACCCTACTTCACCCTCTAATTATCGAGCCATCTCCCTGTTGCCCTTCACCTCTAAGTTGCTTGAACAGCTTGTTTACAAGCGTTTAATCGACTACCTTGCCGACAACTCCATCCCGCCCCCTGCACTCCACTGAAACTGCCCTGACTAAGGTCACAAATGATCTCCTCTCTGCCAAATCTAAGGGCCACTTCTCCATTTTTATCCTCCTGGATCTTTCGGCAGCCTTTGACACTGTTGATCACCTTCTCCTGCTCCACACTCTTCGCTCCCTCAGCCTCTCTGGCACTGTCCACTCCTGGTTCTCCTCCTATCTCTCAAATCGTTCCTTCTCTGTCGTAACTCCTAGCTACTCCTCCTCTACCACTCCTCTTCCCGTTGGTGTGCCCCAGAGCTCAGTCCTTTGTCCCCTTCTGTTCTCACTCTACACCTCCTCTCTGGGTGACCTCATCCGCTCCTTTGGCTTTCACTACCACCTCTATGCTGACGACACTCAAATCTATCTCTCCTCCTCTGACCTCTCCCCCGAACTTCTGTCAAAAGTGTCGGATTGCCTCTCTGCCATCTCCTCATGGATGTCCGATCGTTTTCTCAAGCTTAACATGGACAAAACGGAAATTGTAGTCTTCCCTCCTTCACGTATCCGCTCTACTCCAACTATATCTATTACTATCAGCAACCATCTCCACCTCCACCCAAGCCCGCTGCCTGGACGTCATCCTGGACTCCTCTCTCCTTCACCCCCCACATCCATGCCCTATCACTGTCCTGCCGCTTTTATCTCCGCAACATTGCTCGCATCAGACCTTTCTTAACAGTGGATGCCACTAAAATGCTCATTCACTCTCTCATTATTTCCCATCTGGACTACTGTAACATTCTCCTCTCTGGCCCTCCTCTGGTCTGTCTCACACCCCTACAATCTATACTAAATGCTGCAGCCAGACTCATCTTCCTCTCCCAACGCACTGCCTCCACCTCCCCTCTCTGTCAATCTCTACACTGGCTTCCTGCCCCTTCAGAATTCTCTTCAAGCTTCTCACCACAACTTACAAGACTCTCTCCTCCTCCACCGCTCCCTACCTCTCCTCCCTTATCTCCATCCACACTCCCTCCCGTCCCCTCCGCTCTGCTGGGGATCGTCGTCTCAACTCCAACCTGATAACTACCTCTCACTCCCACATCCAAGACCTCTTCCGGGCCGCCCCTCTCCATTGTAACAACCTTCCACATCCTATCAGGCAATCCAGCACCCTCCAATCCTTCAAACGCTCCCTCAAAACCCACTTCTTCAGGCTAGCCTACCCTTCCTCCACCTAAGCTTACTTGTCCTCCCCATCTTCACCACTGTGTCTCCTGTTTATTTGCTCTCTCTCACTTAGCATGTTAGCTCTTATGACCAAGGTCCTCCTTCCTCCTGTCATCACCCCTCTACCTTGTCCTCATCACTTCCCACTTTTTTCTCTCTACTGTCTATCTCTCACCTTATTCATCTGCTCCTACACACATATCCAGCATCTTTATTTTCCTTACATATTGTCCTCCTGTCATCACCCCTCTACCTTGTCCTCATCACTTCCCACTTTTTTCTCTCTACTGTCTATCTCTCCCCTTATTCATCTGCTCCTGCACACATATCCAGCATCTTTATTTTCCTTACATCTTGTTCTGGTTTTTTTTTGTTTGTTTTATTTGTACTGTAGTTTTATTTTGCTTTTCACATGTATTGTATTCCTTGTTCATGTTTTTATACCCTCTGTTAATTATTGTATAGAATTGTATATGTAACTGTTGTCTTATAAATAAACGGTAATAATAATAGATGGCACAGTGTTATATCCGGGGCTGGGCACATATATGGGCAGATGGCACAGTGTTATATCCAGGGCTGGGCATATATATGGGCAGATGGCACAGTGTTATATCCAGGGCTGGGCATATATATGGGCAGATGGCACAGTGTTATATCCAGGGCTGGGCACATATATTGGTAGATGGCACAGTGTTATATCCGGGGCTGGGCACATATATGGGCAGATGGTACAGTGTTATATCCGGGGCTGGGCACATATATGGGCAGATGGTACAGTGTTATATCCGGGGCCGGGCACATATATGGGCAGATGGCACAGTGTTATATCCGGGGCCGGGCACATATATTGGGCAGATGGCACAGTGTTATATCCGGGGCCGGGCACATATATTGGGCAGATGGCACAGTGTTATATCCGGGGCCGGGCACATATATTGGGCAGATGGCACAGTGTTATATCCGGGGCCGGGCACATATATTGGGCAGATGGCACAGTGTTATATCCGGGGCCGGGCACATATATTGGGCAGATGGCACAGTGTTATATCCGGGGCCGGGCACATATATTGGGCAGATGGCACAGTGTTATATCCGGGGCCGGGCACATATATTGGGCAGATGGCACAGTGTTATATCCGGGGCCGGGCACATATATTGGGCAGATGGCACAGTGTTATATCCGGGGCCGGGCACATATATTGGGCAGATGGCACAGTGTTATATCCGGGGCCGGGCACATATATTGGGCAGATGGCACAGTGTTATATCCGGGGCCGGGCACATATATTGGGCAGATGGCACAGTGTTATATCCGGGGCCGGGCACATATATTGGGCAGATGGCACAGTGTTATATCCGGGGCCGGGCACATATATTGGGCAGATGGCACAGTGTTATATCCGGGGCCGGGCACATATATTGGGCAGATGGCACAGTGTTATATCCGGGGCCGGGCACATATATTGGGCAGATGGCACAGTGTTATATCCGGGGCCGGGCACATATATTGGGCAGATGGCACAGTGTTATATCCGGGGCTGGGCACATATATGGGCAGATGGCACAGTGTTATATCCGGGGCTGGGCACATACTTAGTCCTGTTTACAGTGAAACTTCCTTGTGTCTAGAAAACGTCTCCTTATAATAATAACACATCCAGGAATGATCGTGTGTAATGATCTGGAGGGCATGAGGTGTAATACGGGTTTTCCCGTGGAGTTTGCAGCGGGTGATAGAGATATTGCGTGTCTGAGCAGGTACAGGCTTTCACCTTTGTTGTGGAGTGATCCTGCTGCCAGTCTGCTCCGTGCAGAAGTATTTTTACAAATCACAGATAAAATGAGGATCCTACGTGACTGTTCCACCCACCTGGAGTCACACGTTACACTGGTGTCTGCTGTCATTCTTTGGATCGTCTGAATGAATGTCAACATCTGCAGGGACTGTGTGTCTTCTGTCACATCTTATGTGTTAATAACTGGATGAAAACCTCATAAATTCTCATTTCTTTTCATGTTGCTTTTGAATCGTTTAATGCAGATTTGAATGAGACGTTCATCAGATAGTGGGGTTTTGGACACAGATTTGCCTGGTGTGACAGACAAAGTTATTTATTTTCCCAAAATAATGTCAGTCACCATATATTGGGCTTTGTGTCCAGTCTACGTAGTAAAAGATTTCTAATTCTATAAAGTGCCGGTGTGACGCGTTATTATATAATACGGCATCCGGTCAGTGTGTAGGTCACCTGTAGATCAGGGTGACAAGATCAGATTTCTGCAAATGTGTCCTCCCAAATTCACTCCCCTGATCATCGTTCATCCAGGCAACTTAATGATGTCATTATCTCCTAATCCTCAGTAATCGCCATTATGGCCGGGATCCTAATTTTATGGCAACAAGATCTGCTGTTGGGTCACTGCACGATTCTAATTACCAGAAGTGGCAGGAGAGATTACTCCCTTTGCACTTAAGGCGTTCTGCTAGCAGGACCTTACCTTAACATGTTGCTGGTGTGCAGATGAGGCCGCATGGTGGCTCAGTGAGTAGCACTTGTGTCTAACAATGCTGAGCTCATGAGTTCTATTCCCAGACTAGGCTTTCTCTGTATGGAGTGTGTATGTTCTCCCTGTGTCTGTGTGGGTTTCCTCCGGGTGCTCTGATTTCCTCCCACACTCCAAAAAAACATGCTGGTAGGTTAATTGGCTGCTGAATAAATTAGTCCTAATGTCTGTGTGTGTCAGGGAACTTAGAATGTAGCTCCAATGGGTCAGGGACTGATGTGAAATGTCTGTACAGCACTGTGTAATCTGAAAGCGCTATATAACAACCTGTTAATAAATAACTGGTAAATAAATCTTGTATGATTTCAGTACCTCCACCATGCGTTCATAAGCATTCCACAAGGTGCTGTCCCGCCACTGGAACGAATTCCATCATTGAAATCTGGTTCTTGTTGACCCCTATGCTGGAGGTCGGTAGCGGCAGGCTCTGTTGTATCGCCTCTCCCCTGTATACTCTATTTTGTCCAGTAGTAGCCCTTACCCTTTTGCCTCTCCAGTGGAAATTTTCATGCCTACACCCCTGTCTGTCCCCACATTGTTTTAGTGCTCAGCCTGCTCCGTGTTTCAATTTTTTACGGTTAACCTTCTCACCTGAGTTATTCCAAATCAAGAATACCTGCTTTATTGATATATTCATGGCCTTGACTGAAATACTACGTAAAAGATAAAATAAAAAAATTCCCCAAAGCCTCCAGAATTCTCAGTAATATATCAGATTTCTATTTACAACTGATAAATGACTGCATTTATTTTCTTGAAGAATCAGAAATATTTGGAGATGATTTGTCCCCCCGCGGTCATGAACGCTTAGTATTATGACGTGATTGTCTTAAAAAATGCTCTCGCTTCCTCCTGTTTAATGGCTTCAGATTTCTTTTCAAGGCTTTATTGACCTCTCTTACCCTTGGTATGTATCAGAGAAAGGTGTTTTCCTCTATTATCACATGTTACCTGCAACGTGAGCTGTGTCGATCTGCTAAATTCTCTTTTGGGTGTTGTGTAACTAAATTTACTCACTCTGCGCCCTTGTTCCTTATCGCTGTGTTTTGGAAGGATAAATGTTTTTTTAATGATGTTAGAGGAGAATGAATTGTTGTACAAGAAACTGAAAAACATCTCTAGTGAGAATAAAGCATTCCAGAAGTGTAATTCATTGCACGTAGACACTGACCAGTCACCGGGCAGATCTTCTCCCTGCGATGTATCATCCTTTATAGGATCGGCACAGCGGCAATCGCATCGTCTGGGCTGGATTATTATTGACTGACCAATAATTGTTTCACTATAATAATCAGAGAGAGAAAAACACTCAGATAATAAGAGAACCGATCAATGGACTGGATCTATACTGAATAAAGTCAGACGACTTACATATGCTAGACATGTAATTAGAACACAGACGCCCGATGATGCGATCTGTGCATAATTCAGTGTATGTGAGTGGGGTGGGGACATAAGAGATGGGCATTATGGGTAGGTATAGGTATTTCAATTGTACAGTAAGGACTCGGCAAAGCCGCGGACCGGATTGACGGATAAGAAGGAAATAAGTACGCTTGGATTCGCAAAAATATGACCCATGACACTCCCACCGTTTCTTATATTTGAGGTCACTTCCGCGTTCATAGGGCTACCTTAACTCTCCGTGCGTATGTCTGTGCTTAGCAAACCACGCCCTTAATTCCCCATTTAAATGCCTTCCCCCCACCCACTTTTCTTATCTTACAGCGCGTTCCTTCTTACTTATCTTACTAAAGACGGAGTTGAAGTCTGTGTGTAATGGATTCCCGCATGTAAGATCTGGATCTCATGCGTAACTTTGTGTCCTGGGCGTGCGCAGTTTATCCGTTCCTCAAAATACACAGAGAGATTCCGCTTCTTCTTTACAGAAAGAGTAACTGCCTTGCGCATGGAGGAGATCGGGGAAGAAGCGTGGCGATCTCCTCTATGCGTTCTGTAGGATACCAAAGTCTGTACGTTCATAGCCTCCAGGGCTGCGTAGGTTTGGACTTAGGCCTAGATCCAGCCCAGTGACTGTGATATTGAGATGTGCGATGGAATACGATCAGTCATCTCGCCATGCTGGATTTCACTTTTGAAGAGGTCATTCAGGTTTCATGATGTCACTAAGCCTTGTGCTCACTCTGTGTCATATTTATTTTGCAATAAGGAAGGTTCAACGTCATCATTACTTGTATTTTCCATTATCCGCTTCCCCGGGTGACATTATATGTGAGCGTGAAATGTGTTTATTTTTCCTGTGATCTTTACACATTATGGGCCAGATCCAGAACTACGCATTTCCGCGAATTTACGTGTGGCGAAGACGTAAATTTGCAGATTTGAGCGCACTGCGCATGCGCACCATAGAAAATACGCACATTCACGTAGCGTAATTTAGAACGTATGGGTGATTCACGTATGTCTCACATAAATACTTACGTGTGGGCTTGACAAATTTACGTTAGTCAACAATACGTGCGTTTTACGTGAAGTAGGCGGGGGGTGGTATTTAAAGTGTACAGTATGGGCGTGCTAAGCTGCGTACGTTTGCGTAGTCAGTACATCCGTTAGCGGACGTATGCTGTTACATTTGGAAAAGTTAAGGTAGGGTTTGGGTCGCGTATTTTGACAAAATACGTCCGTGCAAGGGGTGTGCCGGGGGGAGTGTAGCGAACTTACCTGTACGAAAATACGCTCCGCGAATATACGTACGCACACACGTAGTTCTGGATCTACCCCTATGTCATGTATTTCTGGGAGGTCTTGTTATCTGTACTATACTATTGTTCTTCCTATTTCATGTCTCGTTACAATCAACTCGGCTCCCACCTGTATAGATCCTTGCCGTGCATTGTTGTGTCAACAGTCAAAATGCCGTTACATTTCCAAAATGTAGCCGTCTGCATTAAGTTTACAGATGTTACAGACAAATACTTACTAATACTCATCTGTTGACATTTTGACCTGCCTACATTCTGACCTGTCGACATTTTGACCTGCCTACATTCTGAGCTGCCTACATTCTGACCTGCCTACATTCTGACCTGTCGACATTTTGACCTGCCTACATTCTGACCTGTCGACATTTTAACTGTTGACATTTCATACCAGACCCTGCAGAGTTACATGCCTAATGCAGGCTACACAGTATATGGTAACAGGTGTTATGGAGTGTGTGGGATGGACCAAGTCAAATCAGCCGAAACTTTCTAAATCGGTTCAAAAACACGTAGACCTGATCATCGGTTCATCCAGAATTCCTGAGCGATATGTCTGGGAGATTTATAGGGTAGTGTGTCCCAGGCTTGGTGCAGATACCTAGGGCACCAGGTCTGTTGCTGACTTTCTATTTCTTCCCTCCGGAAGATTTCGGAATGGGGACACGGCTTTATGACGCGATTTATGCATATTACGTCAAGTCCCGCCCAGTCCCTAGTAACACTAGGATTATTGATAGGCAGGAGGCATTGATTTGCATAGACTCTCGACCTTAAGGCCATTGCATGGGATTTGCCGGTTCTCCCAGGAGAAATGCCCGAATTTCGGGGGGTCTCACGGATATTCCCGGAGAATCAGAACCCTGTTAAAGCTACCTGAAAGGAATGTTTCCATTGACGTTATTTCGTTTTTCTTCTCTTATTTTACTGTAAAAGCTGAACTTTGTGAAGAATTATTCTACTGACACTGACATTAAACAAGTCTGAAACTTAATGTCATGAAGACCACAAGCTTTTTAAACTCTCAGCCACGTTTTTTTTTTTTCTATTCTTCTCTTTGAAGCACTTATGGTAAATGATTATGAATAATGTGATTACACGCTGACTTAACCACGTGCAGCGTTGTGTGTGGATGACAGTATACCTGTAAAACCCTTCATACACACTGCCAGTAAGTCTACTCTCCCTGGATTCTGAAATCCGCGCTGCAGCTCATGCAGAGAGTATGACTTTATGGCCTAAGGTGAGGCCGTCAGGTTTGCAAACTCTTGCCAAAAATCACCCAGGATGCATTGCTGCAAGGATTCATCACCCTGCATTGACGTCAGGGTATCAGGAAACACAATGCTGATGAATGTGTTGCTGTCGCTGCTAAAGTGACTTATATCCTGTTGTGAAGTGTGAAATATCTTGTCAGTCAGAGAAGAGAATCATACCCAGAGGATGATTCGGATAAGCCGCTGTGGAGATCTGTGGCGGGTCCTGCGTGTCAATGTGACCCAACGAAGGTTAACAAACCTCTGCTTCAAGTTTAAACACGACCAAAAACTTTTTTTTTGTTGGACCAAAAACTTTTTTGTGTTTGGCAGCTCCTCAGACAATTCTGTGTGTGTGTATTTTTATGGGGTTAGCATGAATGTTAACGATCTGCGTGTTTCTACAACGCCCGTCAGGTGCTGATCATCTGGGGAATTATTTATTTGATTTTATTTGTATTTTTTTTAACACCTCCGTATTATATCCTCACTGGGGTAGATCCAGAACTCCGCTATATCTATACACTCCCCTTGGATGTACGTACTTTGGCCGATTTCCGCTTTTCAAACCCTACCTTAACTTTTGGCCGCGTAATCGCTATCGTCCACACACGTACGGATGGTCAACACGGACTTACGCCGCTAAGCACGCCCATACTGTACACTTGAAATGAAAACCCCCGCCTACATTGCGTTTTTTAGACGTACTTTTGGCACACGTAAAATTGGCACGCCCACACGTATAAATTTACGCAGCAAATACGTGAATGACCCATACGCTCAGAGTTACGTTACATATCGTAGCGTGTTATCTGTCGTGCGCATGCGCCGTACATACAAAATCGCGATTTTACGTGTCCGCCAGGCGTAAATTTGCACAGAAGCGTTGTTGTGGATCTGCCCCAATGTTCCTGGATTTTACTCACTTTGCGTATTTATGCTAGCCGGTGACGAAAAAACGCTGTATGTACTTTGCATGCGCGCAGCAGATGTAACTCCATGTAACTCTGAATGTACGTACCAGCATCGTATCAACAGCGTAACTACGAACCAAGGGGTGTGACATCCTTACAATACCCGTAATTGCGCTTCAGAGGCGAGGTGAGGCATTTAAATCGTGCAGTGTGGGCGTGGCTTTGGCACTTACCTATGTGAAGCCTTTATATACATCAGTAGTTACGCTTTGAAAAGTTAGGGTAGGGTTTGCAAGCGTAAAAGTACGTACGGCCGAGGGGAGTGTCTAGAGGAGAACATAGTAAAGATGCTACGCAGTGAAACGTAATGGAAACGTAGGTCTGGATCAGACCCTTTCTAACTGTCCCTGACTTACAAAAACACGCTCCCAGTCTAGGTCTTAGAATAGTCCCTATTATAAGTCCTCCCATACGGATGTCCAATAATCTTATTTCCAGAGCTTTATAAGTGTATATTTTCCAGGATGTCTTAACATTTGTCATTATTAAGAGCACTATGTTTTTAAGACAGTCAGTGGTTTGAGTAATTCACCATCCTTGTGTAGACCATACACGGGGACAGATTTAGTAAGCTGCAGGCTTGTAAAAGTAGAGATGTTGACCATAGCAACCAATCAGATTCTAGCTCTCACTTTCCTATTACATACTAGAAAATGTCAGCTACAATCTGATTGGTTGCTATGGGCAACATCTCCACTTTTCCCACGAGCCCCCAGCTTAGTAAATTTGGCCCCTGGTAATAAAGTGTGAAATGGCTACACTCTGTATTATAACTTCCTACTTTTTTCTTTTCTTTAACTTTTTTAAAGAGTGTTTTTCATGCTTATAGCTGTGTACGCACCTATGTGATCATACATGACATATGATGGTTCTTACAATGTCACTGACGATTGCAAATACCAATGAGCAGCCCGTTCCCATGTACACACTATACCAATCTACCAGCAGATCTGAGATCATCATCTGCTGACACCATTGTGACTCTGTACACACTGTACATCAAGGTTGCTGACTTTCCATAGTCCCTGGAGGATAGCCATAGATGCCTGCAAGGGGGCGGGGCTTAATAACACGATTCATGCAAATGCCCCTTTTTCTTAGTTTATTAGGGGTGGGGGTGGGGTTTGATGATGCAAATTACGTCATCAAGTCCCTCCCTGCCCGTAGTAACACTATTAGTACTAGTGTTGCCAGGCAGGGTGCAGGACGTCAGCCTCTGCAGGAGATTTGCAGGGTTTCTGGGAGAGTTGGCAACCCTGATGTACAGGTATCTGACTATGCTGCTCAGGAGATGCTAGAAAAGTGGGACAGACGGTCGGACCTGCGTACACACTGACCAAATTTGCGGGGCCTGAGCCTTGATGGGTGGGACTTGGCGGAGCCATGTGATATTGAGGGAGGGGCTGATCGGGCCTGTCTGGATGAAAGAACCTTTAGAAGTTGACAGCTTAAAACAGCGTTCGGCGCTCTATGTATGAATTCTGAGCGCTACAGCGCTATACATACATACACTCATACCTGGAACGCTGAGTGCTGTTTTAAGCTGTCAGCCTCTTCCAGCTTTCTTACAGTGCTGCCATGAGCCCCCCTCTCCTCCGTGCCCTGTAGCAGCTGCACCCCTAGAGTTACACGCCTGCTGACATTGCCCCATCAGTGATCGTGACCTTTAGGAAATTCATCAGATGCCACCTGTGGTATCATAACATGCCAGGATGGTGCTGTGTACACACTCTTACAGTTTCATTCCCGATCGTGACTCATATAGTGATCCCAAAAATTGTATAGGCGTGTACCAGATTTAGGGCCAGATTTACTAAGCTGCAGGAAAGGAAAAGTGGAGCTGTTGCCCATAGCAACCGATTGGATTCTAGCTATTTTCTAGTATGCAATAGGAAAGTGAGAGCTAGAATCTGATTGGTTGCTATGGGCAACAGCTCCTCTTTTCCTTTCCTGCAGCTTAGTAAATCTGGCCCTTAGTGTTCGACAGTTGAAATTTGAACAGGTTCTGTCCTGCACCTCGGGGACACAGAGGGGGTCAGGCTCCTGCAATTCTGTAATTCCCCAATCATAACACACAACTCCTTTCCTAGCTCTGATAATTGATCTTGAGGATCGTGTTCATAACATACATGAAGTCATGGATTCCATTGTGTTGCATGTTACACGCCTTTGTTTGGCACCACCTGAGGTTTACATTTTTAACAATAAATAGTTAAATATCATATTTGTAACAATAAAACCTCTTTCATTCGCTCCCTTGTACTATTGATACCAGAAGAAGGATTGCTGCGTTACTCGTATTGCCGCATT
>WWET01000246.1:568562-590101 GCA_011038615.1 Limnodynastes dumerilii | reverse complement strand
TCCACAACCACTGCTAAGAGATGTCCAAGTCCAGTGCCCCTGCCCGTCACCCACCTCCGCCATACCCTGCTAAGAGATGTCCAAGTCCAGTGTCCCTGCCACTGTTGGGAACGGTAGGCTGGTGGGGACCGTCTCAGTGTGTATAGATATAGGCGGGCCTCTGAGCCTCCATTGGGAGGGTGCAGGGTGAGTGCCACGGGCGGCCCCCTTGTCTGCAGGGGCCTGTGTGCACTGCACACTCTGCACCCATGGTAGTTACGCCAATGACTATAGTCCCAGGCCTCCATCTAAAAATATGCCCTTACACACTATAGAGCATAAGGGTGATATTAGGGACTGACATTCTCCACCAAAGCATACTATATAGTGTTGGCCCTTGATCATTTTCAATCCCAGGCCCATATATCCCTCAATCCAGCCCTGCCCTGATCCTAACGCTGAACAACCTTTCTCCCGGTCACTTGCTGCTGTGAAGATACCAAGGGCCAGATTTACTAAGCTGCAGGTTTGGAAAAGTGGAGATGTTGCCCATAGCAACCAATCAGATTCTAGCTCTCACTTTCCTATCACATACTAGAGAATGTCAGCTGGAATCTGATTGGTTGCTATGGGGAACATCTCCACTTTCCCAAACCCGCAGCTTAGTAAATATGGCCCCCCTACACTGAGAACATGTGACTAGCATATCTCCCAGCATCCTCCGCTGTATGGGCAGCCCTATCGGTTACAAGGATTAATTCCAAAACCAAGGGTTTCATCACAAATATTGCTGTCATTAGACCTGGCTGAATGGTAATAGAGGCTGTAGGGGCCAGATGTTTGTATATGAAGAGAAACGATGTCTGCCAGACTGACGCCTCATTTGTCACTGTAATATTACAGGCATGTTATTACATCTCCGTATGATATCCTGCCTGCAGCCACAGCGGGGAGGTCATTGTCAGCGCTCTGATCCACACTGGGTGCATTTCAGCAATCTATCCCTGTCTGCAGCAGAGAGGAGCCGGGTTTGGTCAGAGTGGGTCAGGACGGTGTGAAGCTACAGGAACAGAGGCTGCAAAACATTTCTGGCCCCTGATCCTAATTCCTGAATACATGGAGATAAAAGTGAGACCCTCTAACGGCCCATCCCTCGTGTGATCAGTTCTTTTAGTGTCTCTCTAGAGGGACACAAGAATGATATTGCTGGAGGATATGCCGTTATCTGATCATACAGATGTCCTGTCACCACCAGTGTTAGTAAATCATGTAGTAAATATTTTCTGTATTTTCTTGATTTATTTTTAGCCACAATTTCTTAGGATTCTTCTGCTTTCTATTATTTCCATTTTTTCCTGATTTTTGAGCTTTTTTGCATATCATCGTTATTTATTTAGGCCCGTATTATTATTACGATATGACCTACGTACCAGTTAGGCTTCTGAGTGGGTGGAACAACTCACCATCCAAACAGTGTGCATGTATGGTGGAGACATGGGACCGTATTCAGACTTCCGTCGGCGATCGGGTCGCAAATATACGCAACTAAGTGGCAGGTCGGAGCAGGTTACACCCACCAGAAAAAACAGTCACTCCCCTCGCAACCTCCGGCCGGACCTGAACTTCCACCTCCATAGACTTGCCCTATCTGGCCGCACTCACTTCCGACCCTATGTGTATCTTGCCCTATCTGGCCGCACTCACTTCCGGCCTTATGTGTATTAGTTGTGTATATTACCGGCCCTAACTCTGTAAGCGCGCCCACTTTCCCTCATCTCAATGCCTCCCCCGCCCATTTCTATGCAAATCTTAGGTCCGTATATTTCCGCAGCATTATTCTCCGCCCGATTGACAAGTCCGTCCCTTAGCCATTTCCGACCCTATCTTCAACGTAGACGGCGTATCACTATTACTACGCATGCGCAGTTGAAGCAAAATCGATCCGATCCTAAAAATACGCACGGAACTTTCGTTAAAACCGGATCTCTGAATACGGCCCGCAGTCTCTGTAGCGAAACTGCTTTTTCCGAAATAGAGACAGAAAAAAGCTAATTTTCATCTGTCTAAAATATATCGAAAATAGCGCTATTTAGAAATATTTTTTTATGAATGGGTAATTATGCCGTAGCAGACTGCCAGGAGAGGAACCCCTTTAGGTGAGTAGGACTCTATGGGGAGTCTTAGGGTCAGGCTGCGGGGAAGGGGAGGGTAAGGATAAGAATAAGGGTTAGGATAGGATAAATACTTACCATTCTGCAAGGAAACTTCGTTCTTTGGTGTATTGATTGCTTCTCCTCCCCTAGGCCAAAGCAATCGATTAGGCAGCCACGTTGCAGTTGCATGGTATAAAATACTGTCATACCGCCGACCTTCACCCTGTGTGATAGAAGGGGGATATGTATGTTAATGATACAGCAAGGGTTTGGATAAGCTCTTACATATGATTCTTATTTATGCACCTGGACCATTCTCTGTACGGCCAATACGTAAATTTTAAGGTCGTTTCCTGGCTTTGGACGTCCTGTATGTGCAAGGAGAGTGGAACTTAGGGTCACGCCAGAATCCGCTATCGGAACTCTGCAATTCTGACCGCAGCGGCAGCCGAGTCCTGTATCCAGCACGTAAAAATGTTTTATGTGACTCGGTTAAAACGCGACTTCCTCCCAGAGTGTCACCATCATAGCTGTAAAGAGGGTGGCAAGATGATGTGACGACTGTCTCACTCTACCAAGAGACCGTTTCCTATATACCACTCACTATAACTTAACTCTTACGGGTAGAACCATTTTTTATATTATTTCAGTATACCAAGAAAACATGCTATATTTAGAGGACATTAAAATAGCTTTTTATTAATAAACCTTGTCTTGTAACGAGGAAGGAACACAGATGGTGTGCTGCTCACTACAGATGCATTGTCACATTGCCGTCATTCAGGAGTTTGTATGGAGGACGGCTGTTGTGTGAGTGTATAGACCTGTAATGGAGAATATTGTATTCATGGTTTACCCCAACACCCAATAGGACCGGTTAATATTGTGGTGATTCGGGTCTGAACCAATGAAATGATTTCAGAGAGAAAAGGTGACAAAGGTCTGGAGTCAGAGTTACGTAGTTTTCGTCTTACGTACGTTGTTTTAAGAATTGAGCTACTACGCATGCCTAGTAGCTTTTTTACGCTATCTACGTAACATTTCTGTACATAGATTGTGTAATCGCGGTGTAAAGGAGAAAACTACGTAACGGTGAATTCAGACCAATGACATTTTTCATTTTTCTCAAGTGATGTTTGGCCCTAATTGTGGATGTCTGCGATCATTTCACTGTAATGTTGGATGTCTGCGATCATTTCACTGTCACCCCGAATTCTCCCCCCCCCCCGAGTACGGACTGTTCTCATAACCGCTCTACCAGTGTTTAACGTATTACATTATTGTCTCTCTGCAATGTTGGCATTATCTGGTTGTGTAATTGAACTATCAGTTTCAGCTTCCACTTTCCTATATACATTGAGAGCTATTAATTGGATCCCTGTATTGTTATACAGTGTTTCTGTCATACAACAAATTAATTAAGTGGATTCTTATCATTTAATGTACCGTTGGTTGTTTTGGCACCACAAATATTCTTCATCTGAGTAATACTGCTCTGTACTGCTGAGACCCTGCTCCTTCCACTATATACCTCTCAGTCTGTGTCTTCCTGCTGCCCCTCCTCACATCACTACTCTGTACTGCTGGAGACCCTGCTCCTTCCTCTATGTATCTCTCAGTCTGTGTCTTCCTGCTGCCTCCATTCCCCTCCTCACATAACTACTCTGTACTGCTGGGACTCTGCTCCTTCCATTATATAACTCTCAGTCTGTGTCTTCCTACTGTCTCCATTCTTCTCCTCACATCACTACTCTGTACTGCTGGAGACCCTGCTCCTTCCTCTATATAACTCTCAGTCTGTGTCTCCCTGCTGTCTCCATTCCTCTCCTCACATCACTACTCTGTACTGCTGGGACCCTGCTCCTTCCACTATATAACTCTCAGTCTGTGTCTTCCTGCTGTTTCTTCTCTCTCCAAATATTCTGTGAATGTTATAATGTGATTGAATTAAAAAAAAAAAAAAAAATAAAAAAAAAAATTTAAAAAAAAAAAAAAAAAAAAAAACCGTTTAATGGTAGCCTGGGTTTGCTGCGACATGTAGTGCTACAATAGATAGGGATATTTTTACACTTTTATTATGTTTTAGTAACTTTAGGAAAAATTCTATTCAAATCGCCACATTTACTATACAAACCTTTGAAGGTATAAACACTGCTATACATTGCGGGCAGTTTTAAATTGAACCATTAAACCGCCCAATAGTAAATGGGCCCCTAAACCCCCATGAAAAGGTGACGATGTGCGGCAATTCCAAACTGCCACCAAACACAATTGTTTGTAGATTGCTTGTAAGTTTAGCCCTGTGTGTCTGCACATGCATAAATAGAAAGTTTAGTTCATAATAGAGTAGTGGGATAAGCTCACCTGCCTAGCATCAAGGCACCTCTTTTAGGTGAGTCCCACGAGAGCTAACAATCTTACAAGTATAGTATTTAATGCTTACCACATGGAAAACATTTACCAATAAAACTATATTTTCTGTAGTGGTAAATACTTTGATTTATTGGTCACAGTGATTATAAAACCTTTTACCATAAACATTTGTCTCAGTTTCTGCAATGGGACACTTTGTCCATTCTTACATATGCCCCTGTGTAAGGTTGCTCTAAAAGTTAATGTTCTGAAGAATATACACTTAATATGTTTTTACATATATACTTGACATCTCACTTTCTTTTCCATTCTCCTCCTCACATCACTACTCTGTACTGCTGGGACCCTGCTCCTTCCACTATATAACTCTCAGTCTGTGTCTTCCTGCTGCCTCCATCCCCCTCCTCACATCACTACTCTGTACTGCTGAGACCCTGCTCCTTCCACTATATAACTCTCAGTCTGTGTCTTCCTGCTGTCTCCATTCCTCTCCTCACATCATATAACTACAGCCCTGTCTTCACCAACACATCCCCCATCTCCTGATATACTCAGTACACAGAGCATAGGGGTGTCCCAAATTCTCGATACAACTATATCAGGTGTCATGTGCCTGTGGTTGCCATGGTAGTTCATGGAAGAATCATAAAGAGATCCCTATACATACCAACACTCTTGATATAGCCTGCACCTCTCATTGTAGGAGCCTGGGGGAGGAAGTTTATCATTTCCCTCATCATGTACAGACGTGTGAAAACCAATTCTTCGCTGGGGCTGCCGCGCTTCGCTTTAGATAATTGTGTTACAGCGATAGTAACCACAGCCCCCGCTGTCTTATCTGTCTCACAGTCCTGACCAAGATGACAAGAAAGGTCACACTAAATTTACGTTACACACTTCTAGTAAGTGATGAGGGTTCCTCTCCTGTCAGTGGCCCAGAGGACCTTCAAGAAAATGACCCCTCTTTCCTCTAGATCAGTGGCCCCCAAACAGTTGTTTTTCGTCCCCTAAGAACCCCCAAATGTTTTTCCCCTAACCTGCGTCCCCGTTTTTAGGTACCTTATCTCACCGAAGCAAACTACGCACGGACAATGCCTCTCCGCACTTCATTGACTTTACTTTTTAAGAACTAACCTTCGCACAGTGGATGTGGCCATTTTGTGGGCGGAGCCAAGTTTCGCACGTCTTTGCACTGTGATATACAGCATCCGATGTATACTGCAGAAAGCATCGCACATGTCTGACGAGTAGATCTTGTTCCACAGCCATTATAAATCGACGGGAGCCAAGTTTTTATTTGTCTAAGTCTTATAGATTCCACATCAGCAAAACGTATTGCCTTATAATGAGCAAATCAGACATGTGTTATGCTCATTCATCCGGACTCCACGTCACGCGGATATTTACTGAGAAATAATGGAGTATTTACATGTTGCGTTACGCTGCGGACGGTTTATATTTCCCGCTGAATGAATCATCTATTAAACGCTGCAGGAAAAAAGTTCAGCTTTATTGATTTAACACAAATAAACTCTCATCTGATACATGGGAGAAGTCACATGCCGGGGTTTATATTGTTCCAATGTGCAATAATAATGAATGTGATCATAATATTGGGCCTGACCCAGAACTAATATTATTATTATTATTATTAGTAGTAGTAGTAGTAGTTATAATGCTTATTTATATAGCGCCACAAATTGTCCACAGTGCTTTATAGAGAACACTAAACATTCACATCAGTCCCTGTCCCTATTGGATCTACATACTAAGGTACCTAACACACACACACACACACACACACACACACATACACACATACACACATACATACACACACATACATACACACACATATACACACACATACACACACACACACAAACACACACACATATATACACACACACACATACATACATACACACGCACACACAAACACATACACACACACACACATACATACACACACAAACACACATACACACACACATACACACACACACATACATACACACACATACACACACACATACACACACACACATACATACACACACACACACACACAAACACACACACATATATACACACATTGGGGTAGATCCAGAACTACGTTTGCCGTACGTTTCCTCGCGTAGCGTATTTTCGTGTGCGTACCTTCTATACACTCCCTAGACACACCCCTTGAACGTACGTATTTTGTCAAGATCCGCTTTCCAAACCCTACCTTAACTTTTGCCAACGTAACCGCAGTGATCCGCACACGTACGTATGGCCAACACGTATTTACGCAGCTAAGCACGCCCATACTGTACACTTTAAATACAAACCCCCGCCTATTTAACTTATTTCAGACTTATTTTGGACTCACATAAAATTGGCACGCCCACACGTAAGTATTTACGTGACACATACGTGAATGGCCCATACGTTCACAATTACGCTACGTTACTGAGCGTATATTCTATGGTGCACATGCGCAGTATTTACCAAGGCGGTTTTACGTCTCCGCCACGCGTAAATTTGCTCACAAGTGTTGTTCTGGATCTGGCCCATTAGGACTAATTTATTCACCAGCCAATTAACCTACCAGCATGTTTTTGGAGTGTGGGAGGAAACCAGAGCACCCAGAGGAGACCCACACAGACACAGGGAGAACATACAAACTCCACACATAAGGCCTAGGGCCAAATTTATTAAGCTGCGGGTGTGGAAAAGTGGAGATGGTGCCTATAGCAACCAATCAGATTTTAGTTGACATTCTCTAGTATGTAAAAAGAAAGTGAGAGCTAGAATCTGACTGGTTGCTATGGGCAACATCTCCACTTTTCCAAACCCGCAGCTTAGTAAATCTGGCCCTAAGTGTTTGTTTCAGCACTTCTGTGTGATCCTCTATTATGCACGAGCCACGTTTTAGGAAAGTGTGGGCAGGGTCCAGGGTACGGAGGTGGCGTACCTGCGAATTTAGTTCACTCCCCTCTCAGGGACGTATTATAAGACCTCACTTACGTAATTTTATGACCTACGAGCGCTGTGCGTGTTTAATTCTCGACCCAGATCCTTTGTTCTGAGTTTCCCCTTGTTTGCATGTGGTCGGATCTTGCACATGCGTACGCATACGATCGGAACATATTGCACTTTATACAGACTTAAGCAAATGCTGCTTGCCTTGGTATTACAATACACAGTATACAATGTACACCGCGTCAGTGCTCTGCTTACTGAACCACACTTCCTGTTCGCTGGCGTTGTAACACTTATGGTTGACTATGTCTATCAGAAGTCTATTGGTAAAAGTAGAGTGGTTAATGCGTACGTGAATATTGCGGCCCTGCAATTGTGGAGCTCCCACAATCCGACCAGCACTGAGGATCTGTTCTTGTGTCCCTAGATTAAAATGTAATAAGATCCTTCGCACTAAATTATATTGGAAGAGGTGAATGAGTGAACGCGTTATGTTACATTTAGAAGAAGCGGAGATAGTTACAGCTAAAGATATAGTATTAGAACTTTTACATATGGACATAGCACTTTTATCCACAAAAATTGTCAGAAAAAGTCGACCAACATTTAAAATAACATTCAAATAGGGCAGGACATGCGAAACGCGTCAGCGGGTGATCCCATCTCTAGCTCTCCGTTCTAGCGGCTGTATCCTGTCCTTCTTTCGGATCCTTTCATCCAGCTAACACGGGAAAGCTGTTAATCCATCTCAGAGGCGCACATACACCTTGGCACAAACTGGTGGACATTACTTTTAACCCTTTATTCATCGTCATTTTATATGCTTATACTGTTTGTGCTGTGATTTTAGTGTTTTTCTTGGATTGTAATAAAACTTTTTTCCACATATATTCGTTTTCTCTCTTTGGGACCTCATACTATGTAGGTTTTATCATTTCTAGCTAATGGAGGTTGAATTGTTGGAATCTTTCCAGTCCTGTGGGATCTGTATATATTCTTGTGGCTCTATAAAGACCTTTTAATGTTCGCTGAGTTTTGATATTTATTATATGCAATTGAAAAAACTTTTGATGAAAGGTTTGTTATTGCACAATGGGCCTGATCCAGAACAACGCTTCGGAGCGAATTTACGCGTGGCGGAGACGTAAAATCGCTATTTTGAACGCACTGCGCATGCGCACCATAGAAAATACGCACATTAACGTAGCATAATTGTGAACGTATGGGCCATTCATGTATGTGTCACGTAAATGCTTACGTGTGGGCGTGCCAAATTTACGTTACTCCAAAATACGTCTGAAATACGTGAAGTAGGTGGGGGGTGGTATTTAAAGTGTACAGTATGGGCGTGCTTAGCTGCGTAAATTCGTTCAGCCCATACGTACGTGTGCGTATGACAGCGGTTACGTTGGAAAAAGTTACGGTAGGGTTTGGAAAGCGTATCTTGACAAAATACGTCCGTGCAAGGGGTGTGCCGAGGGGAGTGTATAGAATTTACGCGCACGAAAATACGCCACGCGAATAAATGTACGGCAAACGTAGTTCTGGATCTACCTCTTTCTTATTATTTGTGAGGACTACAATAAGCGTTCCATTCATTTAAGTTAACATTGGACCGGATCCCGTACGGAATGGATTTACGTGAGTGCAATCCAAAAGTCCAAGCAGTGCCAGATTAGGCCCCTAAGCAGTCAGAATTTGAACCCCCCCACCCCCACCCCGCACCTCGCAAATTATCCCCTAATACGTTTTTCATTTTCCCAGACAACTATTTTAATAAACAACATTTTCTCTGTAGAGCTTATAATGTAAAGATTTTGTTTCTTTGATTTGATTACTTTTATTCTATCTTTTGGAGACAATTTATGTAAGCGCGATTGTCGTTAAGATCAAATCAATATTATTTTTATCCGTTGTTGGGGGCCCCTAAATGGTGTGGGGCCCATAGGCCGATGCCTACTCTGCCTATTTTGTAATCCGTCTCTGCATGCGAGGGTAGGGCGCCCCTCCTGCTTCCGAGTCCAGAACCCTTCCATAACTTTTACACACACAACCCTGTGCGCAAGGGTTCCCAATGCTGGGTCGCGGGTAAGCCCTTAAATGCCTCACCATGCGTAGACAACGTACGCACCGCGGGTCATCACGCCCTTCCGCCAGAGAACATCCCAGCATGCAATGCAGCAACCAGCGTGCTGCGTTACCATGCATATTATACTCATTCGCAGTCCTCATGCGTCGGGTATTTACGCATACTGAATGTGTAAGCACCTTGACGATGTTAGGGAACGTCTTCAGACCCCCCCCCCTTCCCCGCCGCACGCATGGAAAGTCTTATTATGCGGAAGAGGGGAGTGAACGCCCCCTTCGTACAATGACAGATCCGTGCGGAAATTCCTAATGCCGCCCAGTTTGCCTAATTAGCATGGCAAACCCCGCCTCTGGTGCCGATTTGTGCCATACAGAAAGGCAGACTTCGCCCTGTCGGACAGATCTCCATGAGTCCCGTCATCATGGAGATAAGCTGCGTAATATTTGGCGTGTGCATGCGCAAATTTAACAAGCACGGAAACCATGCAAACGATTTGCGGAAATCCCCTTGCAGACTCCGGTCCTTGGTCTGGATTCGGTCCATTGTTCCTATGATCCAGGGTCATATCACCTTCATCCATTCAACAACAAAAAAACCAAAACTCTAATGTTCCTACAAATTGTTACATTGTTCCTCTGGATGTTTTCTAGATACATTTCCTCAGTTGTATCAGCTGATAATAAGAAATCTTATGTCTTGCCTAACGCTACCTGGCAGCGCACTGATTAATACTTAGAAGCCGGGCTAAGCAGCTTCTGAGGAACAGCAGGGCTGAGATGCGGCTGAGCAAGTATGTAGATTACCCCGTCAGGCAGATCCTCCCACCAACAAGAGGAAGTTTACTCTACGCTGACATCACCACAGGGCTGATAGAAAACAGGCAAGGCTTGTGTGCTGCCCTGCAGTGAGGACAGAACAGAAGCAGTCAGCTCATGATGAAGGAGCATTGCTCAGCTTACAGTAGCGTGTGTCTCAGCTGTGGTGGTCCTGAAGCCACAATGCAGAGCCTGGAGCCTGACTACATGTCCGTGTGCTTGTTTGCAGAGGACTCCTATCAGAAACTAGCCATGGACACCTTGGAGGAGCTGGACTGGTGCTTGGACCAGCTGGAGACCATCCAGACGTACAGATCGGTCAGCGAGATGGCATCCAATAAGGTGAGAAGGTCCATCATGTCTTGTCTTATCTTTGCCACAACTCTTATCGCATGAGTCAAAAAGCTTCTGCTCTCCGCACGTGTAGAGAGGATCCTGGATTGTGCATGTTCCAAAACCCTGGCTATCCAGGTGATTATTCAGAATTCATATGCATGAGGGGCACATACCATACATAGGCGGCAGACTGGGTATACACTGTGCCAGGCTTAGGGCTTCATTTGCCGATGAACTGCAAGTGTTGTGCTGAACGACTGCTGTGCTGAACTGCCTCTGTGCTGCTGTGGTGTTTTGTGAACTGAATAACCAGCTTATTATTAATATTTTCCAAAGGCAAATGTTTGCTGAAAAAGTTAAACAAGCGCCACCTGTCCTTAGTCCCAATCAGCCGGTGACCTCGCTATACTGTAGATACCGTGCTCTATGTTTATTTAGAGTCAATACACAACGGGCAAAGTTATACACAAGTCACTAATAATGTCGTTCTTGTCACCTGTGTGTTACCTGCTTTGTTTGTTATGTTATGTATTTTACTCCTGGCACAGCAAAAGTAGAATCATTTAGATGCATCTGTGGGACTTAGAGATTTAGCAATCCCTGTAGTTAGTATTTAGGACTTTTTTCGAGTGTCCATATAAAAGATTTGACTGCAAATGTCTCTGGATCACTCCTGAGGTTTCGCCCTGTTTTGTGCTGTACTGTTGGGGCTGGTGGGGGCTCCTTTGCCTGGTCGTGTACTTGCTTGGGACCTATAAGTCTGCAGCAGCTGCACTGTTAGATGCTGTCTGAAATTGGTTAGAAGTATACAGGAGTTTTGCAGCTGTTGTGACCCTCTACGGTCTATACCAGGTCATTAATGACGTTATTTGCGCATCTGTTTGGCTCTCAGAACTGTTGCTAACTTGTAAAACATGTTGAATCTTTGCACCGAGACCCCAGTAAAGGAGTGGTCTTATTTAGTTATAGGAGAGAAGGTCCGGCCAGATGGTGCAATTTTGCACCTTAACAAAACCATGTGGGATATATGTAGAGTTTAGATGGAGCTGAATCATAGATGAACTCTAAATTGCGGGATATATTTAAAACTCTCCAGTATCTGTTTGCTGCATGCATCACCCCCTTGCATTACAGTATAGTTTGACCAGGGGTACTGTGTGACTTTTTGCACTATAAAAGCAGATACTGCGAATATTGTGGATTATTTATGCAGTTCTGAGGTGTATAAAACTGCACATTGTGAACACTGGTTTAACGGCTAAGGATAACAATGTGTCCACACACTACAGAAGCCAGCTTTTGAAAAAAAAAAATGTCACAATTGCGCACGTTTTGCGTTTTCCTGCTTTCAACAGCTAATTGCACCATAAATGCTTCTAATTCCCAACAATTCTCCTTTGTGAGAGTATTCTGCCCTTGTGGAGGTGTCAGCTCCTCACAGCTTTCCCCTCTAAGAATATTAATGATCCCAGAACCGCTCGGTCCCCTCACCTAGTGTACCCGCCGTGCACCCATGTATTAGCAAGGTTTAAGCTCCCTCCGCTGCCTGCCACATACGTCTTTGCTTGGAGATTACATAAGCAGAGATCACCGGAGGATCACAGGTCACTTAATGAGGGGTTTTAGGAGCTTGAGCCATGTAAATGACGGGGAACATGGTTACACAACCACAGGTTCAGTCTATCAGTACCGGAATCCGCTCATCTCTGATCCTGAAATACCCACAATATATATTACATTTACTATTTATGCAAAGGAACATTTACCAAATTTACTCATCTTTATATTTGATGTTTAGCATCTTAATATGATGCATCGATGTACAGAGAATATTTGTCATATATTTATATTCATATATTTGTCTATATTATATATAGCATATACTTAACTGTCCCCGAGATGTGTTGTTGTGTAGTTAAAGGAGTGTAAAGGACCCAATTACTAGACTTTGTTTTTATACTATTAAAGTTTGAAACTCAATATTTTTTAAAGTAAAAATATCTGCCGTGAAAGAGCAGAAGTGGAAATATATCAGATTCTACTCTATTTATGCAATTTTCTCCATCCCCACATATTTCTATGGAGCAATATAAACAAGAGATAAAACTATCCCCATCTCAAGCTGGCATTAGCTTTAGATCCCTAGGGGGGGGGACTTAGGTTTAGGTCCCCAGGGGGGGGGGGGGGACGTAGGCCCGGATTCACACTACCGGACGTATTTCAGACTGTATATACGCAATCTATGTAACGAAAAGATACGCAGATTACGTTAAAAATTTACTACGTTTATGCTATATGTCCGGTAGTGTGAATCCGGGCCGCAATCTGCAGGTTACACAGACACTGTCCAAAAACCAGCGCTGGCACCTGTGAGATGTATAAACAATATTGTCTGGCGAATAGCAGCGCAAATGTTACACTTGGGATTGGAGCAGACATTGGAAAACGTTCAGTGTTGGACTGAGCGAATGGTCTTGTGATCTTGCTGCTATGTCGCATGTTTCTATATGTGCAGCTCTATAAGACTGAGATAATTGGGACTTAGAACCGCAGATTCTCCAACATGACCCATTCCATATGGTACAATGTAATCCGCTCCTGAGCTTCCAACTGTCATTCTCACCTGGTTTATATGAATTAACTGATATTTAAAAAAAACTCTTTGTCTCTTTAACAAAGGTGGTTTCCATGGTAACTGACAGTTGGAAACTGAGGGGCAGAGTATTTTGTTCCTAATGGAAGGGGTCATGTTGGGAGGTATGGAACCGTATCCAAACTCCCGCTTGTGAAGAGCGCAAAGAGACCGCTGCATGCATACTAGATAACTTTCCGATGGTGTAACGGGATGTGAGCGCCGTGTACGCTAGAGGGGAGAAATGTAAATTTATGCAGTAAGGTGTAAAGTGTAATTTTAATATAGGGTCCATGGATCGAACGTGTTTGCGTGCAAGGGAAGGGGCCCCCAACAGTGGGCCCAGGAGTAGCAGCTGTCTCGGGGGCCAGCACCCACTGCAGTGATGCCACTATTCATGAGGCCCATAGCGTTGCTCAGATCGTAGCACTAGTTACATTCCCGGACACTGGTTACTCCGGCCGGTCTGTAAAACCCTTTGCATTACACCACTTGGAAATGACTTTTTTTGTTAACGCTTCAGACACTTGTTTTGAAAACAGGATGTTTTGTAGAAGAATAAGAGGAAGCGATAGAAAAGCCAGTATAAAGGAGCAGGCAGGACCCCCTTCTCCAATAATGCGCTGAAACGCGACCTATCTTCCTGACCCTTCACTCCTAGTTCCTGGCCCCGCATTACCCCAACGCCAACCTACGTCAGAGCAGCAGGAGTGCTGGACGGGCCCAGCTGTTAAAAGTGTGACTCCAGTTTCCTGTCTCCTTCCTGATTTAGGTAAAAAGTCCACGATTGCAACAACAAAAGGCTGCAGGGTATTAGCCAAAATGATTCAAGACTTTCCATGGATTTCATGCCGAATCTCTCTGGGTGGAAAGAAAACACCCAGTGGCCATAGATTGCTCAGGAATCCGCTTTCATGTCTGCTGCAGTGAAACAAATAATATTCCAATTTCACAGTCTGGAACTTGGATGTGACTTTAAGTATGGAAAGAAGTCTGGGAACCATATATTGCTTGTCGTTTTTTGTTTTATAAAGGGCCAGACTTTTTTTTTTTGTTCTTTCATTCTTTCAGCAGCATAGTAAGGAGTATTAGCATTATGCGCACCATACGGTACGGAGATCTGGCGTTCGCTCGGAAGAGGGTATCGCACGTCCATCTCTCGTGCGGAGTACTGGAGACATAAGTGTCTTACCTTAACTTAATCCGCACGGAACTGCCAAGCACCGCCCCCTAGAGCATAATTAGCAGGCCTTGCCACGCCTGTGTAGCGGAGATTAGGCGTGTGTAAATTTCCAACGTTAGGAGATTCGTAGCGTAATATCTGGCGCATGCGCAAATGTTTTTTTCCAGGGGATTCATGCATGAGGCTAGTGCAAATCTTCTTAAATGAGGGTCAGGCTTTTAGCCCTGGATCTTGATCATTGTTTTTATATGAAAGAACACAGAAATCCGGTGTTTGATAGTTAGGTGCAGCCTGGACAGTGGTTTGTGTCTGTAGTCATAATGGGCAGTGGACATGCTGTGTATAGCAGAAACGCTTGCAGCACACGATGCCTCCGGTCTCTGCATTTTCACTAGTGTGCAGGAGCTGGTGACGGGGACACCCTGACACAATCAGCTCCCAGTCCCCGGTCTTGTCAGTCAGTGTGGACAGGGGTCTGTGTGATCTGCAGCAGGGAGAGGTGTGGATAACAGCCATTTATCTCACTTCAGTGTCCGATATATGCTCAGCCACTGACACCTTTCCTGAGGTCCTCAATGCCTTCTTTGTCCCTGCAGCTTAGTGGAGTTTAAACATACAGCTTGGCGTGTGATGTGACAGCTTGGCACCGACCGTGCAGATTTTATTTCCAGGACCCACACAGGAGGCTTACAAATGTTACATACAGGATGCATTTTTAACATTTTTTTTTTGGGGGGGGTGGGGGCTTGGGGGGTTTGAGTTTCCACATGATTTTAACGTCTGTTAATTAATGAAGGAATTTGTAAAATGTGTTTACCAGGATCGGTTACTGAATAAGTTTGCAATTTCTTTCACAAAAAAAGAAAAGAAATACAGAAAATGAGACTTTTAAGGCTAAGAAAGGCACCGTGCTCCCAGTGCAAAGGATTCTGGGTACTGACATAAGACAGACATACAGGATATATACCTTGATGGAGGGAATGTGTGACCAGACCCAGAAATGTTCTGTATGAATAACAGATTAGGCATGGCGACACCATAGTACAGGAGCCACAGACCCACCGGGGTTTCAAGTTTTTCCTAAATCCAAACAATTAGTTGCACAGATTTTTTTAAATGACCGGTGTATGAGTTTTGGGTTTAAGCCATGAATAACAAAAAACATGACTAAGAATTGTGATTGCTTTGTTGTATAGCGATGTCATTGTCTGATAGCCTGGAAGGAAGCAGCGTTATTACATAGGACAAAATACTGGCTAAATTACTTCCTCTGCCGCCCCCGAAAAAAATCTTACAAGTAAAGAACGAATCAGAGGTTCATCCCTTAGAGCCGCTATATTGTGATAGGATAAGGTTAGTTATCGGAGACACCGAAATGGTTATTGTTTATTTATGTCACCACCACTAACACAGCAATGTACAGAGAATATCCATCAATCACATCCGGTGTGGAAACCTGGTTTAACCAGCAATTCGAAAGTCTGAGTTGGTACACAGAGCGAGGGCACGTCTATACTCTACATTGTAATACCAGCCTTCCCCTCCCCTAGATGTGCCTGTATGACCAAGAGTGGCTATTTCAGACATGAGCTGGACCTCAGTGTTGCAAATACATCATTATCATTTCCTTCTCCTCTCACCGACAGCTGAAGCTGTCAGTGAGTGATTTAGCCAACAATACGGACTGAGCGTTGATTGTAGTATTGATCGCTATCAGTGAGAGGAGGAATCTGGCTAGTGCAAAGACAGAGAAAAGGGCGACGGGATGGGAAAATAAGACTAAAAAGTTATTAAATGAGAGAGAAATCGGTTTAGAGAGGGGGTGGAGTGGAAACAGTGGGGAAGAGAAAAGATATAGAGGGAGAAGTAGGGAGAGAGGGGTATAGAGGAAGCAGTGGGGAGATAGGTAAGGGGAGAGGGAGAAGTAGGGAGAGAGGGGTATAGAGGAAGCAGTGGGGAGATAAGTAAGGGGAGAGGGAGAAGTAGGGAATACAGGGGTAGAGAGTATGGAGAAAGGGGAGCAGTCAGTACTAAAATATAAGGGGGGGACTTAAACTGACATCAAGCCAACCCCCCTACTTAAAAGAAAACTCTAATTCCACCCTAGAATCAGCCCCTCTGTCGGATGTTTGCGTGTGCTAAAAAAACCGCACCAATCATGCAGAAAACTGGGTAAAATCAATCTCCAACTCAATAAATAAAGTAACATTTTCAATATTAAGCCTCAACGCTCAATTGGAATGTATGGAAACAGAATTTGCTTTTTTGGCTCCCAGGAGACATCAGTTGGACCATATTCTAAAATCTCTGTTGATGAACAATAGTCGAAAAAAACCCGTTTAGTGAAGTCTTTGCCCTGTTTTTGTTTGTTTTGTCATTTCCACCATTGTGTGAGCGTTCAGCGAGGTCGTCAGGAGCCGGATAACATCTTTCATCTGACAAAACCCTCCTAGAAACAGGAAATGGGCACAAATACACTGCAACAACGTGACATCGGTAACATGTATCCCAATGTGGAGCTACTGCCTTCAGCTTGTGGTCTACGTGCACATATGTAACAGAGGAAGTTGTTTTGGACAATAGGATGGGGCCACCTCTGTCGTCAGGATGGGTCAAGCCATAGTTGACTTGCTAAAAAGCCATCGAGGGGATTCATTTAATGTTCTTGTCAGTCACTTCTAAAGCAGCTTTGGGCACGACGTCAAATGCCTATGTGCCACTCTGCACGGCTTACCGCTATTGTTTGTGTTGGTTCTCTGCCAGTCAGTTTACCCCACTTGTACGTGTTGTTTCCTCTGGACGCTGCCAAGTTGTTTAGTCTTCCCACCGCCTTACGATTGTTCCTTCTATAGGATTTTTCAATGAGATAACCAGAAACGTGGGCTTGGTTATTACCCCCGAGCATCAACCCAAAACAGCATTCTTCATTTCCTCCCAGCTGCCAGTAAACACACGTAGTGATCTGCCGCGGCTTTGGACGACGTGTTGCGTCTCCGCCGCTGTAGAACAGTCAGAGCCTCGTCATCTCCTGATGTCTGCGTGTTGACGTCCTGATTTGACGTCACTTGGGCGACTTGACCTTGTATGTTACTGAGAAACAAGCAGGGATGATAGACGTGAATTTGTCACTTAGAGCAGTGGATCCCAAACCTTCGCCGTTCGAGGCATCCGTTGGGTCTCCATCATTTTTCCAAGCCTCCTTTAAGCTAAAATAATTACTGAGCAGTCCTGTTTTTGAAGGAGTTGGGTCAAAACGACTTAATCAGTTATTTGGGTCACGACAGATATACTTAAGTTGTTGTAAAAATAATACACCTAAATCATTTTTAAATTCAAGTTCTTTTAAAGAACTATTTACAGAAATGAAAAAAGACTTTTAAGAAATGCTGAAATCTGCCTGGCCTGGACTCACGACACTGCTGTGACGGCCCACACCTTGGGAGCCGCCGACATAAAGCAAAACTCTTTCTTCTCCATCTGTGGATTAGCCGGCCTAAAGATTAGGGTTTTATAATAGTTTAGATACTCCTGCAATAACCACATGTTTCAATATGTTCATGATTCACTTTGGGGAAAAGCTAAATGGTCCATGAAAGCTGTGCAGGAAACCATGCTAAAACATCCGGAGGATAAACGCAAACGAGTCGCTTATAAGCGCAGTTTCATTACTGCGACGGGCATTTTTATTTGATGGGATAAATTCATTTTTGCTTCCTGTGCTGAGGTTGTCCTGCAAACGTTTCAACCAGTCTCAGAATCGCGTTTTCTTCTTTTGCAAATTTTCACAAAACTATTGACGTCACAAAAAAACCACAAGAGCCGTAAAATGAAGATGTCTGTAAACCGCTTCCTGTAAGCAAAGCCTGTGATTATGGAGTGTGTGTGGACGGAGGCCCGGCTGTATAAAGTGATGCCAGATCAAACGTACAGGCACATGTTCCCTTACAGCGAGTAACCTGACCGTGGAATGTGTCTCCGATTTATACCCGCAGCTGTATGACGAGGACCCTGGAACATCACTTCTTTCACACTTGTCCTTAAAACAAAAGGAGATTGTGAGAAAACTGTGGAATAAAAAAGAAAAAAAAGTATAAAAAATGTATTGATTTATGCAAAATTGCTCGGTATCGTCATTGGTTCCTTAGTACCAGACTTATTTTGGGTCCTGACATAGTGGGATGTTCTTCCCATTCCTGATCACGTGAAGGACTGAACGTTACGATTTAGGTGTGACCATAAATTGGTTCTCGCCATACGCTGCACTCAGAATTTTACCTCTTTTGGCTCAGATCCTCATCTACGTCCGACAGGGAACTTACGTAATTTGGGACGGGGGACTTACGTCATTTGCATAAGTCCCCTGTGTTGGAATATCTTCGCACATGTGCCCAACATGTTCAACAGTGTAAGTACTGACGTACGTAACTTAGTTAAATACGTCATTGTTTATGCAGAAGGGGCTGACCCTTCATTTATAATGGCCACGTAAGTGTCCAGATTTACTACCGACAGCGGAGAGTGTAGGGGGCGTGCCCTCCCCGCTAAGGGTGTGAGCCTATGGACTACACTTTACGTGCGTGTGGGGGTCAGGATCTAGGCCTTTGTTTCTAGTCTGTCTTCTTATGCTTAAGTCAACTTTTTATTGGATTTCTCAGACTCCTCGTTGTCACTAGAGATCATAGTTACCAGCTCTCCGGGAGACTCTCGAAATTCAGACATGGCTCCTGGAATCTCAGGCAAATCTCCCCCGTCACAAAATAAATTCATAATAAATGAAAGTCTCCCATTGGAGGGGGGGGAATGATAAATAAATCTATTATTATATAGATGTCTGGTGATACACTTTCAGTATATGTCGGGCGGCTTATTTTTATATGCTAAATAATGAAGTTAATCTTGTCTTTTATAAGTTTACTTTTCATTTTAAAGGTTGCGGTGATTGACACGAATACTTTAAAAGGGGGGAATTCCTATTTACGTCTTCTTCACTAACAATGAGTAAATGATTGCATGAGTCAGTGGTGAGATAATGACCTTTGCAGAAGATATACAACACACTGCAGAAGGCTCCCAGGATCAGAAACATCATTCACAGATTTTTGGATGTATTTCGTTTTTGTTTCCTGTGTTATTTTTTTATTTTGTTTTATTTATTTTTTGTGCTGTTTCTGTCAGAGCGAGTTAGCCGAGGATTAGTGCAATGAATATTCCCACATCATTGCTCAGTGATCTGAGTGTAAGACACATCGTGTTCTCCCCCTGTAGGCCTTTTCAGCAAATGGCAGCTTGGTTCACGAAAAAAACAAAGGCGCTGGGGGTCTGGGGAGGAGATATGCCAAGGACGGGAGTCTCTCTCTGAATAATCTATAGGGGTGCAAGTCATTGACCGCTTTTTCATATAACACACAAGTATTTAGCTGCCATTTAGAGCTGAGTTAAGACAATCCCCCCCCCCCTCCCTACAACTCTAAATGCGACAGCTGCCCCATACAACTCTAAATGTGACAGCTGGTTCTATATTGCCTACCATCCTCCATAAGAGAATGGGTGATGTGTGTGCACCTTCAGCAGATGGAACAGTCAGATATGGGGCCTGATGTACTAAGCTGCAGTTTTGGAAAAGTGGAGATGTTGCCTATAGCAACCAATCAGATTCTAGCTGACATTCTCTAGTATGTAATAATTAAATGAGATCTATAATCTGATTGGTTGTTATGGGCAACATCTGCACTTTTCCAAACCAGCGGCTTAATAATTCTGGCCCGTAAAGTTAAACCCGCAGGTGTCCCGATCAGGGTGCTTTAACCCTAACAACAGGGTTCACATGTGAGTGTGTATCCACCGAAGCACTTTTTTATGACCTTGTGTTAGACTTTGAAGAACAGGACTGGCTTTCATTGTCCTGCATTGTGCGATGATTGGCGCAGTGTAGAAGGTGCTAAATGGAGATATAGGATATTCTTATATTTATCCCAAGCATGTTTACACTGTTCTACTGTATTATCCTCAGCCACCTCAGATGGGTATTGTTTAATAGTGCCGGTATTGCTAATATTCAGGAATCATTATAACAATACTGGGTAATAATAGACATAGATATATATTTTGTGACATGAATAGGGCTGGTTGGGTAACAAGAATCAGGGCATCAGTATAGATGAAAGTGTGTGAGAGGGAATGCCTGCAATTCAACCACAACCTAAAACATCCAATCACTAGAAAACACAAGGATATTGGGGCTGATTCAGAGATGCAAAGTACACAACATCGCTTGATCGCACATTTTAAATGGTTTAATTTTCCTGATCAAATGATTACTAAAATGAAAGGTCAACTTAAAATCCCATGCGGGGTGCACATAGCTGATTAAAATCCAAATCTTCTGTAAAATCTTCAGAAAATATCTGATTGTTTGTAAAACTGTGTGTTTAGCTTATTACAGAGGTGAGAAACTCAGGAATCACTTGCCAGCCAGTAGCCTAATATTAAATCCAACTCAGAATCTGTGCCTATCTAACACTGGTTAGGGTATGCTGGTACTTGTAGTCCCCCAGCAGCTGCTAAGCCCCTCCCCTTTGATTCTATACTTTCACTCCAAACATGGAGCGCTTAAATGAATCAGAACCGCGAGTCTCTGTGTACTTGAGCAGTGACCTTTCCGAGCTACAGCGAGCATTTGTAATCTAGAAAACTGGGTCAGCCTTCCGAGCAAAGAATTTGGGACGCTGTAACACAACACGAATATGATATACATCTATTTATATATATATATGGGAAACGCATGCACAAGGTAATGGGGGATTTGCTGCAAGGGTTAATCGGGAAGGGAAAGCCGAGAAATCCCACCGTGAGAATTCTTGCAGGAACACCATATTTAATGAATGATTTAATCTAAACAGGAGCTGTACAGTAGAGTCACGTGGTGCAGTTGCCATGACAACAGGAATATTCCTTAAACTGGCTGGATTTGAGGCAGCTTCCAGGCTCGCTGCGGTTCAGACACTGCATCTCT
>WWET01000246.1:546796-568241 GCA_011038615.1 Limnodynastes dumerilii | reverse complement strand
ATATTCCCACCGGATTATTCAAAATAGCCCTGAGAGAGTCAGCTTTGTTTTTAGGCAATTAGAAAATGGATTCTATAGAATGCTATAATGTATAATGAATGGTCTGCAGTGTATAGGTGATGCTGTCATCCTCTCTGTATGAAAAGGATCATCTGATTGATGATGTTACAGTAGATTTTTGGTCTCACGACTATCAGACGTCTCTTATTTTTCATTTTCTTTGATCCGGCTTCTTTTTTTAGGTGTTTCCTAAGCCAGGGAAATGAATGGCTGGGATTTAGCGGCAGCTGGTAATTAAAGATTTCCTGACACCGCACGAAGGGTTAACTACCACCTACAGGGGTGCTGATGCTCTATTCAATTATGCAGGGACTTCCACCATCTTAATCTCCCGTTTCGGAGAGATGGTGCACCAAGACTGACACCCCCCCTCCCTCCATCCTCCTCCTCCTCCTCCCCACCGAATAATTATTACTTCACTGCATTGCTCAGCTGAGCGAGACTAATGTGAAGTAGAATCCCCGCTAGAAGGAGATCAGCGGATGGGCATTTCATGATCACGCTCTACCCCTCTGCCTTCTCTCTGGTCTCCCTGAGCGCAGTCCCCGCTCTGCAGCCATGGAATTCAGGGGTGCTCTGCTCCTCGGACTGGAGCCATTTGGGATCCGGGACCAGAGCCCCAGCGGCTGATTGATTTTGATCATTGCGATGGTTATTGGACGCTTTGCTTCATAACCGGCATCCTGGGATCTCCTGAGCGCTTTGGGAATCCTCTGCATGAGATCAGAACTACTTACAAGGGATCTGTTAATATTCCGGGGGACGATTCCAAAATGCCTGAAGCCAATTATTTGCTTTCTGTGTCTTGGGGCTACATCAAGGTGGGTCTGAATACTGGGGGGACACCACCATGAATTGGTGAAGATTGTGATAACGTGCAAATCAATGTGTTTTATGCAAATTGTGCTCACACCCAGTGCTGGGAAGTTTATCTTGCTTAGTGTGTTGGATGTATATTTTTTTAAGTCTATAGGACGCAGCTTTTATGTTTTGGGAAACAAGCGAGGACGGCGTGATTTTATTTCTGCCTAGTCGTCCATTTCAGATTTCTGCTGCAGTTGCATCTTTTCTTTTTTTTGTAACACAAACGTGAGATAATGTGCTGTATTTACCAGTGTTCCTCCAGGGTGGTAATTGCAGGTAACTCTGTATTATGCATCTTTTTGATCAAGTGACATAATGTGATTGTGCATTCTGGAGACTTAATTGATTAGGAGAGCAATCTAAGCTCTATGCATGATATAGCAGATAAAGGATCACGTGATTCTTCCCCATATGCAGGAGAAAGCCGTCAGCCTCCATAACAAAAGACCCTTAAAACTTAGTTGTTAATATTGTTCATTGATATTTGTGCCCCTTTTTGGGGTCGATTCATGCAGACCGCAGGTTTTGGCATCACCAACATGCATCATATGTCATAACATTGGCTGGGAATCTTAGAAATCTCTGACCTGTTCCTCAGTATATTATTTCTAGCAATGAGATATCATGTTCACTGTATTTCAATGCCGTGTTTTTATGTCCTTACAGTTCAAGAGGATGTTGAACCGGGAGCTCACCCACCTCTCCGAGATGAGCCGTTCCGGTAACCAGGTGTCTGAATACATCTCCAGCACATTTCTTGGTAAGAGACGCTTTCATGTGCTGCTTACCCATAATCCTTTGCCGAGTTGACACAGCTCTTGTTAAAAGACCGTTATTAAATCGCTCTAAGCTGGTGAGTGTGTTATTCCCGAGGAATTCCAGGGGAACTCCCCAGAAGATGGGTCTGCAAAACGCATACAGGGCCAGACCGGGGGCCCGGTCTCCACAGACATCAAGCACACTCCCATCTAGGAAAAATACTAAATTAAAACATGGAAAGGGATGAATAGAAACATTAGCTCAGGATCTTATAGCCACCGTGGCTTCCAAACAAAATCCTTGCAAATTTCAGATGCTTTCTGGGGATATTTGCAGGTAGCTTATCCACCAATCACTTAGTAGCAGGCCCGGCAGCAGAAATCATGGGGCCCAGTACACTGGAATGTTTGGGGCCCCCTATCCCTACTAGTGTCTTCAGCAGTGGAGTTCAGTCTCTCTGAACCTAGAGACCGGGGCTGTTGTCTCCCTTGTCCCCCCCTCTGTCGCCAGGCCTGCTAATTAGCACATAGTTTAAGTTACTAATTAAACAACTTCTAGAACAGTGATGGGGACAATGAGCCATCAAATAAGGTCCCCATTGCCTTTCTCAGATTTATTTGTTACAGCTTGTAACACTTATATAACAGTCTGCCAGTGTGGTGTTACAGATGGACGGTTCTTCTTCCTGTTAGTTACATGTATTGATTGGATCTGATCAATGTGATCAAGGGTAATAAGTGACCCTTTTAAAGATTAGAGAGCCCACAGGAGTCCGCGGGTGTCCAGTGTCGCTGGACGGCCATTTTCCATACCCAAAAAAAAACGGTCTCATTGCGTGATTCTGGATCCATCGTCTAGGGTCTTAGATGGCAACTATGGATCAGGGAATCCCCTTACGTCTTTGATTCATTGAAGTATAGTTCTCATTTGAAAACCTAAACGTATTTTTCATCTTTTATAATAATGACTTATTGGACTGGGAGCCAATATAAATGGGATTACATAGAAATGATGGTTAATAATCACACAGTTCAGGAGTTCCCTGTCCTCTCTCGAGGGCTTCATCCCCCTCCATCGCACAGCGTCAACGGTGCTTCCCGCCAGTAACACGCATCATTTCATGGATATTATAACGTCTAGCGCTGGCGATGTGATTGTGCGGGGATTCCCTGGGTCCGGGATTAGACGTTGCAGTGTTTATTACCCAGTGTACGATCGGGGATTGTCTTCTGTATATTTTGATGGCGGGGAGAGCGTTGCTTTATTGACAGAGGAGCCCGTGGCCCTGGAAGGGTTTTTGCAGAGATTCCCATCCTTAGTGAGACAGCTGGGGGATTCACGTGGATGAAGGAGACTCCAGGCAGAGGCCGCTGATCGATCCCCTCCCCCCTCCTTTCTTTCTGTTCCCTGTCTAAGCTACAGCCCACAGGGAAACACCTATTAGTGTCAGAATGATGGCGCAAGTGAATAATAGCTGTTTTTACTGCACCATCCAGACTTCACTGCACAGCAGCCCCATTATATTCCATTGTGCAGAGGCTTTAATTAAACAGAGAATGGCAAGCACATGTCTGGGCCTGGCAGCGATGGCACGGAGGAGGCAATGGGGATATGCAGTAACCTAAATGTATCATATCTCCCAGCAGCCTTCGCTGTGCAGCCATAGTCTGATCGCTGTGGTGCTTTGACCCTGTTATTATACTGCAATGGGACTTGGTCAAATGACACTCAAGAACTATGGTTATACACTGAGAGCACTTGAATTATAGGACACTCAGTTTTCCTACAAATCATCCTAATTCTAGTGTCACCACCGATTATTCCTTATTTATTAACAGGATTTTATATAACGCCATCAGATTACATCGTGCTTTACCATTGTAACAATCATTATAACAAGACTGGGTGGAGGAGAGGTCTCTGCCCGCAAGCTTACACTCTATAGGACATTAGAGATTGATACATGCGTGAAAGTGTTATATATGACACAATGGAGCAGCCAACAGTGCTCAGTGCTGTGTATGATCAGTCACACAGCAGTGTCACTACCAGGACTGAGGGGATATTACTATGGAGAGAGACAGGGTGTATGGTAACAGTGCTCAGTGCTGTGTATGATCAGTCACACAGCAGTGTTACTACCAGGACTGAGGGGAATTTTAGTATGGAAAGAGAAAATGTGTAAGTTCATGTAATAGAAAGGGAAACTGGATAGCAAAGTGGTTGTACATAGGATAGTTGAAAGTTAAGAAGTAGGTGGAGGAATTTGGTAAGCTTAGCTGAAGAGGTGAGTTTTAAGGGAGCGCTTAAAGAGAGTAGAGAAGAGTATTAATTCGCGAGGAAGATTATTCCAGAGAGCGGGTGCAACCCGGGAGAAGTCCTCTAATCGGGAATCAGAGCAGTTGTTTAGTGTAGAGGAGTGCTGTTTGTCATATTATTATTTATTAATAGCATTGATTATGCTAGTAATTATTGTTTATTTGCATTAAACTTGTTAACAGCTAAATAGCCCATTATTAGCTTGTTTTGTTTTCATTTTGCAAATTAATTTTGTATCACAGTTTTGTTTAAAAGAAAATTATATAAAATTTATGCATTTTTTTTCCAATACAGACAAACAAAATGATGTGGAGATCCCGTCCCCAACACAGAAAGACCGAGAGAAGAAGAAGCGGCATCAGTTAATGACGCAGATCAGTGGAGTGAAGAAGTTGATGCACAGCTCGAGTCTGAATAACACCAGCATGTCCCGATTTGGCGTGAAGACGGAAAACGAAGACCTGTTATCCAAGGTGCGGATAGATTTCATGTGATGTGTCACCGGTTGAGGGGTCTGACCTGTCCATTACACACTGAAAGTCATGTAACCTTAATCCTGCGCTGAGGGAAGGGACACTGACAGCGGATACTGGTCCACTACAATAAAATATAAACTTTTACCCTTTGTATTATAAGGAATAATTGCTTCTAACTGCAAGAAAAGAGATTAGATCATCATTTAAACTAAGTGTCCAATACCAGAGGCGGAAAGTGACAGATTCGTGTCACATAGCAAGGAGGTGTGTCGGGATGGGTGGGACAGGGGGCGGAGCCAGACAGGACTGGGGGCGGAGCCAGCCTCTGACAGCTTGCTTTTAGTGCAGGAGGAGCGACTGTCACAGACCCCCTCCTCCTCTCTCCCCCCCCCAAACCCCATAGCAGCTGCTGTAGTTACACCACTGTCCAAAACTCTTGTACTAGTCACAGCTAGCAGTGCTGCCACCTACTGGATGGTTATGAGTTTAATAAATGTCAGAGAGAAATAACCAATCGTAGGATGGTGCAATGAATAGTGTCCAGGGAATGGTTGCACTTGCAGTGTGACAATACTATCGATCAGTGTTTTTGTATTCCATAGAGAAATAATCATTATGTAGAGCTCTTAGAGAGCGGTCAGGAGCCCCCCTGCACCTTCCCCTTGTCTTTGATTAAAAATAACCTCTATATTGTTGATTATTTATAGGAACTGGAGGATCTCAACAAATGGGGGCTGAACATCTTCAAGGTGGCTGCATATTCTTGCAACAGGCCTCTCACCTGCATCATGTACGCCATATTCCAGGTCAGTACCCGGAACGTTACACCATGAGGCGCTGCACATTATCGGGTGTCTAGTAAATGAAGCATATTTCCCTATGTAAAGAGACCATTTTCTTTGTTTTGTTTTTCTAATAATCTGATGTCTTGTTTTCGTGCCTCACAGGAGAGAGATCTGCTAAAGACGTTTAAAATCTCGGCGGACACACTGGTCACCTACACAATGACCCTGGAGGACCACTACCACTCCGACGTGGCCTATCACAACAGCCTCCACGCCGCGGACGTTACGCAGTCTACACACGTGCTGCTGTCCACACCAGCTCTGGATGTAAGTCGTGGGAATGTGCCATACAGCGTATGACTTATTTATGTCACGCTGCAGAGATTAGGGTTGGGTAGATGTGAAACAAGATGGTTATCAGGTAACGGATGACGCGGCTTAGAGCTTCCCGGGGTTATTATTGGGTGTAGATAATTCAGGACGGAGCTTTTATTGATCGTTCGTTTTAGGTTTTTAAAATAGTTTCTATTTACAAATATAAGGTGAAGGGAACCCTGGTGTCTTAATCCAGACCCTGGGTGAAGAATTAGTTCCCTTTGGTCTAGTATACGTTAAAAGGCCAAGCCCATTATTGACATCCCTGTGGCCTCTCTCTCTGATCTAGGCCGTGTCGCCGCAAAGAACGATGTTCACATCAGATTTTACGTTTCCTAAATTATTTAAATTTATTTTTCTTCCCGTTCACAGGCCGTCTTTACCGACCTGGAAATCCTTGCTGCAATATTCGCGGCCGCGATTCACGACGTGGATCACCCCGGAGTCTCCAATCAGTTTCTCATCAATACAAGTAGGTTTTACATTTGCTTCTGTTATACCTCCACCAGTGCGCCGAGGGAGACACCTGACCCAAATCTGTTATTATGGGAGGCTGGGATGGACGCAGTGGCTGGCGTCATATGACAGATTTGTGTCACGTTATAAATAGACAGGGAGCAGCATTTATCCGAGGAGGCAGCTCCGGGGGGGAGGGAATATAATACAGCTTCCATTGAGAAAACACAAATATACATTTCGAGAGTTATCATGCATAGAAATCAGGGCAGAGATGTCTGTACCATGTGTTATACCCTAGTTATCTTTGTATATAGCTGTATTAAGCATACATTGGTAATAAATTTCTACCTCTCGCTGGAGATTCGTGCTGTAATAGATATATATTCAGCCTGCAATTCGCACAGAGGTAACGGGTTCCCCTCTTCCTTGCAGATTCGGAACTTGCGCTGATGTACAACGACGAGTCGGTACTGGAGAACCACCATCTTGCCGTGGGCTTCAAGCTTCTACAGGAAGAACACTGCGACATCTTTCAGAACCTTACCAAGAAGCAGCGGCAGTCACTGAGGAAGATGGTGATAGACATGGTGAGGATTATGGCTTGAGCGATGCCAGCGAGCGATAGGAGCAGGAAATAGGCCGGAATGTCCTTTAACCACGGCATTGTCTCCACAGGTGCTAGCGACAGACATGTCCAAACACATGAGCCTGCTGGCTGACCTGAAGACCATGGTGGAAACCAAGAAGGTGACCAGTTCGGGTGTCCTTCTCCTGGACAATTACACTGACCGCATACAGGTAATTGGGAATTGGGGCTGATGACGCTCTTGAAGGCTCTGTAGTTAAAGCTGCAGATGTCGCTCAGGCGCCGGGTAGTTCCGAGACTCTCCCTCCTAACGCCTGTCCCTGGATTTATTACATCACATGCCGGGATTATCCGTCAATCTCCCCGTCACACAATACAAATAGTGTGACCGATAATAAAAAATACTGATAGGTTTCAGATATAAAACTTATACAATAAAATCTTCGTTCACGATGGGTGATGCTTTGTCCGTGGCTCTCAGAAGCTTGAGCTAAACGCGCGCATTTCTTTGTTGCAGGTTCTCAGGAATATGGTGCATTGCGCAGATTTAAGCAATCCCACGAAATCTCTGGAGCTATACAGGCAATGGACAGACAGAATCATGGAAGAGTTCTTCCAGCAGGGGGACAAGGAGCGAGAACGAGGCATGGAAATCAGCCCAATGTGTGACAAACACACAGCATCCGTGGAGAAATCCCAGGTATAAATCTCCCCACCGCAGGCCACAGCCCCGAAGCCTTTCATTACATTCACAGATAGAAGAGCTCTAATGGACAGATGTTTAGACTGGATGTTGGTTATGTGCTCCAACTGGCCGAAAAAATAAATGATGCCCAATGCCGAACATGAGCGCTTCATATATGAGTACTCAGTGCTACAGCACTATACACACATGCACTCATATATGGAGCTATACATGCACTCATACATGGAGCTATACATACACTCATACATGGAGCTATACATACACTCATACATAGAGCTATACGTACATACACTCATACATAAAGATATACATACATACACTCATACACGGAGCTATACATAAATACACCAATACATCTGAAATACAAAACAATTGCAGCAGTAACACATGCATCGCACAGGTCATTGTTACATCGCAATAAACAATTGGTTTTCTTTGTCTTCTCCAGGTCGGGTTCATCGATTACATCGTTCATCCTTTGTGGGAAACGTGGGCGGATTTGGTCCAGCCTGACGCTCAGGATATTTTGGATACTTTGGAGGACAATAGGAACTGGTACCAAAGCATGATACCTCAAAGTCCTTCTCCTCTCTTTGACGAGCAGGACAATGAGTGCCCTGGAGTTTCGGAAAAGTTCCATTTTGAGCTAACTCTTGAAGAGGAGGATTCAGAAGGACACGAGAAAGATGGGGACTGTATCAGTTACTACAGCAGCACGAAGACACTCCATATTGTTGACCCAGGAATCGAGGACTCTCCAGAGGGTGACGCAGAGATTCTGACGGACGATACGTCACCTCTGGACACATAGGTGATGCTTAGTAGAGAGAGTGGAAGCGGGAGAACATGTACAAGCTGTCGCGTTTTGACAAGCATGTAATCTTGATCTTGGGCCTTGGTTCAGCCTTGCCAAGAGATCTTTTGCTGTTGCCCGTCAGCAGAGTTGCGGCTACGGAATTCTGGAGTGGAGGATAGCTCAGGAAACTACCGGCATGATGTGCGTTATGCGTTGGCATCATTCACGGTCGGAAAAGCAAAAGTAAAACGCACATTGTTGTTCTGAGAAGAGCAAGAATTGTCGAACTGTTTGTATTTAAAAAAAAAAAAAAACTAAATATGACACAAAACTGAGAGATTTTTTTCTACCACAAGATTTTGAAACCTTAAAACCCGATATACCTACCGATGACTAATTTCTAGTATCTATGTTCAAACCTTGTCCAAATGTCTGAGGACGTTTTTGTGCCTTTTTTGTAAAACTTCCATTGTCTCTGAGATGCCTATTAATGACACAATATTTAATGTACGCAGAAACGATAATGTGTATATTTGAATTCCTTTTGGAAAGAAGTCTTCCTTTTTTTTGTGGGCAATACATGTGACTATCGCAGTTATTAAGAATCGCGACAGAGACGATCTGTATCTCTGGTTCATTCTCTTCGTCATCCATCTTAGGTCATTTCACGTTTGCTTGTTACAAAGATCCGTGTTGAGGTTTTTTGGCGTTCTCTAGAATATATCTATTCTGCACAATATAAAAGGTAGCTGTTTTCTATCCATGTGCATCACTACATTTGAGGATACGTATCGGAGGCAGTGTGTACCGTGATGTGTGTTTGAGACGACGTCTGCATGACCCTTGTTTCCTTCACCGGCAAGCGTCGGTGACACAGTCTTTTGCACTGCCTTGAGTCCTAACACGTACTTTACTGTTTATAACAGTGTATTTATTATCTATTATGTAAATAATGTACCGTTTTGTAAGTTATTAATTTATATGAATTGACATTGCCTGTCACTGGTGGTGTCCATTGTGTATTAAACTCTAGATCGGAGTTGCAATCTCCCCCCCCCCTTGTCATTTCCTTTCTTGATTTAGAAAAATCAGCCTCAACAGTGCCACTTCTCCCACCCAAAAATCATACACCCAACCCCCACCCTGCGGCCAGCACCGCGCAAATCCAATACAAAAAAAGGGATTTTAAGTTCTACGATGATTGACTTTTATTCCTGGTACTGCAATGATTTTAACGATGTTTTATTTTCCTTATTCCCTTAACTTGTATTCTGAAATCTGTTGTCTTTCTGATATTATAATTACGGAACATAATTATTTTGTTTTGATGTGCAGCTTTTTCTAATAAAAGAAAAAAAAATGTTCGCATCCTGAAAAAAAACCCTCCTCGTCTTGGCTTGTGCACTGTTTGATGTCCTCGTCTAATTAGTGAGTGCTCCGTATTGGGGACTGGTGCACTGACTGGGCATGAGCAATGGGGTCTGTATGTCCCTGGGCACTGCATTGTTTGAGGTGTAGCTTTTATTCTCAGATCTCTCACACAAGGTATGTTCTTCATGACTGTATATTGTGTGCTGCCATGCATTCTTACAAAGATTTCTTTTTTATATTAAGTGAATAAATGAGAAGCATGAGAATCTAATGACTGCATTGTCATCTATTAAATCGTCCCATAAACGAAACATCAGTGATTCGAAAACCTACTGTCCCAATAATTATTGTCCGGTTTTTCTGACCACTGCTGGACTGGTCCTATTGGGATGAGCTTAGGTGAAAGCATATCCCTGGGTATCGAAGCATCATACCCTTCAACATGACCCATTCCATTAGGTAGAAAATACTCTGCTCCTCAGTTTCCAACTGTCAGTTACTATGGTAACCACCTTTGTTGAATAGACAAATAGTTCATTTATATAAACCAGGTGAGTGACAGTTGGAAGCTCCGGAGTGGATTAAATTGTGCCTAATGGAATGGGTCATGTTGGAGTGTCTGAAGCATTATGTTGCTGGAGACATTGGCGTAACTACAGGGATTTTACACCTTATCATACATGCAAATAACAGCATAATAAAGCCATGCCCCTTCACAGGGGAAGCCACACACCCCATAGAGATGTTGGTCATAGCAACCAATCAGATTCTAGCTGACATTCTCTGGTATGTAATAGGAAAGTGAGAGCTTGAATCCGATTGGTTGCAATTGCCAGCATCTCCATTTTTCCTCTTCTGCAGTTAAATATATCTAGCCCCTAATCTCTGTGTCAGACCCAGTGTGTGACCAGCATTACTTACTATGCTGTGCATACCAGATGTGCACAAAGAGTGATTGTGTAAGTGGGGATTTTGGGAAAAGGACAGACTCATGGGTGGAAAATCCACTCCCTTTAATTGTCCAGATTCCCCAACTACTACAACAGCTGTAACAACAAGCGTGTCACACCTTTGCAATCATAATTATATGTAATAAATGTAAGACATGCACATAACTAAACATTAAAGAGAAGCCTGAACGGACAGCATATAAATAGCCATATTACATGAACTGTGTGTTCCAGCTGAAAGCCTTCATTGACATTCACCTTCTTATAGGTCTACAGGAAATTACTCATGAATATTCATGAGGGGCGACTGATAATATCCAATGTACTGGCTGAAACATACTCACCTAAGCACAAGGAATATCTGCCAGCTTAGAGCGGATTGGCTGTTGGAGGTCACATGATACTAGCGTCGGCCAATTATAGACCAACCGCAGAAACAGACTATGGTGTTATGCATTTTATCCTTTTCAGACGCAGGTCCGGATTCACAGTTATGTCGTTTCCGCGCTTACGCAATTTACATACAGAAATGGTACGTAGATAGCGTAAAATAGCTACGACGCATGCGTAAGACGTACGTAAGACAAAAACTACGTAACTGTGAATCCGGAGCGCGGTCATTACTTTACTTACATTACAGTCATAGTCTAGGACCCGATCTTTACCTCCGCAAAACGAAATCGCATTCTACGCTATTCCACTGCAGATCTTCCCGATGCAGTGGAAGGGTTTCCGTGGAAGGAACGAGGCGCGACGTGTATTTCACTTTCCCGATTTCCATGGGGACATCTTTCTGTACATGTGGGGATCTGGCAGTACGCACAAGCAGGCTCGGTGACGGGGGAAGGGGACACCAATGACGGGCCCCAAGGTTTAGAGGGGCCCTTGCAATCCACTGCTGCAGACACTAAAGAGGGATGGGGGCCCCAAAAACATGAGTGTACCAGGCCTCAAGATTTCAGTTGCCGGGCCTGCGCACAAGAGAGGGGAGTGTCCGTGTCTCGTCCCTCTCTCGTACGGGCTTCATGGTAGTTACGCTGCTTTAACTGAAACCTGCGTATCCCCAAAACCCATCCGCTACTGTACACTTACCATCTCACCCATCTTCCGTAATTTGTGCAGACGGAGGCGAAGAACAGCCCCATCGGACAGAACTCCTATCGATAGTAGTTACTATACAGTTCATATAGACCACTTACGCACTTTACCTGTGGAAGTGGTCTAACGGTATTAGGTCTGGATCCATTCCAGGGTACTGGGGCTGCATCCAGAATTAGGCAAAACAGACAATTAACGTATTCCGTCTGCACAAGTACCCGCGCGAACCATTCTGGATTGCGAGAGGCGTGACGAATCGCCATGCGCACAGCGTGTACGCCTGGTGTTAAATCATGCAGTAAAGGCTGGGTGAAGCCAGGGTATGGAAGTGTTGCATGTGCCCGTAGGCACCTATAAACGGGGATCTGGGGCCGTATTCAGAGATCCGTCAGTGAAAGGTTCGCAATTATTCGCACGGACGTTGCCAGGCCACACCCCTGACGCTCCCCTCACACGGACGGGTTGCTGGAGACTTACGAGTCCCTCGAGCGCTCTGATCTCTTAGTTGGATTTTCCGTGTGTATAATACTTCCGTACGTGCGTATCTAACTAAACGCGCCCTCAAATGCTCATTTAAATGCCTCCCCCCACCTACTTTCACGTATCTTTCTCCGGAGGGATTACAACCACGCCCCTCCGTACTTATGTTCCCAAGTGCGATTCACAAGTCCGCGCTTAATCCGTGCGTAAAATCAACGTTCATCCGATCCTAAACATACGCACGTAAATCCCAGCAAAAACGGATCTCTGAATATGGGGACTACGGATACATGCGTATCAACACCTAGCGATCACACACATACGCATAACTCCGGTCCAAGGTGAGTATCGTGGCACCACCTCTCTCCCCGATCCCAGCTGCCTTTCTTCCACCCCTCACAGCTTTCCTGACTATACAACAGACTGTGGGGCTGATTCAGAGATACGATTTCCACGGCACTTAGGTGCGTATATTTAGGATCTTAGAAAATTCGCATTATTGCGCATGCGTAGTAATAGTGCAACGCCGTCTACGTAGAGGTTAGGGGGGTAAATTAGAGCGTACCTTGCGAAAAGATCGCAAATATACGCACCTTAGCTAAGATCTTAGCAGGTTACAGCCCACTGCATAAATAGTCACTCCCCTTGCACACAGCGGTGGATCTTAAACTTAGACCACCATTGTCTAGCCCTAACTCTGCGCTGTCATTTGGGATCTTAAGTGACGTGGGAGCGTTCATTTAAGATCCTAAGTGTCAGCCCGCGCATGGTGGTCTAAGTTTAAGATCCACCGCTGTTTGCAAGGGGAGTGACTCTTTATGCAGTGGGCTGGAACATGGTAAGATCTTAGCTAAGGTGCGTATATTTGCGATCTTTTCGCAATCGCATCTCTGAATCAGCCCCTGTGTGACGAGACGCAGTATAATGAGAAGCCGTAACCTTTCCAGTGCCAATGGCTCCTGCGCACGTATCATAAAACACAAAGGAGATAGAACGTAATTCTGGGGTCACCACATTACAACAAAAACCAAGACCCTTGTTTCCGCCTCTCTCTTTCTCCAGATTATTTCATTATTACGGGAACCCCGGTGGATCTGAATTGTTTACGGAGAATAATATGCATTTATGCTCCTTTATAGGACCGGTGCCAAGGTTAATGAAGACATTTGGATTATTTTGGATAGTGGGAGTGTGTGCCTGGGGCGCAGGGATTGTCCTGATACAAAGGGCATGGCTATTTATGGGTTACACAACACACAGCGTCTGATAATTGAATCGGAACATACATTAAGCAGGAGGTTACAGTGTGTTCCATTACAGAACACAGCGGCCTTAATATAAAAGCCCTTGTGTCATACAGAAACCTAGAAAGAGACGGCAGATAAGAGCCACTCAGCCCATCCACTCTGCCCAGTGTTTAAATTGGCCCTAGTGCTTGTGGAGAAGCAGGAAGAGCATTGACGCTGCACGCTCCCACGTCACAGGCCAGCCGGTGCTCCGTCCATTGCAGAGACGTAACCCTCTCGTGTCACTGCAGCGTTACCATCTCCCCTGATATTTGTGTGCTTCCTGCACTTATCTCCTCCAATCAAGAAGCTCCTCACAATCAGTACCGGATGACCAAATAGGCAGAGCAATCACCGCCCTACGCGTTTTGGGGCCCCGCGACAACGGCTCAAAATAATATGAATATGATCTTGAAAGAAAATGACAATGACGCTTTCTTACACTGGGGTGGATCCAGAACTCCGCTTGCAATCCGTTTACTCGCGTAGCGTATTTACACGTGCGTACCTTCTATACACTACCCTAGACACACCCCCTGAATGTACGTACTTTGACCGAGTACCGCTTTCCAAACCCTACCTTAACTTTTGTCAGCGTAACCGCTAACGCCCGCACACGTACAGATGTGCAACACGGACTTACGCCGCTAAGCACACCCATACTGTACACTTTAAATGAAAACCCGCCTATATAGCGTATTTTAGACGTCGTTTTGGCACACATAAAATTGTCACGCCCACACGTACGAATTTACGCAGCAAATACGTGAATGACCCATACGATCAGAGTTACGTTACGCATTATGTCGTGTGCATGCGCAGTACATACAAAATAGCGATTTTACGTGTCCAGCAGGCGTAAATTCGCACAGAAGCGTCGTTCTGGATCTGCCCCATTGTTTCCAAAAGATAGAAAAATAATCTAGTTACTCTAGAGAGAAAATCCTGTATCAATGGGGCGTATTCAGAGATCCGTTTTTTAATGTACGCAATTATACACACGGCCGGAGCAAGGAAACGCCCACCAACACCCCCGACACTCCCCTCTCCCGAACGTGTGGTCGGAAACTTACGAGAGACTCCCCTCTCCTGGACACTCCCCCCTCCCGGACACTCCCCTCTCCTGGACACTCCCCTCTCCCGGACACTCCCCTCTCCCGGACACTCCCCTCTCCTGGACGTGCTGTCGGGGACTTACAAGACCTTAGACAACTCTGTTCTTTCCGTGTGTACTTATGTGCGTATATGTGCTCTGTCCGCGCAATTCGTTATAACCGCGCCTCCATGCGTTCTTTTAAATGCCTCCCCCACCCACTTTTATGTAAATGATCCTGTGCGTCGGATTCCTGTGCGTATGTCCCCAAGTGCGATTCACATGTTTGTCCGTTAGGCACTTACGCGTGTATAGGCTACGTAAAGTACGTAAATAAAGTTACTACGCAGGCGCAGTTCATCCGATCCTAAAAATATGCACGGAACTCCCCTAGAAAACGGATCTCTGAATACGGCCCAATGTAATGAATTCATTACCCACGTAAAGTACATAAACCACAGGCCTCAGAGTCACATGACAGTTCGTCTTCTAAAATCTCATCTGTTCAGTTGGGTGAAAGTCCGAGCTACATTCGTGTAATGTACAGGGGTGATGGTCATCGCCATCTAGTGGTCGATGTGCACACTACTTAGCTCAATGTTATCCCTCTAGGTGTCCCTGAGATTGGCTGCCTAGGTGCCTTCACTGCAATACAACCATTTGGGGAACAGAAAATCCTCCTCTTTGGGCAGTTTGCAAACAGGAAGAGCAAACTCTGTGCTGGAATCACTGCGAGCAACAGGAGATTATCTCAGGACAGGTGAATATGCTCCAATTTCTGACAACTATTATTTACACGGAAGCTCTGATTCTACAGTATGTAAGCAATGTTAATGAAGTAGTCATATAAGAGAGTACGTGCTGAAGAACAGGTAACCTGGTAATTATTATAAGTATAACCTGTGTGATGGTAAATATCCGACATGAATTAAACAATGTGTTATTACTTAATAAGGGCTCATGAATGAACCTGTGTTCTGATCATTGAGTAAGCAATGGAGCATTAAACGATGTAACGATCAACCCCCGATAACCAAACTCGCCATGCGTGTGAAGACAATAAATAAATACAAGTTACGTTCATAAGAATATCTGCCTGATCCTCATTTAGGCCTATGTTCAGAGTACCGGACATATAACATATACGTCCGGTGTTTAGCGATTTTTACTACTGCGCATGCGTAGTCATTTTTTACCGTAATCTACGTATCTTTTTCTTACATCTTTAGACCGCATTTACGCAATCTACGTAAGAAAAAGATACGTAGATTACGTTAAAAAATGACTTACCGTGCGTAGTTCCTGTTTTAAGAAGGAAATTACGCACGGCCATTGCCACCCCCTCCCCTCCTCCCACTTCTACCTAATCACTCTCCAAGGTGGCATTAGGCCGTCTCTCTCTAACTAACCTAATCCGCGTAGATTACTGGTGCGCAGATTACTGGTGCGTAGATTACTGGTGCGCAGACTACTGGTGCGCAGATTACTGATGTGTAGATTACTGGTGCGCAGATTACTGGTGCGTAGATTACTGGTGCGCAGATTACTGGTGCCTAGATTACTGGTGCGCATGTGTAGTAGGTCATTTCGGAAATCTTCGCACCTCAGAAGCCCTTAGTAACGGCATAGGCTGATTGTGAAAGTCGTGTTTTTCTGGCAGTGTGAATTCCATACTCCGGTGTATATAAGTTACGCATGTAAGAGGCTAGTGCACTCCCTCAGAGATCAGGAATGTGGATTGTGAGTGACAGGCCGTAGGACGGATCTCCCAGCACAAGGAACACTGCCCACTATGTGATGTCTTCGGTGCGGTCACGTGGGAGGGGCCCCGCAAACCTGCATTACTATCTGGCCGGTGCGCAGGGAAATTCTTTGCATTGGCCCTGTAATGATGGTGGGCCCCCAACAGCCGCGGGCCCGGGACAGTACTCCTGGCTGCCCCGCCCCCCAATGGCAGCCCTGACTGTATGTTAGGAGATCCATTGCGTGACATCTGGCACTTATGCGCAGTGGCAAAAGAAATCATCTGACTTCCGCAAATCAGGATCCGGCGCAATATGCGTTGTCATACAACATATTCACCCAAATGTCAAATCCAAGCATACCAACATACCTACAGAGGGGCAGATCCAGAGCAACACTTCCAAGCGAATTTACGGCTGGCGGACACGTAAATTTGCGATTTTGTATGTATTGAGCATGCGCACGACAGATGATACGCTAAGTCACATAACGTAACTCTGAGCGTATCGGCCATTCACGTATTAGTTGCGTAAATTCATACGTGTGGGCGTGCCAATTTTACGTGAGCCAAAAGTACGCCTAAATTACGCAATGTAGGTGGATGTTTGCATTTAAATTGTACAGTATGGGCGTGCTTAGCTGCGTAAGTCCGCGTTGCCTATACGTACATGTGCGGGCGTAAACGGTTACGCTGTCAAAAGTTAAGGTAGGGTTTGAAAAGCGGAAATCGGTCAAAGTCCGTACATTCAAGGGGTGTGCCTAGCGGAGTGTATAGAAGGGACGCACGCGTAAATACGCTACGCTAGTAAACGGATTGCACGCAGAGTTCTGGATCTACCCCAATATACGGAACGCTGTCAGTGGTTGTCATGTGACCAAAGTGACATCACTAATACGCGAATATTAGCGTTTATTCATTTTATGTACAGTGCCGTTACAGACCGTGCTGTCCTGACCATTATACGGGGGTGATCTAGTGGACACTGACCTACACATATATACAGTAGATATGGTTTTAAACTACTGTTGGTGTCATCTCCTGAGATAAGAGACAAAACAACATTCCACGGACATCCCATCACGCAGCGGTTTCCTGTTTCCGATGTTTGGTGTGATGGCGTTGCTGGGATTAATAACATTGCTGCAGGGTCAGTGTGGAGACAGAGGATGAACCTATGACACTACAGGCAAATGCTCAAGTTTATATTCCCTCCATTACTAGATTTTTCTTCCTTAAAACTGAACGATGAGACCTATACATTAACGGTTCTCTCTTTTTACAAAGGGACTGGATGGCGGAGAGTGGCTCAGCAGCGCCCCGAGTGGTCAAGCTGAGGAATGGGGATGAGAAAACCTCTGTGTTCTTACACTGTAATAGCTGCCAGAGGAGTGAAGATTACTAGAGGACAGAGAGCTGGGTTCTGGTCATTCTCCAGACACGGCTTGGTCCTGGAAACTGTGAAACGATTTCTATTTATGACTATGGGCTGTCATCAGCAGATGCTGCCGCACAGTCCGAGGGCGCTGCCTTCGAACATCGTGTTCCGAGGAGAAACTCTCCGGATACCACAATCTCATCTGCGCACTTGTGGCTGTCCAGATGACCATGCGGGGAAACGCTCGATAACAACTGAACATGGACACGATGGCTGCTGAAGAGAGCGAGATAGACTCCATCTTACACAGACGTGCGTAAGTCAGCTCTGAATAGGTCCTGTGCGTGCGCAGTATCTATAATGCCACAATGGAATGCAGACGCTCAATGCCGCATTGCGTGCGTTCAGCCTCCGCATAGGGGGATCGCCCACTCACCGTGTATACGAGATATGCGTGGTGGTGGGGGATGGGCATTGACTAAGCCCTTATATACAATTCAGTATTCCGTGTACACAGAGATGAATGCAGAATACTTTATGTAGGGTCCTAGTGGTGGAAATGCATTCCACGCATAGGAGAGCAGGGGGAGCGCCCTGGACTGGGTGTGGGTCACTGCTGAGAACGGCCCTATTCCCTAATCTTCCCTTCCTTGCAGCCTAACCCTAAGACATCCCACCCCGCAGCCTGACCCTAAGACTCCCCTACTCGCAGCCAAACCCTTCGACTCCCCTCCCCGCAGCCTAACCCTAAGACTCCCCTCCCCACAGCCTAACCCTAAGCCTCCCATCTACGCAGCCTAACCCTAAGACTCCCCTCCCTGTAGCCTAACCCTTAGACTCCCCTCCCTGCAGCCTAACCCTAAGACTCCTCTACCCGCAGCCTAACCCTAAGACTCCCTTCCCCGCAGCCTGACCCTAAGACTCTTCTCCCCACAGCCTAACCCTAAGTCTCCCCTCCTCGCAGCCTAACCCTAAGACTCCCCTCCCCACAGGCTGACCCTAACCATCTCCTTTCATGACCCTAACCATCCCTTCCCCAGAGCCTAACCCTAAAAGTACCCAGAGGTTACTCAACTCTCTGGTGGGGTCTGCGGCAGATGCCAGCTTGTGCAATGGGTCCAGCAGCTGGCGGCTTCCGAGAAGGCATACTAACCCATTCCCAAAAAAAATCTCTAATATGGCTGTGTTCTGAAATAGAGAGTCGAAAATAAGCTTTCGGATGTGTATTCTGAGCGTCCATTTTGTTTTATGCCAATGTTGTTCAACCTGATAGACTTTGACGGTCCCGTCGCACCAAGTGATAACAAACACGAAACTTCATCAGAAAGGAGCTGATAGATGCATGCTCTAAGGGTTTCTGAGGTAGATGATTGGATAATCATCTACCTCAGTGTCCCTGAGAAACCAATCAAATGTTAATATTTATCTTGTAACCATGGGTGGCAGTAAAGCCAGACGGGTTCTACAGCAAGCGGGCCGGCAGACATCTTGTTATAGGGAGAGAGGGGGTGTTTGTGGTAGGTCCGGATTCCCGGGTCGGGTGGTCTGCCTTTAGAAATAGAGGCAGCTGAATGTTCCTTTTCGGCTGTCTCTATTTAGAATGGCAGCCATTTTAAAAAAAATTTTTATAAATGTACCAGCTAGAGTACAGCTATAATAATACTTATCTGATTTATTAGATTTATTAATAATAAAACAAAAAAAACAAATTTATTTTAACTGCTGCAATTATATGAAACCTGTGAAAAGCTCTGGAGCAGAGTCATTCGTAACGTAGGACCGCGATAGCACCATGATACAGCGTGCGTTAGATTGGGCGGGGGAGGTAAAATGTAAGGGCACGGAAGCTCCTTACGTGCGAGGAGAGTGCACTACTCTCGCACGCATGGAATATCGGGACGCACTTAGCGCACACAGGTCTCCGTGGAGACTTTCCAGTGCTGCGCTTAATTCAGTCTGTTTCATGGAGAGATGTGACGCAGAGATGAAGGAATGGAAACCGCAAAAAATACTTGTGTAAACGGAGAACTCTGGAAATCCAGAATGTGAAACTATTTCTAAAAAAAAAGAAAAAACAAAACTCTGATGGCGTAAATCCACATTATAGTTTACTGTAAACATGACAATATTTTTATTATATTCACAACTCGTGTCCTCACATAACACAGATATTATCTGTAAAATGCGGGCGATCCCTGAATTAGGACTGGCCCATCCCGGTAAATAAATGTGAAACGCCCATTACACACACAGCCATTGAATTAATTTCCGCTGCCTTTATATTCCAGTCTTCTCGCACGTGTAAACATGGAGGGGAGGAAGAGCTGTGTGTTGTGGAACTACTGATACCAGCATGCCAGGAGTTTTGCACACTGCATACTTTTTAATACGCTGCATCTCCGGCTATAGTGAAACTACAAATCCCAGCAAGCCCAGACCAACTGGTAAAATGACTAGCGCTAGTAATCCCGGCTATCCCCCCCTGATGGTGGAACCCTGGCTATGAATGATAACTGCTTATTGATATTCAGGGAGCGTTGGCACCTATTACGTTATGGGACCAGATCCAGACCCCCACACACTATCCGCACACAGGGTTGCCGACTCTCCCGGAATATTTGGGAGACTCCCGGAATTTGGGCCGTTCTCCCGGGAGAGTCAGCAAACCTCCTGGAATCCCAGACAGATAAAAATGACATTTGTGAACCCTCCCTCCCAACCGCGCTACGTTTGATTTAGCGTGGTTTATTGACAGGGGGTGGGGCTTAATGCCACGATTTACATAAATCGTGTCATTAAGCCCCGCACCTCGTTGTAATCAATAGCTTCCTTCCGTGTTCTCCCTGAGGGAAGCTTTCAATTGTTGGCAACCCTGGTCCGCATTAGATGGTGAACTTCGACGGTCACTCCCCTCTCTTGTGCGCATATTTGTGGGTCACACAAGCGAATCAGTGTCCGTCAGACCGCTGATCCACTCCTAAATATCTAATCTCACCCCTACATTGTACACAGCACAGCCCCTTTCCTCGGAATATCTATTGTATGGAACTAAGGCCCGTATTCAGGGTATGTTATACGTCCGGTGTTTAGCGATTTTTACTACTGCGCATGCATAGGCATTTTTTTGCGTAATCCACGTATCTTTTTTTTATGTAGAATGCGTAAATGCGGTCTCTCAGACGATAAAAAATTACTACGCATGCGCGCAAATATGCGCACAAGAGAGGGGAGTGACCATCGGAGTTCACCACCACTCTCGTGGGGACCAGGGTTGCTAAACACCGGACTTATATGTTATAAGTACTCTGAATACGGGCCTTAGTGCCATACAATAGAAATGACATGCATAAGACGCCCATAACATCTGAAGGTCGCTTGCGCCCTCCCCTCAAAACACTAATTTAGTTTTCCATGTGAATTCTGCCGCATAATCATGGTCATACAGCTCCTAGTATGAAACAAGAGATATACTTCGCAGCACCATAAAATAATTTAGGCTACAGGCAGGGGAGTCTTAGGGGCAGGTTCCGGGGAGGGGAGTCTTAGGGGCAGGTTGTGGGGAGTGGAGTCTTAGGGTCAGGCTGTGGGGAGGGGAGTCTTAGCGTCAGGCTGTGGGGAGGGGAGTCTTAGGGTCAGGCTGTGGGGAGGGGGAGTCTTAGCGTCAGGCTGTGGGGAGGGGAGTCTTAGGGGCAGGTTGTGGGGAAGTGAAGGTGAGGGTCAGGCTGTGGGTAGGGCAGTCTTAGGGTCAGATTGCAGGGAAGTGAAGGTTAGGGTCAAGCTGCGGGGAGGGGAGTCTTAGGGTCAGGTTGCGGGGAAGTGAAAGTTAGGGTTAGGCTGCGGGGAGGGGAGCAGTAGGGGTAGGC
>WWET01000246.1:457089-484073 GCA_011038615.1 Limnodynastes dumerilii | reverse complement strand
AACAGCGTGCCAAAAACGGGGGGGGGGGGGGGGTGTTAGGGGCTGCACGAGTTAGGTGCGGTTCTGTCCACCTAACTCACTCTTAGGTGTAAATAAGGCCGTTTGTGTCTGTCCCTTGGCAGAACCCACGTTCTGGAGGAGAGTAATGAGGCAGAGGATGCAACTATGTACAAATTGCCAGAACATTTCAGATGTCAGCCAGTTCCAGAGCTGCTGCAGCAGGATGGAGATGCAGGACCCAACCCAGCAACCGCCCTTCCTCAGTTGCCGAACCCTGGATACCTTTTGCCGATTACATGCAGCAGCACAAAATGGAGCTGGAGCCACAAGGCAAGCATAGTACAGCGGAAATCCGGGGTGAAGTAGACATTCAACAACCATCCTCCTCTAATGACAGAGCACAGTTACGTGGAAGAGATAACCATCACTTCAGTGATTGGTCCTCTTTACAGCTAACCCATGTCTGATTGGTTCGGTTGCAGTTGCTAATCTAAGCGGCCCTATTCCAAACATGATATAGCCACAGGTGCACTTGTTATGAGGATTGAGGCTCTGTGGCTGATGTCTGTTTGTTATGATGCAGTTTGCTCTGCATTTATGTAGCTACTTTTAACCAAAATTTCGCAACAGTTTTGTATCAATAAATCTTTTTTGTAATATCAGATTGTCTTTGATATGTATGTGCACCAATATATACGGTCTTTTTTTCTTCTCTATGCATACTATTAATACACCGTATGGTAGCACTACTCAGCCTGATTGTGGCTCATTACTTACTGGTGCCGATACACCTGGTCTGTTTGATGATATAGCCACAACCTGAATGGCAACTGTATCATGTTCAAAATTGCTATTGGAAATGGGAACTAATTGCTACCCGTTCCTAACAGCGAAACAGCTGCGATGGCTGTGGTTAGGACTTAAACTGCAGCGGGACGAGGTTAGGGTTAGGATGTGGGGCATGGAGGGTTAGGGTTAAAGGTTAGGATATGCTGCGGGAAACAGAGGGTTAGGGAAGGGTTAAGGGTAGGTTAATGGAAGGCTTACCTTTTTGCAATACAAGTATTCGCAGCTCTGGAAGCCGCACCAGCGCCAAATTCGAAACGGACGATTTTAAACAGCCGTACAATGGTCTTTTTAAAAAAAACAAAAACATTGTACCAGCAAACCACAATCCGATTGGCTAATGAGATGTCATTCAAAATCAGTGTTTCCGAAAAGTTCAGGATTTGCTGGAAGTTTTCAGTATTTCAGGTCACTGTCCTGGACCCGGATTTGCAGCTCCTTGAGAGTGCACTGCAGCACTCCAGGGCACACACTTTGGGAACCGCTGGTGTATACTTTTTTGCCAGAGAAGAGTGGGCTCGATTAAATTAATCACATCAATTATGGTGTTCTGCTTCCCTGGGAGTTAAGAAGCGCATCTGAAAGTCTTAAGTTACATACAGTCTGAAGATATACTTGTAATAAAAGGATATGAGAGAGCATCCCCGATGATCTGGTTTATACACTTCTGTTTTCTAACACAGACAAAATGCAATATGAAAAAAAAAAGGTTATAGTATCAATATATTGCATTGAAATTTCAGCAGGTCTGACATGATTGTACAATGCAATAACTGCTCTGTACACACTATACAATCATTGTATCAGACAATCATATGGTAAAGTTTGGTATAACTAATTGTACAGCATGCATGAAATGTTATGGACCTAAAGAGAAATTTGGCAATTATGGATCATACACCATTGTCGTATTTTGTAAATCAATATATAAATATAAATGGATATTTTAAAAACAGTATATAAATAAGACTTATTTGCTTTTTGGTGGCAGATAACATAGGACTGGATCCAGACCCCCGCATGCTTTCTGTACATGCGGGGGTCTGTCCATCCAACGGAGAGAGGGGAGTGAACGCCCCGTCACTTCCCTCTCTCGTGCGGGCTTTATGGCAGCTTGTGCTACCATAAGCCTGCCTTAAGTAAATCGTGCGGATCAACGGTCTGTATGACCGCTGATCCGCCAAGTGCGGGAACCCCCTCCCACACTACAATTAGCAATTCCCCCTGCTCACTTTAGGGAGTAGAGGGGAAGCACAGCCCATTTCCTAGCAAATGTGCTCATACGGAACAAAATGAGGCATGTGCCCTCCAGTCAAATCAGGCCACTTGTGCAACTTGCGTGCATAAGTGACCTAATACTGGATCTGCTCCATAGTGATTGTTCTTTATTACAAGCTGGACCCAGGCAATCAGTTCCCAAAGCAAGATTCAGATAGATCTGAAAGTGCTGGGTCATATTATCTTGACATCTGCATCTTCACATTAAAAAATCCACCCGCATGGAGAAACTTCCAACAGCAAAGGCCTACCTTAAATTTTCCATCTAGAGTGTATAGAAGCCTCAATGGGTAACCCCTAACAGTGAATACTCACATGTGAATGCAGCCCAGTCTGGATCCAATCCAAATTTACTTGAGCACAGGTATGAGGAAACATGTACAAAGGATTGAGTTTGTAGATTTCTCTGTAAAACATGCCTCTGCGATAATGTGGAAGCCCCCCTGACATTCCGTGGAGAGTTACCACGTATGCATATAAAATAGCTGTCATTCCTTAAAAATCAGCAATTATTCCACATGCTGTAAATTCCGTAATAGGTTTCAGATATTAGGAAGTAAGTGGGATGTCAGAATCAGCAGTATTTCTTAAATAACAGGTGTTTGTTATTGGCTTTTTTGTTTTAGTATGCCGTATAAATCATGCTAATAAAAGGAAATCAATGCAATATATTTAAACTATTTTATAAATGACAGAAAGCACTGATGAGGATGGCGATTTATGCATTCCAACAGTTCTGTGATATATTTTTTTTAACAATCTGTCCTGACTTTGTGCCACTGTTCGATAAAATTGTAAGGTTTAAAAGATCAAAACCAATCAAGTAATGTGATGCAATAAACATGGTCATAGCAACATATACAATAATATGATATTGTTCCAAACACCTATGATTTCATTGGAATAATAATTGTATGAAAAAGCTGTAGTGTGTAGCTAGCTTAATTATTGCAGAAGCACGGGTCAATTATATGAAGAAAAAAAAGACTCTTCATAAACAGATTACATATAAATAAGCCATCATTCCACATGTGGAACATGACAAATCATCTAAACCAGGAGTTCTCAACCAGTGGTGGTATCTGGACCACTATCAGGTGGTGCTCAGGTCATTTGGGCAAGATTGTAAGGAAGTACTATACCAAATGGCTGAGGACATAAGTAATAAAATATCTTGGGGGCTAAGGACCTGATTCACAGTTAAGGAGATATGAAGGAACGGATTCACAATTCTACGCACATAAGTTGTAAAGCAACTCCCTTGACACGCCTTCGTTTTTATGTTTCTTAACCAACTTAGGAAGGACATAGGCAGCCTTCCCGTGCGTATCTCTTCTTAAGTTGCTAAAGTACGCACGTACTTAGCAGACCGCGTCCTGTCTGCCCCATTTACATGCCTCACCCACCCACCTTTCTTAAATTGCAAATAAACAAGGACTTGAATCCCATCCGTAATGAATCCCCATTCCTAAATCCACCGTAGTTTGCATAAATAAGGCCACTACGCATGTACAGTTTAATGATTCTTGAAACTATGCACCAAAATAACAGCAGCTTCTTAACTGTGAATCAAGTCCTAAATGGCATATGCTTATTTGCAGAAATAACACCTTAAAACACTGCAAAAACAACAAAAACTCTAAAACTATATATATTTATGGGTCCTAAGAATACAGTCTCCAAGACATGCAAAGTGATACTTGACATGATTCCATAGTAGGTAACTGGTGCTCCCCCCAAAAAAGGTTGAGAACCACTGATCTAAACAATATGTGAGTATTTGGAGTTTTAAACATAACATTTTAATTACTTTAATTTTATTCAATAAGCAATTCTGATTAGCTAACCAGAGCTCCCATTCCTTTCAGTAACTTCCTCCATCCATCTCCTCCCATTTCGCGGTGCAAACTTTTCAGCAACTGCATTGATTTGCCTGAAAATAACATGCACTTTACCAAATCAGACACATGATGCCAGCAGATAGCATTGTTTGTCCTTCAGGTTTTGGGCTTTGTGGTTCCGAAATTTGTGTTCTTTAACAATAAGTTGTTAATATAGTATAAACTAGTGTAACTAGCTTAAAATTATAATATATATCAGCATTCCCTTGGCGTGAAATGACGCGGGTCACCGGCCATACCTCGCCAGTCGCCACATACATCTGCCACGTGTCAGTCACTGGGAGCTTTCCCGTTGCTTCCGGGATGTGAGATCGATTCCTCGCGTCTGCCAAGGATTGTTATCGATGACCGAGCCGGCAGCGCTAATGTGAATGACACATAGGGCCTGCTGCCATTATTTCTGCAGGGTTGGAGGATGTTGGACTTCGCTATATTCGCGATCACCTTTCTCCTTATCCTGGTCGGAGCAGTGCTGTATCTGTACCCGGTAATGAGAACTGTTATATGTACCATGATGTGGCAGTGCTGTCGCTGCAGGCTGCTGGAATATAATGGTAGCTCTGCAACACTACAGGGCACAACACACTGCTCACTGTTATCTTTAATTGTTTGCAACGTTTTATTCATGTGTCACAGAGTAAAACAGTACTAAGAATACGGGGAATGGTTTAGAAGCACAAATCTTTGGTTTGAATGAAAAATAATTTTGGATGTACTGTCTCTTTATCTAAAATACAAATAAATGATCACTATGCTCAATGCAATAATTGTGTCCAAAATCACATTCGGTAATTTGCAGAAAAAGGCCAGGTTTTGTCTAAAGTATGTGATCCTCAGGTCACAGGTTTACCATGTTGTAAGCATATGTATTTAAGGTTAGGCTATTTCACTCACCTCATTCTCTCACTCCCTTAGGCACACAAACATTGTGATATCAGACAATAATTATAGATACTTGAAAGAATAATTTGAAGCTTATTTGATAAAGATGATCCTATTAGGTCAATTCTGGTCCTATATAATTGCAAAATGAGAGGTAGAATCTGGTTGCTATGGGCAACATCTCTACTTTTACTTTCCTGCAGCTTAGTAAATCTGGCTCCAGAAGTTCACTGGTTCTGGTTTCCAGTGTTAATAAAACAGCATGTTGTCTGTTTAAATAGTCATTGGCTGAATATTAAGATTGTGTTTACTAAAGCACAGGGTTAAAAAATAAGAATAAATAAAAACTTGTAAAATCAAAGTGTTATATCACGCTGAGATCTTGAGTTCATTCGATAAATTGGATGAAGTATTCTAAGTCTAGGATAGAAAGACGTGTTCTTAAATTTATCTAAACTTTTAACATACTGTGTTTAAAAAAAAAATATAACGTTTAAATAAACATGGATTGTTAGTAATTGTATGACATTAAGGTATAATTATTCAGATAAAATTACTTTGCATGTCACAATACTGTAATTCTGGTATTTAGTTACTATTATTCAGATAAGAGAACATTGCGTAAACATTTAGGATTCGTTATTGCAGAAAATACAGTAAGTGATCCATATCCGAAGACATCATGTTAAAACAGTTTAAATAATATCCTTTTACCATGTGTTTTTTTTGTTCAATGTTTCCATTCTTAAACAGATGTGTAAGCACTGTTTCTTTTTTGCCTATCATTACTGTGTAAGAACAAAACAGATTTTAGTTGCATTCTTCTTGATTAATATTAGCATTAGGCAAATGCTTAAACACTTGGCACAAATGCTTAGTTGACAGTTCGGTAAATGAATAAAAAAAAATCCATGAAGGAGTTTAAGGTATTACAGGCCTGGCCAACCATTGGCTCTCCAGATGTTGTGAAACTACATCTCCCAGCATGCTATACACGTGTACTCAAAGCATGCTGTAACTCGTAGTTTCACAACATCTGGAGAGCCACTGGTTGGCCAGGCCTGAGTTAGTCATTATTAACATACGTGATTGCTAATAGGTTTGATTACTTAGGTTATCTAAGTTAGCAGCTTTGTACACAGGTGTGAGTTTCAGCAAAGTAATACTGGGTGTAGTTGTACTCTTTTTGTATCACTCTTAAAGCATTGAGCTGGATTGATCAATTTTATCCAGCTAACATTCTGGTTAGATTTTTTTATACTGATAAAACATCTAAACTAAGATGCTTAAACAAATAGACCTGGAGTCTATAAATATTTTATATAACTTTTAAAGCCTTTCATGTAAAATAAACATGCTTCTAAACTTCTCACTGTATGAGTTTTGGGTGTGGATTTGGCACGTTAATTTTAGCTGTAGTGATTATTTTATGTCACTGTGAATGCATGTATAGGTGTTTTTTTTTATCCGTACCATAGTACTATTATGTAAAAAAGGCAAGCTTTATGCTGTTTGTATTCTTTTTTTGTACTACACAGTGTGCCTTGGTTGGCGTTTTCTGAGCTCCAGTTCAGATATATATTATAATTGTATTTTTTTGGTAGACCTTTTTCCTGTATTCCACACAAGCATATGAGTCCTTTTTTTAAATGCAGAAGGAAGCTTATTGATATTATTGAAAAATATTCAGTGATAGAGATAAGCTTGAGAGTCATATTAAGTCCGCAGCCTACGGTTGAGCTGCCATTTTTTTAGTACACTACTCCTGTGGCTCAAAGGTCTGTCCAATGAAAAATAATACATTGTAGCAGTAACTAGGTCCTGGTTTTCTAATGGATCATTAGTTGGGATGCTTTGTTTTTAGCAGCTTTTTTAAATGTAATTAATGTGATTAAAAAAAACACTATTACTGTTTTGGTTTTTCCATATTTCCTGATATATATTTATTTATTTATTTTGACCCTTTTTAGTCTTCCAGACAAGCATGTGGCATACCTGGACTTGCCCCCACAGAAGAAAAGTGAGTTATCTAATTACAATCTGATTTTTATTATGTAAGATACTAATGCTAATAATTTCATTAGCATCTTTTATAAAATAAAAAAGTAGTATTAACCAAGATTTTAGACATATACATCTTCTATAATTCGTGTTTTCGAAATTTATTAAATAAAACTTTCTAAATAGGAAAAATTGAAGTATTTCTGACAGCAGTCCGATTCTGTCTTTTCGATATACTAGTTAATTGACTTCAGCAAGATAATTGGAAGCACTCCATCTTTTTCTACTTTATTTTTACATTTTTGTTAAGCCACCCTAAGCGGGGTAGAATGTCGTTCACATACATGGGCCATGTGCATTAGGGAAAGTGTCTTAAAACACATTTTCTAATTAATTTATAGCAGTTAGACAGGAACTGTTAATTTTTTTTTGCTTAAATTGGCATTTTAGTATGACTTTCATTCCAGATCTGCTTGTTCCAATCATTTTTCTGGTCAGCTGACAGGCTACATATCAATAATTAAACTACCGAAAGCTTTTTGTTTAGTTGTTTGTATGTCAGGAATTTAAATAAAGTTGTTTCTGTATTCATTCAGGTTGGTATTTTTTATTTATAATTGGCTGATATCTAAAAAAAAAAACTTCTCACGTGTCATTTGTCTTTTCATTCAGGGATGGCAATTTGCAAGACATTGTGAACAGAGGGAGTCTACATGAGTTCCTGGTCAATTTACATGAAAAGTTTGGATCTGTAGCGTCCTTCTGGTTTGGTAGACGACTTGTAGTTAGCCTGGGGTCTCTGGATCTGCTAAGGCAACATATCAACCCTAACAAAACATGTAATTATACTTCATTTTCTACATACTGCAAATTATGTAAATTAAGTCGGGAGATTGGGTATCTGTATAGGATTATGGTTGGAATAGAAACAGGTAGAAGAGTGAGGAAGTAGGCCTGGCAGCGCAAATATACTGAACCAAAAATAGAAGAAGGGGTACAGTGGAATTGCCCCGCCCAGTGGAAAAAGATGGTGCCTGGCAGTGGAGGACTGTGAAAACTATCGTTATCCCTTTTTTTAATGTAATATTTAAGTAAATATTTTAAGGACACTCCAATGAGTTCCAATTTTCATTCCAGTAGAGGAAGCAATCTAGTAGTAGAATGAATCACTTCAAATATTATTTTAGCCATGACTGTTCATGCCAGTAGATGCGTCTTTTTAGAGAAGAAATTATTATATAGATATTATAAAGTCTGAACTACTAAAGATTAAAGGAAAGCCAATTAATGACATGAAATAGAGAGACCTGTGAAGCTACAAAAAGGAAATTTTATATATGTAATATAATATTATTAATAATACCACACTTCAAATAACATTGATCGTATATTTAATAACTAAACACATAAAAAACATCAAACATTAATATAACCACATAGGGCCTGATCCAGACCTACAATGTTGCGCTGAGCATACTAATGCTCAGTGCAAAATCTATGCACTCCCCCCGGGCGTAATTACACTCTGTTACGCCAGCTGAAGGCTACCATAACTTCAGCCGGCGTAACAAGAGAGTAATTACACCTGGACCTGAGTGTAACTAGCTAAGCCTGCCCTCTCTGCCTCATTTCCTTACCTCCCCCCGCCTTCCTTCCCTAACTGTAGCATAGTTACGGCGAGGATCGCCCCCCTCAACCGTAACTACACTACAGTTAGGGATGCCCGATCCTGCCTACAGATCCCTAACTACATTTGCCCGGCGCATGCGCAGATCGGCTAAGCAGCCAATCTTATGCACATGCCCGCTGTAACTATGGCGGCGGGCGTAGGTCTGGATCAGGCCCATAGAGCTTACAACCTAGGTGCAATATATTGGTACCGATATATAAATTTCAACTCCAGAGTAATATATACACTCAATGAATATTCTAAGTTCTAAGGACAAGAAAGTCTCCAAATAGATGAAGGGAAAGATATGCCCTCGATATTACCACTTTGCAAATTGTGACTCCAAATCAGAATGGTAATTGACACAGGGGTTAATCTCTCTAGTTTATATACAAATTTTGACCACAAAGACCCCTCATATTTGCTGACATTAGGATGAGAATACAGATAACTTCACTTATCATCTAGACTCTTAATGAACAAGGGTAGTCCGAGTAATCCTGAAAGTATTCAGCATGTATAAAGGAGTAAAGCTGTTTTCATAGAATCGGTAACATGCATCATGCAAGCCATCCTTTTGGCTTGTAAATCAAAGTTCAACAAACGCAGACTTTCATTGTAAGCAAATTCCAGAAGAGGGTCTGGAAAACCCTTCTCATTGAACCTGGACACAAGTCAACTTGCAATTTCTCCTAATACATATCAACTGACCTCTTGGTATTTTTATTTTTTTAACTGTTTATTTATAGATTTATCCATGTTATTGACAGACCTTATAATGGATAACAATATAGTAACTTCTCCCCCACATAGGGGCACGACATGTTAAGGACGTTTTAAGGGACGCAGCACTTACATACAGCTAGTACATAGACAGTACAAGTGGTATGCTGTATTATCCATGATAAACTAATGCTATTATTGAAGCAGGTCTATATATAACTGAACAGAACGTTAATTAGGGAGGGGGAGCATACTTGTTAAAGACGAAGGGGGGAAATAAAGGGTGAACGAATAAACATGTGGGGGGGGCAACCAAGGAAAGGGAGACATGCACCCAAAAAATTAAAGAGGGAATCAAAAAGAACCAGGCATGGGGGAGCCGTGGAACCCATACCATGGCTCCCATACTTTATGGAATTTGAGGACTGTATTGTCCTGCAGGCTATTGAGATATTTCATGCTTGAAACGTACCATATACAATTGATTCATTCCTGTTTTGAGGGGGGATTAGGCTTTTTCCAATTGCGGGCTATTTGCAATTTAGCAGCACTACAAATATGGAGAATAAGCTTATCTGTGTGTTTATCAATATCTTCAATGGGGGCACACAACAGAACGTTAAGGGGTGTTAACGTGATATTAGCTCCTAATACGGCAGTAATGAAAGAACTGACCTTGGTCCAATAAGACGCAACGACTGGGCACGACCACCAAATATGCATAAAAGTTCCAATGTTTCCACATTCTCTCCAACATAGGTTGGAAGTCTCAGGGTATATACGGTCCCTTTTGGTATATTTTTGATCCATCCTTTATGGTGCTTGCTCATGTAATCCAAATAATTATTGACGTCAGCAGATTTAGTACAGGTTTTAGTAGTCAACAAACTTTCAGCTTTCGTAATAGAAATGTCATAAAAGTTGACAGAGATGGGGGTCATAGGAGCATGTAAAAAAAAATCATCAATAAATTTATGGTATAGGACGAGGTCCAAATTAACTCCAAATATAAGATATATGTAATATACTTGTACTTTGGAATAAAAAAATGTCTCAACTTATTTTAAATAGCCATTATACTGGCCTAGCATATAGAAAGTACTTCCAGTTTTATCAGATGCTCATATCAAAAACCAGAAATAGAATACTTGACCTTGTTAATCTTGCAACAGAGCTGAAATGTAAAAAAAACAAGGCACACATTACAGTGACACATGGAAGCTGCATAAGAACAGAGGACCAGATCCAGACCCCTGTACGTTTTCTGTACGTGCGGGGGACCGCGAGAGAGGGGGTGAGTGCACAGCCCCTTTCACTCCCCTCTCTCGTGCAGGTTTTGTGGCAGCTTACAATGCCATAAGGCTGCATTAACTGTGTAGTGCGGATCAGTAGTCCATATGACTGCTGATCTGCAGCAGTGTGGGAGCCCACTCTCACACTGTACACTTTACATGCTTCCCCCGCCCGCTTTAGCGGACTGAGAGGAAGCACAGCCCATTTTCTCTGAAATGGGCTCGGACAGAACAAAGTGCCGTCTGATTGTTTACACGCTAGGATTGCTATAGTAACCCTAGAGTAACATCTGGTGACTTCCAGTGAAGTCAGGCCACTTACGCACCTTGCATGCGTAAAGTGACCTGGCGTTATCAGGTCAGGATCCGGTCCAGTGTTTTCTTTACTGTAAACAAACGCAATACATTGATGAAGGCGGTGCTATGTCAGCAGGATTTTGGCTAAAGTCCAGGCTGAGTGTACGCCAGCTGGCGTGACGTTTCTTTGCGTTGCGTTGAGACGTCCCATTCAAACCATAGAATAACCCAGACGTCCGAGGCTCATGCTCTGAGGGGCTTGATGAGGGAGGGAAGGGGTAGAGGGATGTAATCCATGTACAGTAAGGGCATGCTCCCGATCCTGGTCAGAACGCACACATAACAAAGGTTACTTTATATTAGAAAATTTGCACCAACTGCAGATCATGGACTGTATACTAGGTAAGTTACCTAGAATATACGCACCTAAGTGCTTTAGGTATGGACATGTGAATCGCACTTGGGGACATACGTACGGATGGAAAATTGATGTGAAAGTGGGGGGGCATTTAAATGAACGCTTGAGGGCTCGGCTATAGAGAACCGCACGCATGGCATATGAAAAGATATATAAAAAGATATGTAAAGAACAGAGTGGTCTATGGAGGTGTAAGTCTATGGTTGCACGGCCAGAGGAGGGGAGTGTCATGGTGGTGGTGGGTGTTGACATGCTACGTGCGTGCGTATAATTGCAAAGTTTAAAAAAAAAGGATCTGTGAATATGGCCCCATGTCTCAGTCAGGGGCATTCATTCACAAGCTAATTTAGTGCTTGTCAGCTTGATTGTTGTCCAAAATACATGAAACAGATAAGGAATCACTGCTAGTGTATTGTGTGGTTATTGTGTATTTTTTTTTTTTTTTTTAGAGTCCAGTAAAAAAGTAATTTTTCATATTTTACAGTAAATTTGTGTTCCCATTGCTTTAGAGCAGAAACACTACAATGTAAGGTTATGCATATGCTTTCTGCTTTGTGCCCTTACACCCTGTGCTGTTACTTACTTCCAATCAAGATGTCCCGTTTACTTGTGCATGTGGATTGAATGTACCAAGCCATCCATTACAGCACACAGTACGCAGGATACGCTACCATATGCACTCAGATCTGGATCAGGGCCACTGTGTATGGATTTCTGTAGTTATGAACATTGGGCGTCACTGCTTACTGAGTCACAACGTTTTCCTGTCTTCGGATGAAGTTTCTATAATGCACAATATCCATTACAAGCTTTTGACACCTCACTATTCTTCTCTTATAGCTGATCCCTTTCAGATGATGCTGAAATCTCTTTTGGGTTACCAGTCTGGCGTTATTGGAGAAGCTTCTGAAAGTCATATACAGAAAAAGCTTTATGAGAATGGGATTAATAAGTCTTTGCAAAGTAACTTTAGTGTTATAATCAAGGTATGAAACTTTGCCTCATATTTTAATCATAACCCCCTAAAGCCTTCCAGAGGTTGCTAGGGGGTATGAGACTGTATGCTGACACTTACTTAGCAAATAGCAACTAGAGTCAGACCATTTCTCAAAGTTGTTATGGTGAAGGCAATAGTGAGGATTGGTGTATGCCGATACTGGACTACAAGATTTTGTTAGCCCTGGGAGGGCTTTCTGTTCTAAAGCATAGTCGTTTCTATATTTACCCACTACATACAAGCCTGGTTTGGTGCTATGTGGCTGAGTTTTGCTGTGTAGAAGTAACTTGCTAAGATGTTTAGAAGAAATTTGGGATAGGGTAGGTCTGTAGCCAACGCATTGTCAGTTTGGAGACCATTTGTGTCTGTGAACCAGATCCAAAATTCAGATTTTTCAGGATTTGGAAATGGTTATCCACTATCAGAAACCCACTGTTTCCAAGGATCTAATCCAACAAACCACTAATCACTGCCCTCGCAAGGACAGATTACAGAGACCCATACTCTACCTTAAGTTTCCCGACACATGCAAACTTAAAATGAAAGCAGTTTGAAAGTCTGGATTGGTCCACAGTCTGTTAGCACGACTGTGCTGTACTTTGAACAAAAAATACCTATACTGTACATTGTAATATTAAGTCTTGCCCACCAGCAAGCACAAACCAGATTCCCTGTTCCCTGTCCAAAGTGTCATTTGTCGGAAGTCTGGCTTGGGGGGGCCTTGTGTAGTGATCGGTAGCATCTTTGCAGAATGCAAAAATGGTTGAAATATGTTTTGGCTGCACAGAAAAAGACAGAAGTCTGGATCTAATACCGTGTTTTGTTTTTAGTTTTCACTTGTAAATGAAAGTTTTACACTGGTGGGTTAAGTTAGAAATAAAAGATGCAAGGAGCAGGTTCATGTGATTTTTTTATTTTTTTTTTCCCAATCCATAAAATGTCAAAGGTCTCCCCTAGCCATTTCCTGCATGGTAGTACTAAGGAGAGTTTTGTATTTGGCCTTGCAAAAGGAACAGTACTTTATAGTTTTGTGAATCCAAGATATCTAATTGAGCGGTAGTGTCTTGTAAATTAACAGAAAGCTGAAGAAGGACACTAGTGTAACCAACTTTTTAAATTTGAAATAACAAAAGAGGGAGGTGTATATGATTGCAGGAGTTGCCTGTCTTGACATGAGAAGTGGTTGCTGATTCAGTCTTATCATTGTATGTAGCCATTATATGCTACTTACATAAAAAGTGCTTCCAAATACAAAAATATAGAAAAATTATTTTTTAGATCCCAATTGTTGTTACGTGTGACTTTTAGGTGTGTATCACAAAAGCTTGAAATCTTGTGTTGCTTTGTAGGTTACATATATAATGTATTAACTGCAAAACTCTGTTCAATACAATATATTCCTATTTCTTGCACTTTTCCAGATTACACTCTTTTTATTAAATTAAAGATGACATTTAGAGACAAATCTAGTGAAGTCACAAATTTTTCTTCGTTACACCTTGTATGATGTTCTGTTGTTTGCTGCACTGTTTGTGGACTTGCCATGTCTCTTTAATTCCGATGCCTAGAGCTATCCATAGAGAGTTCATGTATATTTGCTCTCCGTGATCCTGCTTCTTATAGATTGTCCTTTGCAGCTTTCTGAGGAGTTGTTAGCAAAGTGGAGTTCATACCCTCAGTCGCAGCATGTTCCTCTGTGTCAGCACATGCTTGGGTTTGCCATGAAATCTATTACTCAGACAGCAATGGGCAGCAGCTTTGAAGACGATCAGGAAGTTATCCGGTTCCGCAAAAACCATGAGGCGGTGAGTACTAAACAAAGGTGAACAGAGGAGATAATGCTTATGTAAGAACATCCTTTTACTTACACAGACCCACCTACTTCCTCTGTGCAAAAAATATAAAATCAATGAATCGGCACTTACATTGTGACTGATAGTGAGGAGTAGAGGAAACATATGGGAGGAGGGGAATATTAGATTATTTGTGTGTGTTATAAATCTAACTGTTTTGTGGTTTGGTTGTTTTTCCTTTGAAGTTTAAAGTTTCTGAGCTTGTTTTCCTGTCACAATTTATATTTTTGTGTCACTGATCTTTTTTTTTTTTTTTTATTAATTTAGTTTGATTTTATTCTTTAAATTACATATCTGTCCTGTTCTGTAACTGAACCACAACTTATTTACACTTAGTTCAGGAGCAGAGTATCAATGGCTTGGATGTGACATTATAAACTCAAAGGCACTCTTGGTACTTTGTCTCTTCTCTTTTGCGCTCTGACCCAGGCACCAGTTGGTGGACAGCAATGTCTATCTATGGGATGATCAATCTGGCAGGATAGGTGAAAGGCCACAGACTGACTGTTATTTACTTGATATATTATTTACAGTATCTTTTAAAATTGTTTGAAATTGTATACTAGAGATCTTTGATTTGCTAATTGCTCTTAGACAGTATACTTCTCTTTGTTAATTTCAATTGAGAGCTTTGTGCTGACCTTTACACACCGTTATAAAAAGCTATCTGGACAGTTAGGAAAACAGTTTTTTTTGTTTATATTTTGTTGCAGATCTGGTGTGAGATTGGAAAGGGTTTCCTTGATGGTTCTATAGAAAGGAGTCCAAGTCGAAAAAAGCAGTATGAGAGTGGTAAGATTTGTTGAACAAAATGTTGTGTTACACAAGCAAGTAGTTAATACTGAATGCAATCACTTTCACACTTGTGTTGCAAGTAACTGATGGTGCCACACACCACATTTAATGTCTCCTCAAGAGACATCCCTTCAGTTCTCAGGCTCTGAAATCTTTATTTGAGTTTATCACCACACATATGTCCATACATTACTTAGAGGGTATGGACTATACCACACTGGTCACTTCAGAGAGTGCTGTGAGGAGAAAACTGTCCTACAGAGTGCCAGGGGCTCATAGTCTCCTCAATATAATAAAATGAAGCTAGTGTGACCAAATTTTATAGAATGTATAAAGTGTATTACAGGGGGAGGAGGTAGCAAACCATTCCCTAGCTAAAATCACCTTGGCAAGGGTACAAACACCAAAAATATATTTATAGATGGGAATACTAAAGAACTCTTCCAAGCTCAGTCCAAAAAACAGGTGTTACCTGGCCTGTTCCACTAATAACTCTATGCAGCAGCAAGGGGCCGATCCCATGGTCTGACTACCTTCCTGTAGTCTGGTTCTGGGATATAAATTCAGCTAAAATCCTCCCCAGGCCTTGAAGACTGGGGATGCATCCCCTGAATTCGCTGGAAGCTAGCAAAGCCCTGGATGGATCCATAACCCTATTTTTCCAAACTAATAAACCCAATGAAATCTTTATTTTTTGGTGTTCCCATGAAGCTGTGATTAGATGCACTGCTATCCAATTGGGAGCCAGGTTGAAAAAGAGATATGTTTGGACCCTGCTGGACTTGGAGGAGGAGGTGACCTGCCTTTAGCATATTAATTAAAATAACCCTACAACAGAGGCACAAAGGGATCTAGTAAATGCTAGAACCAACTTAAATAAACATCTATTTCAGCAAACGCAAATTGCTGTAACTGCTCTGAAACAGAAATATTATGTAGCTGGAAATAAGGCCGGCGGGTTGCTGGCTCGAGATATGTGGCTGCCAGGCCCACAATAGAATAAAGATTTTGTATAACAAAACAGATGCCAACATTCTAAACCCATCTGGAATAGCTGCCATTTTTTCTCAACATTATACAGAGCTTTACAATCTATATAAGGACTCTTTCACCCTGCAACCCACATCAGAGGAGATATCTGGCTTCCTAGACCATCTTTCCCTGCCCTCTTTAAACCAGGACACCCTTGCAGGCTTAAACCACCCCTGGTCACAATTGGAAGTTGAACTGGCCATTAAATGCCTTCCAAGTGATAAGGACCTGGACCCTGATGGCTATATAAACAATTTCTATAGTAAATTCTCAGATACTCTCTCCACAATTCTTACTATCCTCTTTAATACAGCATCTGAGCAAGGCGTATTCCCAGCGGAAATGCTGGAGGCACAAATAGTGACAATCCCCAAACCATGTAAATCCCCCACAGACTGTAAATTTAACAGACCTATTGCGCTCCTGAATACCGACATTAAACTCTACTCCAGATTAATTGCGAATCTACTGGGCCGTCTCCTGTCTGATCTTGTCCAGCCAGACCAGGAGGGGTTTGTCCCGGGCCGCCAGGGTCCAGACAGCACTCGCAGAGTTTTAGATATAGTGCACTGGGCAAATCACTCCTATCCTTGCCCTAGATTGAGGACCATCAGCTAGAGTTTTTAGCAACAGATCCCCCACTGCTCAATATTACCAACGGAACTTGTCAGGGCTGTCTCCTTTCCCCCCTATTATAACGTATTTGTCCTAACTATTCAAACCTTTACCCACCTTATTCGATTCTCCTCCAACTTCCCAGTTATTACTATTTGAAACACTGAGCATCATTTATGCTTGTTTGCTGACAATGTGTTACTATTTGTTACAGAGCCAGAGACCTTGTTGGTAGTACTTCATGACCTTCTTAACAGATTAATTGCAGTATCTTACTATAGATTAAATACAACCAAATCAGAGGCATTGCCTATGAATATATAGTTCTGTGGAAGACATCTTCTCAGAAAATGTAACCTTCTTGTATGCTGATGTCTCCGCATTAACCTCTGCATGGCTACACTATGAGATCTCCTGGTTGGGTCGCCTGGTGGCCTTCAAAATTGTTACAGTCTCCCAAGGGGTATTCACCGGGGAGTCTAAACAAGGGCCAGGTTTTCACTAGAGCCTCTGATGGTGACTGGAACCCTTGCACACAAAGGCACTGAAAAGCAAACACAGGCAGGAACCCTTATGAACAGAAATATTGTAAGACAGTATATAAACAGGAACCCGTGCACTCACAGCAGCAGGCAGGTAAGGAAGATAGCCTGGAGGGCACAGAAAGGTACAGGTTACCCTAAAGATGTTTAATCAAAGGGCTCAAGGCACGATCAATAACACAGCAGACGGCAGGCAGACGCAGGTAAGCCAGACGCAAAAAGCGACAATCAAATCTCCCTGCAAGTGGCTATTTAACTAACACTTCTCCAATCAGCTACAGTAATCAGACGCTCCTCGAGATTATACCGCAGCTGGGAGAAACCAGGCACATAGAACCCAGAAGGACACTTCACACACTGCCAGGTTTATTCCTGCAGAGTGTAACAAAAATAATGCTACTACCCAAAATAATGTACATATTTAGTTCCCTTCATTACCTGCTATTGGGAAAATAAATGGGCAAGTTTATTAAACTAATGTCTACCTATGTCTGGAAGTGAAGACTACCTAAAATATTTACATCTTATGATTCTCACTAAACACTTGGAGGGCTTGGGTCTAGCTAGCTAACTTATTTTGGATGCCCAGGCACTGCTGGGCCCAGTTAGAGCCCCCTCCCCCTTGCGGTCGGTGGGGGATGCTTTAAAAGTTTGGGGTAAATAACTGGGCCGTCACATTAAAAAAAAAAGGTTCTCTCCACTAGGAACCTCTCTATTCTGGCCTTAGCCCAATTCATTCCCGATCTTAAAATAGCTTTATGGAGGGATCAAGAAATGTTTATTAAATTGTTAAACAGACGTTACCATACCCCAGCAAAACTTCATAAAACGTGGCCCCCCCCCCAATCGAGGTTATGCTGGCAGCGATGTGGGCTAGAAGGACACATACTCCATATTTTTTGGGCCTGTCCTAAAATTCAGCCCAGAAGTATTTAGTCTTGCATTACGTGTTGTGAAACACAACATTGTCTCAAAACCAGAAGTCGCCCTTCTCCATTTATTTACCTCCTCTGTTTCCAGAGAGAAATATTAGGTCTTGGGCCACATGCTAATTGTGACCAGGGCTGCTATAGCTCAAAAATGGAAGGACTCGAGCCTTGATTGATATGATACTGTAATATGTGCTGTTCCCATTTCCTCCCCCCTCCCCTTTTTCTTTTCTGTACCCCCAATTCATGTTATAATTTTCAATAAAAATGTATTGATGGGGGGAAAAAAATAAAATAATGGTTCCCAAAGACTCATATCTGACCTCTACGTGATCGATATATCTTTCTATCTGTTGCCATATTACTGCTCTAGGAAAGCAGTCTGATGTAAAGGGAGAACAGAGATTTACCGTTTGCTGAGCAAAGAGTTTATAACTATAATATGCAAATATACAACATCATTTATAATCTGTCTACAGGCTTATAGGCTTTAAATTGTGCTGACCAGATTATTTTGATTGTTTGTATGTTAAACACACAATCATAGCTCTTGATTATCATTTGAAAGCGTGCAATGAATAAGTATCTTTTTTGTAATTTAAGCTCTACTAGAGATGGAAACAGTGCTAAAGAAAGCCATAAAAGAGCGCAGAGGGAAGAACCCTGGGCGACATGTGTTTATGGACTCCTTGCTACAAGGAAACCTGAGTGACAAGCAGGTAAGTCAGTAATTAGCTGGGGGCTCATTCTCCTAAGTAGTGTTATAAAAGCTCTTGACATGATCCAGAATTGTGGCTTCTGTGTGAGCAGATCCCTAATGAAACAACATCCCCTTAAATGGATCAGAATGTATCGCAGGCTGGAAGCAGTGATTCTCACACCCCTCGGCATGCACTGTGAGGAAAAGCTGCTTTGTTCCACCTGAAACACACAGTTTTGAGCAAGTCTCAAAAGTCTAGATCTGGACCCTCATCTCCTAGCAGTAGCAGCTGCTACATTTTAAAAGATAGTCCATTTGTAAGTGTTTATTCAAATTATTTATTAATAGACTTTTATATAGCACCATAAGATTACGTTGGTTTCTTTTCAATATTTCACATAGCCAAAGTCTAAGTTCTCTAACACATATACACATACATACATACATACATTTATTCATTCACACATACATACTGTACATACATACATACATACATTTATACATACATACAGATATACATACATACATTTATACCTACATATATACATACATACATTTATACATACAAACACACATACATACATACATACATACATACATACACACATACACACATACATACATACATACATACATACATACATACATACATACATACATTTATACATACATTCTAGCTGTTACAGCATTGCAGACCTCTGGCATTCTAGCTGTTACAGCATTGCAGACCTCTGGCATTCTAGCTGTTACAGCATTGCAGACCTCTGGCATTCTAGCTGTTACAGCATTGCAGACCTCTGGCATTCTAGCTGTTACAGCATTGCAGACCTCTGGCATTCTAGCTGTTACAGCATTGCAGACCTCTGGCATTCTAGCTGTTACAGCATTGCAGACCTCTGGCATTCTAGCTGTTACAGCATTGCAGACCTCTGGCATTCTAGCTGTTACAGCATTGCAGACCTCTGGCATTCTAGCTGTTACAGCATTGCAGACCTCTGGCATTCTAGCTGTTACAGCATTGCAGACCTCTGGCATTCTAGCTGTTACAGCATTGCAGACCTCTGGCATTCTAGCTGTTACAGCATTGCAGACCTCTGGCATTCTAGCTGTTACAGCATTGCAGACCTCTGGCATTCTAGCTGTTACAGCATTGCAGACCTCTGGCATTCTAGCTGTTACAGCATTGCAGACCTCTGGCATTCTAGCTGTTACAGCATTGCAGACCTCTGGCATTCTAGCTGTTACAGCATTGATATACATATATATATATATACACACACACACACACATATATACACACATACACACACACACACATATATTCTCATATATATATATATATACACATATACATACACACACACACACACACACACACACACACACATATATACACACATACACACACGCGCGCACACATACATACATACATACTAGGGTTCATTTAGTCAGCAGCCAGTTAAGCTACCAGCATGCTTTATTTTGTTTTTTTACCGTGTGGGAGGAAACCGCAGACACAGGTAGAACACACAAATTCCATACATGACCTCAGTGCTGTGAGGCACAAGTGCTACTCACTAAGCCACCGACATTTTCAAATAAAGCATTCTATAAATTATTATAATATGGGACCTGCTATATATCCAGACTTCCTTGTCGGCGAGTGGAGGCTACTCTCCTTGGGGTAAATCCAGACCTATGGGCTAGTTATGTTAGAACGCGTGGCGTATTTACACTAGCATAATTACTATGCACTCCCCTAGGCACTTCTCTTGCTCTTACGTACTTTGGCCGTTTTACACTGCCCAAACCCTACCTTAACTTTTCCTAGCGTAAGTATCGACAACCCTGCCCATACTGTCCAATGTAAATGCCTCCCTCCGCCTCCAAAGTGTAATTATGGGTGTCATGTTGATGTCCACACTCATTCGTTCGTAGTTACGCGGATAGTACGTATGTTAGGAGATACTTATATACAAATGGGTGAAATTACGTCATTGGCTAGTGTAAATACGCTAGTGTACTTAGCTTAGGATCTGGTCACTTGCTAGTAAGGAAGACGGCAGATTTATGACTTCCATGTTGTCCTCATGTAAAATAGGGACGCCTGGGAAGTCTAGCTAGAGCAGAGTATGTCCTCACTGTACTATTTGCATCCTTCCCTCCTAGCGCACAACTCGTAGCATCTCGCCCATTTCCATACGATGTCGAAAACCCTCCCAGTACGGTATATGTGGTCTGTCCTAAAAATTTATTATAATAAAGGGTGTATTTAGCAATCCTTTAATTTCCTTTCAAATTCCCCCTTTCTTTGATCTCTTTAATAAGAATTAATGGTGACTGATTGGATTATTAGTGGTCAGGTTCATGAGAACTGTTTTCTCTAGGTCCTGGAAGACAGTATGATCTTTTCCTTGGCCGGTTGTGTGATCACAGCAAACTGTAAGTCTTTACATTAATGTTGCTACATTTACTTTTCAGCTTAAACAATCATTCTGAAAATAACTTGAATGGGAAATTTGCTTAATTTAGGTCACTAAAGGACTTTAGGAAGATTAAGATTCCTCTGTACCAAAATATGTTGTTTCACCTTGCAGCAACATTGCATTAAGTTAAATTCGTTCAGCATAATTAACGTGCTAGTTGCTTTTATGAATAGAATAAAAGAGAAGAACTCACTGTCTTCTCTGACTGACTGACTGAATGATACTGTGTGTCCTACAATTATCTTTAATTTGTTGAGTTCTTCCTTTTCCCAGTGATAAACTTTAGACTTCTGCTGCCATAATAATGCTATACTTTCAGTGTGAAACACTGTTGACTATCATGTGAGTAATGTTTGCACAAAGCTTTCAGACTGGAATAATTACTGTTGTTTTTGGTCTTTTTTTTGTTTGTCCTTCTTGGGAAAAGCAACATTCTGATAGGCTCATGTATTAGAAAAGATATGTAGTTGCCAACATCTGTCTTAAAAAGCTGCATTGTGAGGACAGAACCCAGACATTAAAATTTCTTTGTAGTATATCTTGAGACTGGGAAAATAAATGTGTTTGTTGCTGACATTTATTGTGTGTTTAGGGGTGCCTCTTTCTTTTCTCCTACTATCTCTATCTACTATTCTGTTTTTCCAGTGTGGATTGTTAATGTAGTATGTGACTAATTTATGCTCCGTCTGGAATGCTGTGTAGTGACTCCATGTTACATGCAGGTAATGTGTTTATTTAACTTTTTCCTCTTTTCAACATTTGTGAAAAGGAAGCATGATTTGTCTGCCTGTGATACCCGTGTGGGTACAGCTATAAGTATTGTATGACAGCAAAAACTACAAGTCCCATAGGCCCTATGCTATGGTCACACCCCAAACACTGTAATCCATATGCCCTTCAAGACGGTTTCATTGTCTGCTATCTTGGGCTCCACTAAGGGGAAATAATAGTTCTATTAAACCCCTTTTAATGGATGGAACTGTGAAAATGTATCTCTAAATTTAGCCTTTAATCATCAGTGTGGGTCTGCAAATCTTATTAAATTAGCCATAAAGATAAACTAATAGAGCAAATTCCCCACATTTTTATGTAAGTGCAGTAGTAGATTGATTCGGCACCTGTGTCAAGGAGACAGGGGGCTAGTTTGGATGGGAGTAGACTTGCAACGGGAACTCCATTATCTAATACATGTGCAGACAGCTGTCACAGGCTGCCAGCTTAGAAAAAAACCAGTACAGCGCTAACCCCATTTCCCCTACCCTCTGCTGACATAAGACAAGACTAAGCTGTCAGCTGCTGGCATTGTATTTATAAACAGCACTTATGGACTAGTGCTGAGCACTGTGTATGCTGACAGCTATGCTGAGCTGTCATTCCTGGCATGTCCTCTGTAGGTGTAGGGTGGGAGGCTGCTATGGGCCCCGCCCTCTCTTCCAGGCCCTGTAGCAGCCACATCCAGGATAGTTATGTCACTGCCTCTAGGCACATTGCCAGAAATTAAAATATGATTGGTAGAGATTTGTTTTGTTAATGCCATATTTTTTTTCCCCTAATAACGTGGTAAAAAAATTAGTACTGGGACTGTTCAATGAAGCGTATTTTCCAATTCAATAATTATTTTGAACAGAATATAATTTAATTTGCACAATATATAGTCATTTCCAGCTTTATTACATCCTACTTTATCAGAAACTTCTCCAGTTAACCAAGAAAAAGCCTGTAAACATTGTTCCTTATGAACATAACGTTCTGTATATTGTATATATTAACTGCTAAAAGCTTACAGCTATAAGCCTTTTCCATCCAGTGTGTGAATTGCTGGTGAATTGCTGAACACTGTCATTGCTGCTGAAAGGCACAGTTGTCCTACAATGGCATGACTCTGACTTTTATCTTTCTCTATGTTGAATTCTCATTTCAAGCTCTTCTCGCCCCTCATCATTTTACCTATGCAAGTTGCTAGCACACTCTTCTCTAGAGGCTGTTCAAACTGCTTTCACTGCTTGTGCAGAGCTATTAAAGTGGCCTGAATAAGTTCCATTTAAAGCATGTCTAAATATAGAAGTAAAAAGACAATGGAACAAAATGCTAACATACAGTCACATAAAAAGTGATATAGATACAGTAGAATGATCTGAATCTAATGGAGGTGTTTTTAGGTCTCCGTTCCACCCTCTTCTATTACTTGCACATTCTGCTTATTTGCTTATCTGCTTATGGTTATATAATATGTTTTGCATTTAAACAATCATTCCAAAAATAGAAAAAAGTGTTTTTATTTATAGAAATGATTGTTCTTGTTATAGGAGGATTGCTTATGTTGATTTGAGAACATCCATTGTCCTCAGACAGCACCTCTGTTTTCTGCCCTTCCTCTCTGCATTGGCATCTACCCTGATTGTCTGCAGTATTGGAAGGCTAGAAGACAGACCGCGGTGGTGCAGCTGGGGTTTTTTGAGCGATGTTTGACATCAGTTGTCGGAATTTCTAAAGGATGGTGCATAAATTCAAGCACCATATCTAAATATACCTCACTCTGCTCCTGTCATCACCTCATCAAATGGTGTATCAGAGGCATAAGTTGCAGTCCCCTCTGGATCTGAAGTATTGGAATGTTCATTCTGCAGCCACTTGGTCTGTTCAAACGCTGGAGAAACCGGGTGTGGGTCCCCGCTAAGATCGGCCCTGTTTCGACAGGGCTTTTCTCTCAGCCAGTTTCGAACTGGCTAGGATATCGATTGCTTATGCCTCGATGAGGCATAGCAATCAATCCCCGGAGCACTGAACACGGTGCTCTGAAAGGTAAGGCTAAAAACTACCCTAACCCTCCCCTTCCATTACCCTAACACTAATCTTCCCTTCCACGCAGCCTGACCCTAATCCTCCCTTTTCCATAGCCTGACCCTAATACTCCCTTCTCTATAGCCTAACCCTAAATCCTACCCTACCCGCAGCCTGACCCTAACCCTCTTCTATTGCTCTAACCCTAACTCCCCCTTAACACTAAAAGTCCCTGAAGAGATTACTCACATCTTTGGAGCTGTCAGCGGCAGGTCCTGCGAAAAAGAATGTGAAGGTATGGCAATAGGCACACTAACCCATTCATAAAAAAAATCTAAAATGTCTTCCTATTCAAAATAGAGAAAGCCGAAAAGTAACTTTCTGCTGTGTCTATTTCTGAAAGCAGCCCATCATAGCGGGGACTGAATCCGGAGCAACCTGGACAGTTGCAGTGCACTCAAACATTCGGGCCCTGAATCCTCCCTTTATTTTACACACACGCCCCCATGTATAATGGGATGGTTAGTAGTGGAGAATTGTATGTTTGGGCATAGCCACGCCTTTACTTTACAATGAAATACCTCTCCCTGTCCACTATCCTGCTTTGAACATGGCAGGTTACTGTGCATAATTCAGAATTGTTTGAATTTATAAACATGCACAGAGTATTTGCACATTCTGGATGCGTATATGGCCTGTCCTATACAGTTCTAGATCTGATCCCAGAATCTGAAGTTCTGTGGCCATGTAATCTAATTTTTACAATGTACAATACACAAAGGGAACATGCCCCTACATAAAGTTTAGTGTAATTGTAGATTATTATTTCTCATTACTTATACTTGATAAATTTGTTACCAATTTTATGTTATTATTAAAGCTGCCAGGGGTCCCATAAATGGGACTGCTTTCCCCTGCTGGGATCGCTATCCCTACCCTGGATGTCTGTGCTGTATTTTGTTGTTGTATTTTGTACGGTGCTGCGGACACCTTGTAAGTAAACGATAATAATAATCCTAGTAGGAAAATTATGCACCTAGCCTATTGGCTGGCTGAAGTCTTCTCTGATGGGCTGGGTCTCTTTTCAATGCAGCTAGCCTATTGGGTGGCTGCAAAAACACATTTATGAATGAAAGTAGTGTGAGAGGTTCTGCAGCACGGTGCAGAACCTTTTACAGTGATAGGCTGCACAGCGCTGCCACAGTGCACACTAAGGGAGAGAGCTCCCTCTGTTGGGACTACTGTCACAGTACTGCAGAATCTCATGCATATACTCTAGTATTTGGCTACCTTAACTTGGACCAATCATTTTTGAATTAATATCTGACAAGTTAATTGGTAGGTCTTTCAAACTAGCATTTCTTCAGAGTCCTGCTGACTTTTTTTTTAGCTGAAAAGAATGCGGTTATCATTCTTCAGACCATAGCAGACAGCAAATCTCTATCCTTACTGTGAGCTATCTTTCATAGCCATATGTCACATAAACTATATGTCTAATGCAAATCATGCATTTCATCCTCCAGCAGTGTCATGGTAAAGAAATACAAAGTATTCTATCTAATTGTCATGACCCTGACCTCACCTGAGGCCTTCGTGACTTATATGTGACACAAGGGGTTAATCACAACAATCACCTGGTTTGTTCTACAATGACTAATGTCCCTTGTTCACCTCAAATATGACTTATTACCAAAAAGCTGCCACCCCCCAAGACTATTCACAGGAGGTCTTAGGTTCTCCTTTACACAAATCTAACACCGTGTACTTTATAAGAATTATCATCAATGCAAATGATCTCTCCTGTTACCAATAACGACTGGTCTGAGACGTGAGTCGCAAGAACACAGAGACATGAACTTATTAACTGATATTTAATATGAAAGAAATCACGCTTATTTATACAAATGTTCATAAAATGACATCCAACATGCAAAACAGTGTCTTATAAAATAAAAAGGAGAAAACACAGAAAGACCTACGCAAAGATCTTCCCTGTCTGGAATTAGCAGATATGGAACATGAATAATTAAAAATAATTCTAATACTGTTTCTGATAGCTGAAAATCAACAGCAGTGTAAATATCAATTACATTTAATATAATAAAAGCATACAAATTAATGAGTATATAAAAATGTTTTCCTTTGTATTATATACACTACACATACGGTGCAAATATAAATTAGAGTTAATCAGGCAGAGCGGCAAAATCAAATAGCATATTCAGTGGTAATGAAAGCTAGCAATGTTCAAATATATATGAGTTACCGAGATGGGTGAATGGCAAAGGTATAGTTAGTGTAGGAAGTTACCCAACTTCATGGGACGATCTTATTCTTCTTCACTTATTCAAACTCCTCGCCGTGTTTATAAGTCCACAGTGTCTGGTGGCCAGCCCGGCACAATTTTTAACTTGGGTGTAATAAGGCTCCAAAGGTGGTCTGGATCCAATGCTACATCCTCTATCCGGTTTGCTGCAATACCATGGCAAACTCGTCTCCTACCAGACCGTATTCACGGATGTAATATCAGTCTTATCAGTCTTTATTACCACTCACCACTGACGACCGCTAAGGTACCGTCACAAGCAGTAAAATAAAGGCAAACCACTCTACTCCTCTAATAGCACGCGGTACAGGGTAGCCAGCGATGCGTTTAGTGTCTCTAGGACACTTTTTCAAGCTAACGTAGCCCGGTTACCAGCTCCTCCTTTTAAGGATGATCACTGATTAATCATTCAACCTGTTCAAATGGTGCCCGGACTCCGCATAACATCCAAATGTTAAAACTTCCATTAAACCAGTGTTGACAAAACATACCGTATATTAATGTTTTTTTGTTTTTTTTTTAAATTGAGTTTTTGTCATTTTTCAAACAGTTTATACATACAATTACAAACACAAAACAATGTGCATTTAAGATACACAAGATACAAACCCTCTAGACTCT